>KZ309187.1:4962-93558 GCA_000376725.2 Ladona fulva | reverse complement strand
AATAATAATAATATTCATTTTTCAAGTACAATAATGTATGATTTAGATTCATTCAGTCATATTGCTTTCTTCGATGGTTGAGTGGTGGATCCGACACGATGGGGCACGTAGGGCTGGATCGTCGATGTTCAATGCACGGGACGACACGGCGGCTCCATTCTCCGATATCAACTCCGCAGGCGTAGCACACCACGATGTCTCCGAATCCGGAATAAAAGAACCCCGAATCAACCATCTCGCACACATCGATTCTCGAGGGGTGTGGAAAAAATTCGAAAGAGCGAAAGCGGAAAAAAGATGACCCGAGTTCAGCTCTACCGCATGTCATAAACCATCTCGCCAACTTGATGCTGTTCTTTTTAGAGCATTGTAAATGCGGTGTGCAATGTTTAGGAAAACACCAACACCAACAATAATCACGCTCGTCGTCGCATTTCAACTTTCTCAAAGGCGGACACCCCAAATCGGATAGATCGTAAACGGTTCGAGGGGACAAAAGCTCGCTCAGAAACATACACTTCTCTCGACCTTTAGCGAAGACCGTCGAACGTCGTGTGAATAATCTGAGTATATTTTTTACATCACGGTGATCGGTATCTCCATCGTTCCATTCAATTCCATGATAATTCTTCGTGAGCCATCGGTCTTGTAAAAGCTCCGCTTTATTTCTTCTTTCTTCAGGGAAGGGCGATCTGACTGACCACGTCTTTGTCTCGCGATAGTCCACGTTACAAATGGAAATTTCTTTTACGATAAATCTTTTCCCATCCTGAAACCCTTGAAAATCGACTATAACCGTAAACATTGCGACGTCCGCCCGATTTCTGTTGGCGAGTGGCGTAAAATCGTGGGGCAGAGGACTTATAAAAGCTCTAATATCGAGCGGTCGTCGACTAACTGCTATAATCGACTCCAACGTTGCGATGTCGATCTATTTCCAGAATGTTATTAAATTCTGCATAAACGATACAATTTATCGTTTCTCTCAGGGGTGAATCAAATCTCACCTCCATTCTTAGACTTCCGTTTCTCTGCAAGCTCCAATGTCCGGCATTTGCCTCGAGATCCGGAGACAGATCGAAAGCAGTAAGAAAGTACCCCTGCGGGTAATCTTCCCTAGAAATACTATTTCCGTCATCTTGGAAATGAATCCCCGTGCCGGAAAATAACGTATGATAGGCATGAATAAATCGACCCGATCCAGAGAACTCCGGTTGCAATGGTTTTGACGGAATTTGATTTCCGTCTAAATACAGACATAAGAAGTTCAAATTGAAATGCTGAAAGTTGTACGGATTTCTGGTGATATCACCGTTGAATGCTGCATTGGAAACGAACCCAACGATCACTCGTTTAGGCATTTGTCCTAAGAAGATGTTATCAAGAGTCTTGCTCTGCACGTCCTTGGAAATTGTTACAGTTTTGATATCGACTCTCGTTCAGGGAAACTTTGCAGTCGCTTTTTCAAGTGCTCTCGAATGCGCGATTAATACGGTTGGGCTAATTTTCACCTTACGCACGAGTAACGACGCGTTGGTGATTCTCACCCTAACATCTTGCAACTGACGCGCTGAAATTACGTTGAATCCGCTCTTCGATCTCACCAATTTCAATCGCATTTCCACGCCGTTTGGAAGAAATTTTTCTTGATTAAACAGATCGCAATGTAAATGGCCCATGAGTTCCACTTCTTTGCCGTCAGCTGCGAATACACGCATTAGTGCCGCACCGGCATTGTTTACACAATCGTCCATGAATCCAGGTGTATCGCCGTACTACAATGCACTTGTGAGGTGGGAGGTTTTCGCAGCTGGGCCGTAATTGAGAAGAGTCTCGATGTATGCTCTGTACGGATATGCATGACTCGGCGGGGTCATCAGAGTTTCTGATTTAAAAACACATCGATCTGAGAAAATAGCGAATGCAGCCACAGATTAACAGGCCCATATAAAATGGCACTCTCCTCATCCTTAATCCTGGTAATGCATGCTGTGATGTTAATCAATATGTGTGATAAATCGATGTACTCATCACCATGGCCTGGAACCACGAATTCTAATCGTGCATCATAAACCGGTTTATAGTGTACCCATTGTCCGCCTTCTATACTGGTCTGTGTGGGTGGTAGGGAGAACAAGTCCAACTCCGACTTTGTACACTCGCATGAATTGTGGTGAAGAAAAGACATATTAACGGAATATATCTTTTGGAGAAAGTTTATGCCTCTTTGCAGGATTAACGCGTGTCTTTCCACCGCGATTTCTGCCTAAAGACTGTCCCTTTCTCACTGTCTTCTTTATCTTATATCCGTTCCCGGAAAGTTGCATTATTTTGTTTTCCGCCCTTGTTTTCAAATTTTCACTAGCTTCTTGCGTTCTCCGACATAAATCGTTTTGACGGGTTCTTGGCCGCTCACCATATCTCCTAAGACGTTGGATCCCATCCTCAATGCTTCCTTCTCTGGCGCCACTTTTAAATAGAGGGAGAACCGTCCGGAATAATCCCCCGAGAAAACTGCCTATCCCACTACCCTTTTGATAGTTTACCCCTCTATAAACACTTCCGATCCCTGATCCTATTTGATCTAAATAATATCTCAGATAAGGATCATTATTACTTAAGCGAACCATTGCTCCTTCTAAAGTGAAGTATTATCACCGATGTCCCATAGATAAATGGAAGCGGTTCCCCAGAGTGTGTTCTTAAATCCACTTCGATTGTTTCGAATTCTCTTTTCATGACCAGGAGATAAAACGGTCTCAAAAAGATGTGGACGACATCTTGGCCGAAGTGGCTTACGCTGGCATTAGAACTAACGATTCTTAAAAGAGATTTCATGAGATCCTAAATTTTTACCATGCATATATTCTATTTTATACAGATGGCTCCAAGACAGAGACTGGCACAGCATGCGCATTTACCTCGAACGATTATGGCACTATGAAAATTAGGCTCCATCCACACTGTAGCATATTCACTGCAGAACTTTTAGCCATAAGGATGGCACTATCATATATAAAAGGAAAAAATGGGAAATACATAATATGTACAGACTCACACAGTGCTTTACAATCTATCTCAGGGTATTTCCCTCTCCACCCCATAGTGCAAGACATACAAGCCCTGCTCTTAGAGCTTAAAGAGGAGGACATAGAAGTTCTATTCTTATGGGTCCCAGGGCACACGGGAATACAGGGAAACGAGAAAGCAGATATGGCTGCAAAAGAAGCTCTGAAAAGTTGGGACAGAGACTGGAAACTAGTACCAGCTCAGGATTTAAAGAACTCCCTGAGAAAAATAAGCATAGCTCAGTGGAAAGAGGAATGGCAGAGCTTATTAGGGAACAAACTCCAAGCTGTGAAGAAGGAATTAACCCCTTGGGAATCCTCTAACAGAAGTTGTAGGAGGGAGGAAGTTGTCCTCACTCGCCTTAGGATAGGACATAGTGCTTTGACACATGCCTACCTCTTCTCTGAAGAGAAGATTCCGCCTCATTGCGAGGAATGTAACTCCCCCCTCAGCATCCAGCATCTCTTGCTGGAATGCAACAAGTACCATGGGATCCGTAGTATGCTTGGAATAAGAGGAGATTTAGCCACAATCCTAAAAGATAACCCGGATACAATTTCCAGAGTTTTACTCTTTTTAAAAAAATCTGGCCTATTTGATAAACTTTAGTTGTCAAGAAAAGAGAGTTCATGATTATTATTACCCTCTTTTAATAACATATTTATTTACTGACCTTTTATCTTAACCTTTTAATAGTGCTTCTTTTATACCTAGAGAAATAATTTTGAAGAACTAATTATTTATTTATTTATTATTTATTTACTTTTAATCTTGAGAAAGGATGCATGCAATGTACAAGGCACAAACAAAGAACAGGCATGACATGTGAGTTATTCGTGCCAATGACCATAGTTGTCAAAGCACCTTTTATCTTAACTACTACTATCCCTCCTTATTATTCCACTCACAACAATTTTTGCCCTATTTATCTTTTTTCTTAGTCACCCTAGATAAATCATACATCAATCCCATAGCAAGATCTTCAGATTTTTCTGATTTTGAGTCATTTGTACCAACATGGAGGATAATGGACCTTGTCATCCCTATTTTCACCCATATTCTCTGTTTTTCTCTCAACTCGATCTAGTTTTATACCTGGATTGACTTCAAATTTTATCTCTTTTTCATACTTTCCTCCCTAGCAAAGCACAACATTGAATCTCCTGTGTTCCTGTTCATACCCCTTCTCTAGTGCCTTCTGCTTATTTACAACTGTTGCACATCCTTCCTTAGAAGAGTCACCTCTATCATCAGCCTTGAGTTAAGTATTCTCATCCATCAATTTGGAGATTTTCTGCTTCTGCACTCTGAAATCAATACAATATTTACAAATTCGTTAATTAGTTTCCCAATTCTCAAAATTACTTTTTCAACGTTTCGTATAATGCAGGGAATCACATAAGTCACAGTGAAAACCTACTCTTAACTTTTTATTACATTCATGGTGCTTCAGACCATCAACCTTTCTACTTACCTTTGCCATGGCACTGCTATCCGGTGCCCTTTCAAGAGCTATTTGCACACGTCCTTTCCCCGTAAGATTTCAAGCTCTACTCCATTAAGTTTTGTAATAATTTGCATTTCTTAGGCAGTTTCCCTTATAGGCATTTTGTGAACTTTGAATTGTAAGGCAATGTAAGCATTGATCTCTGAGTGCAAAATTTTCCCCAAGTGTGAATGATATATTTAGCCATTAGATTTAGATGACTAACTCAAAAAGAAGTAAAGAACATTGGGAAAATTGAGTAATTTTTGCCTCAGATTTTTATGCATACTCCATATTTTCTTCTCTACTTGTTAAATTTTTTCAAATGAAATATATCTTTCCAAATATTTCAAGAAGTTCATATGCTTTTTCACCTTTGCTTGACACCTTTTCACCTCTGTATATTTTTCTATTCTTTATATTTTCAATTTCTACATGATTTTCCATTATTTCTTCAAAATTTAAGATCCTGTATTTTCAAAAATGGTTTCAGGTGATACATCTCGGAGTTTATCCACAACAGAAAGAAAAAAAACTGCAATTTTCAATTTTTAAAACCTTTATTGTGACCAAAGTTTTGCTACACTGGTAATCTTCATGCAAAATATTAAACTTTTTGGCAGGTGTTTATGTACTCATGAGGGAAGGAGAAGAGTTTGGGGAGAGGTAGACATAGGATGGTTCGAAAGTTGGTAGCTTTGTGGGTGGTTGGAAAAGGAATGGGTAAGAGTGAGAAGTGGTTTGTGTAAAGTTGTTCATCAATGAGGAGTTCTTTGTTCCCTAATGCTTGAACAACATCAAGTGTTCTAATATCTCAGTTTTTCTTATCAAAGCTTCTATTTGGAGTAGATCAGGGTTGGTCTTTCTGTGGTGGTCATGGTGCAGTAGGTGCTAGGCAAACAGTATATTCTTTCTTGCTCGTAAAGCATTCTTCATGTTCTTTAGTCCTTGTTATTGTTTCATCCACTTCTTCTAGTGTATATTGCCAGGTAATCTTGAAGCTGAAGTATATATGTTCCACTTTGGTATACTATTGCATTTGTATTCAGCTTTGATTTAAAGGTATTGTTTGGCATGTAATAAGCAGCCCTGAAGACATCAGTTTATACTTTTATCCAAGCATATGACAAATGACACATATATATAGTAATCTGTAGCATTTGTTGGATTTTATGCTTGTAATATTAGATACGAATAGATGACCTGTTCTATCTTTAATTTTGGTCCATTTCTCCTTTGATAAATTGAGGTTTTTATGCTGAATGGCCAACCATCAGTAGTTAAATTCTATTAAATATATTTTATAAATAACTATACTTATTATTTATTTACTTTTAATCTTGAGAAAGGATGCATGCAATGTACTAGGTACAAACAAAGAACAGGCATGACATGTGAGTTATTGGTGTCAATGACCATAGTTGTCGAAGCACCTTTTATCTTAACTACTACTACTACTACTTTATTGAAACTCATTCTCACAGTTACTACTCTATTTTTTTACTCTAAGCTAATTCGCTCTAAGCTTGACTATGGGTGTTTTATTTATGGTGCTACTAGAGCATCCTACTTGAGACCTCTGACNCTTTGATGGAGTAAAACAATTCATTTATTATTAAGAATAGCTACATAAGTTTTACTAAATAATGCTTTGACGATTTAATATTTGCATAATATTCCCAAAGTTGCGGTACATTTTTTTATTGTTTCTTTGTATATTTGTAGAACCTTTTCACATTCACCTAACTTGTAAAAGTTATTTGCAATGTTATTCTTCATGGGAAGAATTTTGGGATGGTTAACTCCTTTAGACTCAATCAATTTCTCATAAATATCTTTGTTTTGGTGTAGGGCTTTTCTGTAAAATCTAAGCTCATCAAGGAAATGTGCTCCAGAGAAACTGTAATGCAATGCTCTTTCATGATACTCTCCGTAAATAATTAAAAAAGCCTCTCCAATCTCCTGGTTTGATTTTTGTCTACTTTCATAATCTTCCTGTTTGAACAGAGCATACCAGATATTATACATAGTATCCTGTGTATTGATAGTATCCAGTCTTGGATGATCTGCACCAAAAATATCTGTTAATTTCTTGAGAACCTGTTCATAGGCATGCAAAGCATCGCTGTATTTTCTAAGTTTTCCTATAATGGATGCCATGTCAAACTTAGCATCAAGAGTCAAAAGAAGGATTCCATTTAAGTAATATTTGTATGTCTCATAAACTTCCTGGAAAGAGCTGAGTGCCTTTTCAAGCTGGTCAAGCTTCCCCAAAGCATTTGCCAGGATCAGTTTAATATTCAGAGCCTCCTCATGATCTTTAATGATGGAAAGTTGTATCAGAGCTATGGAAAGTATGAGAAACAAAATGTATCTCCTTTGAATAGAATTCAATTTTTCATAAGAACTCAAGGCCTTTTGGCAATCACTTAAAAGATGCAGCAGATCCGTAATATTGTTCTCCACACAAAGAGTATCAATGTGGTCGTCACCATATTCCGAACGTAGTATACCCAACACATCTTCGTAAGATTTTAGAACTTTCTTACTCTTTTCAATGTTGCTCAGCGGTTTCAAATTCTCGAAGAAGGTGCGCCCTTCTTCGTGCGATAATTCTACTGCTTTAAGGTCTGTCATCCAAGACAAAATGTTCTCCAGAAATCTACTATAGACGTTGTCTGTTTCAATAACCTTGAATTCCTTTCGAAGTTCCTCTTTTATAAGCTTTCCCAGTTCTGTTTGGTTAGGCTGGTTAACCGCAAAGACAAGCTTTTCCAGGAATGTTTCCACAATTTCTTCGTTGGGAAGACTTGGAAAGGTGGATGCCTGTTCGAAGTTTTTAATCTCAAACTTAAACTGATTGATACTAGTGAACTCTAAGTTCCTTTTTTTCAATTCATGTTCAAGTAGTATTCTGAATTCAAGGATGTCTCCCCGAAGGTTACTCCCGGAAATGAAATCATCCGTAAAACGTATCTCTCGGTTCTTGTTTCTAACAAAGACATTATCAGCCAATACTTGGGTATTTCTTGCTATTGCACTTTTGCAATCGGTGATCACAACCGTTTTCCGATCCCAGTTCTTTCTCATCAAACTTGCTAGTTTCTCGGCCACTTTCGCTGGTGAGTCAATTTCAGTTACATCGTGCTTGACATTCCCAATCACTTTTACTGTCAGATTCTTCATCACCTCCCGAAAAGCATTCTCATCGCCATGATGTTCGTTGAAAGTCTCGCTCATCAAGACATCTCTAAAGTGCCTGGCTTCCGGTGTCAGATTTACGGCTTCGATGAAAGAAGAACGAAACGATTGAGCTTTCGGATCTATCACTTCCTTCAATAGAACCTTTCCGTAAGAATCGGAATCTTTTCCTCCGGGAAGATTCTGTTTTAAATGAAAAACTTCTCCTTTGACTACGCACTCGGCAAAATTCTTTGGGATCTCCACGAAGGCGTTTTTCAGATGTGACACCAGAAATGATCTGCCCTCGAAATCCTTTTTGAAGCGAAGCAAGTCAGTCTTTAAGATTTTGTTCACTTTATTTCCACCGTCTTCAAACTTTTTCTTTTCGAATATGTCCTCACTCAATTGGAAATCGCAGAAGCGGTCTCGGCATTTGAAACCCTTGTTCGTGTATAGAATTAGGTCCTTGATTTCCTTATTCTTGCCACTAAATTTTGGGTTGGATTGGATCATTTGGTAAGACTGAAGGTACATTGGTAAGCAAAAGTCTCCTTTGGCGCCTTGAAGCAAGTTACGTGCGGTGATTACACTCCTAGCATCCCCTGCGCTGTGCTTAGCTTGCAGGAATGTTAACTGTTCACTTATTCCATTGGACTGCTCGAAGACTACATCGTCGAACTTTCCAGCTTCCTCTATTTCTGTTGACACTCGGAAACGTAGGTTTTTTCTAAGGCTGCGTACAATGAAGAGCATTAATAGTTTTAGTTGATAGTTGAAGCCGTGAAATGTCAGTTTCCCTCCATGAGCGCTGTAGATCTCCATGGGCTGTTCCTTCATTTGTTTGGAAGCCATACTTTTTCGTTAACACTTAAATAAATAAAAAATTAAGTTGAGTTAGAGATGCATGTTATCTTAAGACTTAGGCGTTAGTTAGATACGGCATGTGAAATTTGCGCATAGGATGGGGTCAGTGGATCATTGCAACACGCAACGGAAAAGGGAAGGAGAATTTTTTGCCATGCGGAACTATGATAAAAGTTTATTTATTACAAACTCTTAATAAAAAAATTAAACTACTGATTAATTAAGGAAACTATCTCGATATTAGCTACTTAAAAATGTTTTGCCATTTGCAAAGATGCATCTTCAACAAATGATTAATCGAAATCAAGAACTGTATTCGATTGATTTACTTATACAAACACCATAGGTAAGAGATCCCTGTGTCCATGGGAACTTATCTAGCAAGCCAAGTGTCGGAACGCTGATTTCGAAGAAACTTGGTATTTCGGTAGACTTCAAAACAAAAATAACGACATACTCCCCAAGATACAGTTTTGCTAGCAACACTTTACCAATAAATTGACCTATTTCTTTTAGTCTTCCAGAATCACTACAATTCTAAATAGGAAAGTGTTTATTTAAAGCGATTTTTACAACCTGTAGCACTTCCGCTTAGAGGCTACATTTTTTAAGTGAAGGTTTCGGCCGTCTGCCATTTCGTACCGAAAAAAAATTATAAACTGTATAAAAAAGTTCTGAAATATATTTCAGCATCAGTTTCAGCATTTATTTCCAAGTTTCAACTTTGAAGTATGTCAGAGTGTTTATGTGATTAAGGTTGAGCCCATTTTGGTTTGAAAGGCGTAGTTGTATGCATTCAAGGGACCACCCGAGTCTTTCAGGTGAGAAACATTAGCTAATTATTAGTACTAGAGTTTTTTCATCAACGAGGTCAGCGTATTGTTAATTTAATGGTTGAAACGCCAACATTTCAGTTCGTTACTGTCATTCAGTCCTAAATTCCAAATTCTTGCAATCTGAAAACACAAAGCAAGCATGAAAACGTTTCGAGTACGATTCCAAAACCCTTTATACGTATAGCTGTACTTTTCAACGATAAATAGCCAGTAACTCTTATGACACAACCTTGCCCTCGCCAGTGCCCTTTCTGATTGTAGGAAAGTACCGCAGGGTCTGACTTTGTAGGAGGGAGGAAGTAGTTTTAACTCGACTGAGAATTGGACATAGTGCACTGACGCACTCATACCTTTTTACAACTCCCCGTATACCTCCCCACTGTGACAAGTGTAACACCCAACTCTCTATATGTCACATCCTCACTGAGTGCAGGATCTATTATAGCGAACAGGAGAGATATTTGGGAGCGAGCATACTGAAACATATTATTGGAGATGATCATGGCAAGATTGACAAAGTTATTTATTTTATGAAGGAGACTGGACTCTTCCAAAGAATGTAACATAAATATGGGGTTTTTTCTCTTTTCCCCCCTTTTTAAAATTTATTTTATTTATATTTTATTCATATTATGACTAACCTTCAACATTGGTGCTAGTAATTATCATGGTTCTTTTTGGCGTAGAAATTAAATGATGGAAATTTACCACTACTTTTAATACCAAGTATGCTGCAAAGGTGCAAAATGACCTCAGCTGTCGAGGCACCTTACAAAACAACTACTACTCTTTGTATTAGAACTTTTTTTTGCTTTAGAAGTAAATAATTTAGCAAATTTCATATTGAATTTTTAAAACTTCTTCTCTTATATATTGTCATCATTAAGATGCCAGAAGCCAAGAAAGCATTGAAAACACCTTTTAATGTGTGACAAGAATTTGCAAACGCTTTACTCCACATTTACGCCTTGATTGAGCAATTAAACCGTTATCTGAGAAAATTCTTTTTTCCTAAAACCATATTTGGGGGATAATTCGTGATTCCAAGTCTGTCCGCCTACCAAGTTTCATCTAAGTCTGCACTTCTAATATTTTGCACTTTTTATTTGTTTGACGGTGGTCTGATAAATTCTCGGCATAGAAATGAAAAAGAACGAATGAATGATTTAATAATTGTTCTTTTTTCCGATATAATCTCCCGTAAGACTAACACAGTAACACCAACACACTAACTACATACGTACTTAAATATTGGGAGTGAATTACTTTTATTTTAACAGTGATAACAATTTCGTAAAAATCCATCCGAAAATCACTCTAGTGTTATCATACTTAGAAAAAAAATGCGACTTTTAGAACAGAACCTACAAAACTTTATATTGTAAATTCCTCATAAATAGCTCTTATTCTAGACTAGCAAAGATTTTACACAAATAGAAATAATTTTAAGTGAATAATTTCGAATATTTAGTGCATATGTGGCGATCTGTGTGATTGATGATGAAGACTGATGGCTTTAATGTGTGGTAACTTGAGAAATTGAAATTTGACGGGTAAATGAGTAATTTAACAGACCGAACCATTTACTGAAGTTTTCAGAAAATTTAGGAAAGAATATATAACCACCGTTTAATTTGAAATGGCAACTAGATTTTAAAGGTGTTAATACGAATTTTAATGAGAGATAAAAAGTTTTTAAATGCATATACATTCTAGCAAAATTCTTACTGACGGACAGTGGGGTGGTACCGATAAAAGCTGGCCAAAAATACAGAAGTTGTTTTCTAGAGTGAGGACTGAAACTTTGCATGGCTAGTCTTGAATAAATTCTGCATACAAGTATGCTAGTCGTTTACGTTAACTCCTTTACGTTACTCCTGTATACTCTGATACGAAAAATGCCGGTCTTTAATTTTTCACAAAAATTCTTCAATTTCAAGCTGATGCTGAAACCAAATGATGAAAATCATCGTGTGAAATATAATGGCATGTTATGAATCTATTTTCTTTTCCCTTTATTATAGTAGATCTTAATGACTACGGTTGAATATTTGCATACTTAATGTAACAAAATTCCGGGCCCTACCTTTAGAGCAAATTTTTACATGAAGTAAGAAAAATAGTAGAAATAGGCAGCGATAGATGCGAGCTAACTTATACCACGGTATTCACATCATGCTTCCTCACTCAAAAAAACCAGGTTTGTATTTTTGGCCAGCTTTTTTTCGATTCTAGCCCACTGTGTGAGGTTGCGATTAAGTTAATAAAAGTAATCTATTATAATGGTATAATTCATTACAATTTCGTTAATGACACATTACTGCAATTTTTTTTCAGCTATATGGGATTTTTTCACCGATGTTAATGTTTAGGGGTGTATTGAGTCTGAAAATGACCTTCATTTTTGCCCATCACGTACAGTTTTCTTGCAAAACAAGGGAGAGGTTTGTCGAGAATCAATTTCACATTAACACGTGAAATAGAATTATATTTGTCATTTCTGACACACTTAAGATTAAGAAATGTTCGGTAGTCAATGCCTAATCTGTGAAACCTATTCTTCTTCTCTTTTAAACTTTTCTTATTTCCCTCTCGGTTTCCAATATTTCCGGTTTCCAGCTTAAATATTCAACAGCAGTCGGTCATATTATTCACTCACTATCTTACATGGTAACGTCTCTCCGTGTCCATAACATCCTTGTAAAGTTTTCTCCCTGCTTGCTCCGAAGTTTTGAGAAAAGTAGTCCACGTGTGAGTGTCACAAATGTATATATGTACCTTCAGGCTCATGTTACAACTTTAATCTTTAAAGGCAGTCAGCATTCGCTCTGCAATATTTTTATAAGTTGCATCTTTGTAATTTCCTAAAAATGTTATGTACCACATTTTTAGGACCTCCCTGGCTTTTCTTTCAGTTTCATTCATGGTTTTTGGAAACAAGGAATCAGGAAAAAGTTCACGTATGTCCAGCCCTTCAAAAACTCCCTCTTTCAGCTTGCCCTCGGACAATTTTGGAAACATGGAGCACAATTATTTAAAAATTCCCCAAGTTTTGATTGAGATTTCACGAACTGGATCTTAAGACCAAGTTTGACGTGAAGAAGTAGCAACATAACTTTTTCGTGAAGAGTCAGATTTTTGTGGAGGTCATTTTTGTTCACCTGGAGGAAGGGTTTCTCGATGTGACCAGTGGGTTTTTGTCCTATGAATATCGCAGTTTAGCTTTCCTGAAGAAACAGAAAGTTCAACAGGAGGTGAAGTCTTTTCCATTATGTAGCAACGGTGCTTTAACATTTATTTAACATAAAATCTGTAAATAAGTTCCACTCAGGTTTAAATCCTATTTAAATTGTCACAGCAACAGGATCATCAAGAATAACAATTAGTAATTGGACAGCATTGCAGGAAACGAGATTTCACTCTTTAAAATGTGACGATGTGAATATTCCTTCTCTATATCTGCACAACGAAGGTTCGGCTCCTGGATAGCCAAGTGGCAACACGTTCGACTTCGGTGAAACCGGTCCCGGGTTCGATTCCCGGTGGGGGCCTGCTTGCGAATTGGCCAAAGCAGTTGAAGCACTTTTAACGATACTACTGCTGCTACTTCACAACGAAATCGACGTTCCGGATGATAAAAAGGAATCTGTTCCTGAGATCCAAACAATTCAGCATCTTCTTTTGTCAGGCCCTAGTCGCTAACAAGATCGTTCATTTTGCTTTCAGAAAACAGTTTAGGCCATCCATAGGAATATCAGAGTCAGAATCGTCTTTAGCTGGTATTTCACTTTCTTCTTCCAAATCCAATCTGATATAAGGAGGTGGAAGTGGTACTGGACACTCGCTGCTGGGAGAGCCCAGACTAATCGCTGAATCTAGGTTTGAGTAAGAAATGTATTTTAGGATTCGTCTGTTGAAACGTTTAACATCGACCTAACAAATGTAGCAGTCTGTACTGTGTTTCTTCCATTCATTGGTGTTGCAAAATGGAAACGTTCCTTCTTTTCCTTTGACCACAAGCGCTGATGATCTTTTCATCTCCTGCAGACTTAATTGGGAGCAGAGGCCTTGTCGTAGTTTCCAAGTATTGGTTTGTAGTACGCAAATACTTCTTCGCAAAATCACTTTTATTTATTTTTGTATTTCAACTGTGTATTATTCACAAATATAACAAAATCTATTCGGAGAAATGACGCATCCTCTTCTTGACATGTTGTTGCAGTATCAAATACGGAACACTGAAAAACTTATTGCAATACACGCTTGAACAAAGAACTAGTTCCGATGGATTCAACAAAGTTTCTTCATATCCAGTTATTGAATAGGACTCATCAAAGTCTGTATAATGTCGTTTCCCATGCGTCCATCACAACCTGCAAACAAAAGAACAAAATGGAACACGTTATGACACGATTGACTGTGCTTGTCCAAATCTTCAATTCGGCACTGTATCCGTAGTTCCTCATTCCCCCCTCATTTTTTTCTTATATTCTTTTCCTTGTCTACGGTGGAATTCAATATGGATTAGAGGAATTTACAAGAATTTATTAATCGAAAATAGCTCACACGATTGCTCGTTCAAAGGTAGTTGCCAAAACTGTACATACTCTGTTTGCAAGAAAACATAACATGAGGGCATTTTTTAGTAGTTTTCCCGGATTCAGCGTGCAAAATTCTATAGGATTCAGAGGAAAATTCCATGCAGTTTTTTGATCGGAGACCTGCGTGTCTGTGGTTCACCTAGTTATATTTATTTTGGTTCTGAAATTCAAAACAAAGAAAGATCGCCGGACAGGTAAAAACTAAACCACTAGTCTACCAAGACTAAACAACGGGTCAGTCATCACAAGAATCATGAGTAAAAAGTATAATCGGTTCAATTACTGGTAATAATTTAGTGACTCATTTAAACATCCAAGAAACCAAACAAACCCAAAAAAATGAAGAGACATTAAATAATTAAAAATGTCTCTTATGAAGGTCATGGTAGAAAGAATATATTTATTATATTCTTTCTACCATAATAAATATATTCTTTCTCACATATATAAAGATGACAACAAGATAAGTGACAATATAACTACTTGCTACTGTGATGGAATTTTTTTTAACTAATAGAATTATGTCGAAATATGGAGGATAGAAAGAGGTTTACCAAACTCACCGTTCAGCGAAATCCTATTTCAATTCGCACTGCGTTTCTGTTGGACAATAAGTCTGAAAGAGATGGATGGATCGATGCTTATAGACTATAATCAACATGTGGGAGTTTATCTGCCCTGATAATAAACTTCCAATAAAGGAACGGCAATAGGGAATGGTATCTTATCATTATTCTTTAATTGCTGGCCAACGAAGATTTTATTCACTATCTTCAAATGCTTTTGAATCTTGGAAGAGTTCTCAAAATGCTTTTACAGGTCACAAATAAAAAAAAGATGTCTCTCGGAGAAAATTTTGGACTCTGCTCTTATTGAAGTGATTAAGTGATTCCTAACAATTTTGACGGAAACACTCGAAAGGAAATAGGTGTCCAAGTGGGAAATAGAGATATACACATGTATGTATATCTACCGTGAAACATAAAATGATGTCTTTCCCTCACTTTTTCATCCAAAGTTCTATCGCTTCGAAAACCAGACGTCGCGCAGTTTTCAAACTTTGCGACAAGGATATTAATTTATTTTCGGAAAATAATTCAAATTTCTTTGATGTAGCGTGTTAAATCTAGCAGACCGGAATTATACGGCAACATATAGGAATAAATAAAATATTACATGACTTTAAAAACGGATATTTAACCATTAGGAACCCATTTTTTCCCTTTCATACAGCAGCCATCTTCCCTGTCGCAGATTAGAGATTCTCGCCGATTGAATGGAAGAACGAAAATCTAATTTTATTTTCGTGCATATATTTTGTATTTATATATGTACTGAACATTACTGAGTTTCTTATCGTAATTTCGTTACTTTTTCTGAGCTTACTATCGATTTCTTGTCGTTTCGTCTTATGTTTCAGAGAGATTCTAACGGGAATTATCATGTATTTTTACAACTAAATAAACCACAATTATTTATAGAGCTTCGGTAGAGAGCTTAGAGGAAAGCGTTTTCGGCACTCAATAATATATCGAGCGATTATGTTTTCATTTTGGTGTATAAGATTATTTATTATTATCTTTTAAATGATAAGGGTCAATGTGGAAATAATTTTAATCAGGTGAATATACATTCACTGACGATAGAAGTGCACTTTGCTTTATTCGTGAATTTGCGAAGGATCTCCTGTTTAAACAGAAAGAATTTAGAGGCAGACGAGGTAGGTAGAGTTCCTGAAAAAATGTTCTAATTTTGACCCATTAAATGAATTAGTGCCCCAAAATGCCACGAAAAATATTTTTCACGCCTCAGAAAATATCACTTGCAGCTTATATTTTATTCTTACTTATAATTTCTTATATAGCTAATATATATATAATATAACTTATATAGCTAATATATACTAAAAATTCGCTTCGGTCAGACAAATAATCCTTAAATCATATTCAGAATACGAAAATTTATTAATGTTTGCAATTTACACACTAAAAATTACCTGGGGAAAATTACTTTCCCTTTGGGGTGGTCAGAAAAAGGGTCCGAATTTTTTGGGCCATCGACTTCTGCTAACTTACTGAGACGGTTTTCCAGAACTTGCAATAACGCAGAGGATGTGGTAGAAGAGGGTTGCCATCTAATGGCTCTCCCTTTCTTAAGATTGAAAACGTAGAATGGATTTATTTACAAATTGTGAACTCACTAAATTACGTTTAAACCCCCACACTGTGCCGGAGTTATTTTGTAAAGAACTTACTATGGTTCATTAAGGGCCGCTTTAGTTAAATGGCAATTACTTTTGCGTCTCCTTGCTTAAATCTTGTCATTCTACCGGTGGTTGGTTGGTTTGGATTCCTAATTAGCGTGCGTTGGTAACTTACGGAGAAGGGCTTGTATTTCTGCATTTACCGTATATTTCCGCAGATAAGACGAGGTATGAATTTTGTCAAAGTTTTATAGTTTTAATATATGTGTCCTATAAGACGATGAGAGATATCATCTGGATAGTAATACTGTATAGCGTATACGGAATTATGTCCTATTTGTAATTTATCGGATGAACTAATTTTATTTCCTTGCATCAGTAGCACTGCCTTGCGATTGTTGCGAACATTTGCACTGATTGGAGTATTCGGGCAATGCATTCATATAAATTTCAATCTAATATCTTTGTATCTGTCCTATAAGGTGACCCCGGATTTTGGGCCTTTTTTATGGTTTAACTAGTGTCTTATCTGCGGAAATATACTGCAATTCATTCTTTCCGAATTCTTTTCTGGCAAGCTTTTTCACGTTCTTAGGAATATGTTCCTCGTACTTATTATCGGAATAGGAATTTGTTGACATTGCCATTATCTTTTAATAGTAAACAAAATCAAAAGCCATGAAAGCTTTTACCGAAAAATGTCAATAAACTGCATTAAATCTAAACCACTGTGAAGACGGGACATTACCATTCCGTCCAATACCCTTGTCATTAATCGGTAAAAAAGTTTCAAAAAATCTTTCCCTACCTTTTTCCAATGGCCCGTGAGTTTCAATATTATGTTGTCTTATTTCCAAAGATATTCAGAGAAAAACATTCATTGGAATAATAAGTCATATTTCATTGAGTAACTACAAGCTTTATGTCGTGCGACTCCCACTCGCATACATAGTTATTATAGAAGAGTATTTTCGGTTTAAACCAGAGGGTATAAAAAGCAACTATGTATAGTAGAATGTATTGGGCTACCTTGAGAGGAAAGTTTCTCATACCATAGTGAAAGTTTAGCTCGAATGTCATGATTCAGCTTACTCAAAACGTTATCATTTTCACCAATGTTCTACGTATTTTGGCTCGAGGAAACACAAACGTAGTTGATGGAACTCAGGTTTGCAGCCGATTTCATGCTCTTCGAAGGTCTGAGGGACACTTGGAAGAAGGCAGACTCTGTTTTCCATAACCTCATTACTCTGACATGAATATATAAATTACACGAAGCCGTTCCAGATTGATCGACGTCAGTCAACGAGAAAAAGTAATCTGTTTAGTGAATGCTTCGAAAGCACCAACGCGATGACTCAAAACTATGATTCTAATCTGAAAGTGCTTTTTATCAGTATTGCATCGCACGATTTAAGTATCGCTCTAGTATTTGGCTTTCGCATAACATATCGTAAATAAAACTGCCGGCTGACATCAAAGAAATTACAATACATTGCCGAGAGTTACTAGAAAAAGTCAAACATTGGAATTCTACAATTATTTACTTAATTTAATTAATAAGTAAATAGACAGTTACAGTTAGATAGAACAGTTATAGTTAGAAATAGGCAGTTTAATTAATATATAAATTGACAGTTACGTCCTTATCTGTATATAATTCCTCTACACAAGTTCATACCTGTCGATAAACTAAAGTTTGAAATAAGATTAATTATTATTAATAAGATTAAGATATTATCGGTAAGTATGATATCATATGTTGTCGATAAAAAATCTTACATTCGGCCCCTCGGTGTGGGTTCCTCCACGTGGTGAGGGGGGGGCACAGGGAGGGCTCTCAAGCTTCATTACATCTCTTCTCACCATCAATCACCCCATCTTTTTCTTCTACTCATCTGTTGCTGGCCCTCTCTGTGTGCGGAACGCCCACCCATGCGTTTGCCGTGCATGGCGACCCGTGTCGGAGGGAAGGGGGATCCTGGTGGCTGAGGGGACCTTCCTTGGGGGGGAGGTATCCCCAACACTCCACTTTGGCCCCTGCCTCTCCTAGACGGGTGGCCGGGAACTAACCCACTCCCGGTCAATCGGCTGCTGGCGGCTGGGGAGCCGGGAGGCTCCTTTCGAGCGTACGCCAGCTGGGTTAGCTTGGGGCCACTGGAGATGCATTTGGCTTGCAGGGAGAGTGGCTGCTAAGCTATATCCCCGAGATAGCCCTGGCGCTGAAGTTCAGCGTCCCCTTGTTGGGCTCCATGGTGGGTGGGGAGTCTCGGGGATGAAAGTTACCATTCTATTATGGATGATAATACTTTCCTTAACAAAAGGCATTGCACCGATGCTGATATAGCAAGGAAAACTAATTGTAACAGTAATGAAAGATTTTTCATTATTTCAAGTATAGTGGAAGGAGCCTTAAAAAAGATATCTCCCTTTGCATTACATAGGGTATTGAGATTTCTGGCTGGAGAAGTGACCTCAGTAAAGCGCCTCAGAGATGGGTCAATTTTAGTAGAGGTAAAAGATGAAAAACAGGCAGCGAAACTCAAGACAGCCACCATGTTTCACGATGTGGCTGTAAAAGTTGAAGCTCACAGAACCCTCAACTTTGTTGAGGGTGTGGTCTTCAGCTACGATTTAATGGGCATTAGTGATGAGGAGATACTGGGAGAATTAAAGGAACAAGGTGTTGTTGGTGTGCGGAGGATTAAATCTCGCAGGGATGGTATACTTATCGACACACCAAATCTAGTCCTAAAATTTGCAAGAACTAACCTCCCTGAAAGGATCACAGCTGGATATCTCTCCCTGCCTGTGAGAGTATTTATCCCGAATCCGATGAGGTGTTACAAGTGCCAAAAGTTTGGCCACACCTCCTCTCGGTGTGCTGAGGTAGAGAAGTGTGGACGCTGTGGAGGAAATAAACATGAAGGACATTGCCTGACTGCCACGAAGTGCTTGAACTGCAGTGGTGAGCACCCTGCATGGTCACCCAGCTGCCCCATATTCAAACAAGAGAGAGCAATTCAGGAGATCAAGGTCAAAAGAAAGCTATCCTATATGGAAGCTAAGAGAGAAATGAAAGCCTTAACACCTCAGCATAAGGGCCCCTCATATGCCGCTGTAGCTACCAGAGTGGTCGAGACTAAGGAGATGGGTACTCAGACCCAACTCCCTCCCGTCTGTGCTCCCTGTAAAGTGATATTGACCACCTTTGCTGCCACTGTAACGGAAAGCCAGAAACTGGCCGTTCAGTCAAAGAAGAACAGAATGCCCTCCAAAACAAGTGCCATTCCGGAACATCCCCAACCAAGGAACAAGTCCCCATCACCAATCCCCTCTGATATGGAAGACATATCAGAGGAGGAATTGAAAAAAATAAGGTACAAGAAAAAGGGAGACCGGCAGAAAATTATTAGATGATATGGATAACATATCATCAAGTCCCCTTTATTTTTAATCTAGCCTTATAAAGTTTTTAGCGGTCTATTTATTTATTGAATAATAACTATGCCTTGTAACAACTTCATCATGCCTGCAGTACAACCAAACATGAATGGGTTTGATAAGGGGAAGAGGTTTCTGTTGTTACAATGGAATTGTAATGGTTTCTACTCCCATCATGAGGAGCTGAAACTGTTAATTAATGATTTTAACCCAAGTGTTTTGTGTCTCCAAGAAACACATTTTAAGACAACTGATAAAGGCAGCATAAAGGGATTTAAAGTTTTTAGATTTGATGACTTGCTTGGCAACAGAGCTAGGGGTGGGGTGGCCATAGCTGTCCGGGAGGGTCTTTTTACCTCCCAGGTTGGACTTCTCTCACCACTTCAAGCTGTGGCAGTCACTGTTGCTACCCCTACAAAAATCACATTATGTAATATATACTTACCAGAATGGGCTCCGGTGAATAGGACCAACCTTGAAGATCTAGTAAAACAACTGCCAAAGCCCTTTGTACTGTTGGGAGACTTTAATGCCCACAATAGGGAATGGGGAGATGATTTAAGGGACCATAACGGCAGAGGACACCTCTTGGAAAATTTTTTTAATGACTATGACCTGATTTTATTGAACAACAATGAAAAAACCCATTTTAACCCTTTTAATGGTAGGTACTCTGCCATTGATTTGTTTTCAAGTTCTAGCTCCATCGCAACACATTTTAACTTATCAGTGCATGATGACCTATGTGGTAGTGACCACTTCCCCTTGTTAATAACGATGGCAGGTGGGCGTAGTCCTACATATGAAGCTCCAAAATCCTGGATCATAAGGAGGGCCAATTGGGAAAAATTTAAGGAAAAATTTTTATTTAAATATGATCCAAACCTTCAAGCTTCAGAGAATATAAAGGCTCTAACACAGGCTATCATACAAGCTGCCAAAAATAGTGTTCCATTATCATCAGGAGGTCCCCAACGACCATCAGTACCTTGGTGGAACAATGAATGTGCAGAGGCAGTTAAGAAAAGGAAGAAAGCCCTCCAGATTTTCAAAAAATATCCCACGGAAGGTAACCTCAAGGCTTTTAGAAGACTGAGGACAAGAGCTCGCAAGGTAGTGAAAGAAGCAAAGAGATCTGCTTGGATGAAATACGTTTCATCAATAAACCACCGCACACCAATAACACAGGTTTGGAGGAAGGTCAAAAGGATGTTCGGCACTTGGCAGCCCCCTGTCTCACAACTTATTATTGGTGATAAGATTTTGACATCCCCAGCAGAGCTCACTGAGGAATTTGGGCTGCACTTTAGCAAAATCAGCAGCACAAGTAATTACCATCCAACCTTCGCAAGGTTTAAGAAACAGTCTGAGCGAATACCTATAGATTTTAGCAACACACAACAGTTAGCTGCCTATAACGAACCATTTACGAGGTGGGAATTACTTGCTGCCATTAATGATACAAGGGACACATGCCCAGGAAATGACGGGGTGCATAATGCCTTTTTGAGGAACCTGCCTGAGAATGCGATTCAGGATGTACTTTATAACATCAATAAACTCTGGTCAGAAGATGCGTTCCCCGATGCATGGCGTGAGTCAATTATTGTACCAATACCAAAACTAGGCAGAAACTGTAACCACCCCTCAGACTACCGCCCTATAAGCCTTACAAGTTGCATGTGCAAACTCATGGAGAAGATGGTCAATAAAAGGCTGATATGGTACCTTGAGAAAAAGAAACTTATTTCAAACATTCAGTGTGGTTTCAGGCACAGTAGATCTACCACAGACCACCTAGTAAGGATTGACAACTTCATCCAAGAAGCTTTTCTTCTAAGACAATATGTAATTGGTGTGTTTTTTGATATTGAGAAGGCTTATGATATGACATGGCGACACAAGATTTTAACAACTATCCATCGTTGGAATATTAGAGGGCATATAGCAAAATTCATAAAAAACTTTTTAGAAAATCGGCTTTTTAGAGTTCGTATAGGGAATACCACCTCAAGGCCATTTACACAAGAAAATGGTGTGCCCCAAGGCTCAATCTTAAGCGTGACACTGTTTGCAATAGCAATTAATGATATAGTCTCATGCATCAAATTGCCAGTGGTTGCATCATTGTTTGTGGATGACCTAGCCATATTCTGTAGGTCATCCAAAATATCAGGGGCATCTAGGCAAGTACAGCTCACACTAAATCGATTGAATACATGGTGTAACAGTAGTGGTTTTCGTTTCTCAACCACCAAGACTAAATGCATCCTCTTCCACAGGAAGCGAGGAGTTTTCCCGTATCCAAATCTTACACTCGGAAGACATGTCTTGCCTTTTGTTGAGTCCACACGTTTCCTAGGGCTTGAGCTTGATAAAAGACTTAATTGGCGAAACCATATCAGTCTTTTAAAGGAGAGATGCTCCAAAGCCTTAAATATCTTAAGGATTTTAACTAACTCCTCCTGGGGAGCAGACAGATCCTCCATGCTTCAATTATATAGAGCATTGGTGCGTTCAAAATTAGACTATGGTTGTCTTATATATTCTTCAACCCGCCAGTCTTACCTTAGAATGCTGAACTCAGTACATAACCGTGGTCTAAGGCTATCCACAGGAGCATATAGAACCAGCCCAGTCCAAAGTATCTACTGTGACTCAGGGGAACCTCCCCTTTGGGTGAGGAGGAATCTATTGATGTCTGGATATGTGGCAAAGATTTTATCTATGCCCTCCCATCCCTGTTTTAAGATAATTTTTAAACCAAAGTTTTTAGATGTTTTTATACGACGACCAAGAGCCACAAGACCTCTTGGGATCCGATTTTATAATTTTATTCGCGAAACTACCTTCACACTTCCTGAAGTACATGAAGCAGGGTTCTCAAGTATTCCACCATGGAAAATCCCACTACCTATTTGTGAGACAATCCTGCTGCACTATCCGAGATCATCCACTCCTGATGTCATGTACAGGAAGAGATTTCATGAGATCCTAAATTTTTATCATGCATATATTCCATTTTATACCGATGGCTCCAAGACAGAGACTGGCACAGCATGCGCATTTACCTCGAACGATTATGGCACTATGAAAATTAGGCTCCATCCACACTGTAGCATATTCACTGCAGAACTTTTAGCCATAAGGATGGCACTATCATATATAAAAGGAAAAAATGGGAAATACATAATATGTACAGACTCACACAGTGCTTTACAATCTATCTCAGGGTATTTCCCTCTCCACCCCATAGTGCAAGACATACAAGCCCTGCTCTTAGAGCTTAAAGAGGAGGACATAGAAGTTCTATTCTTATGGGTCCCAGGGCACACGGGAATACAGGGAAACGAGAAAGCAGATATGGCTGCAAAAGAAGCTCTGAAAAGTTGGGACAGAGACTGGAAACTAGTACCAGCTCAGGATTTAAAGAACTCCCTGAGAAAAATAAGCATAGCTCAGTGGAAAGAGGAATGGCAGAGCTTATTAGGGAACAAACTCCAAGCTGTGAAGAAGGAATTAACCCCTTGGGAATCCTCTAACAGAAGTTGTAGGAGGGAGGAAGTTGTCCTCACTCGCCTTAGGATAGGACATAGTGCTTTGACACATGCCTACCTCTTCTCTGAAGAGAAGATTCCGCCTCATTGCGAGGAATGTAACTCCCCCCTCAGCATCCAGCATCTCTTGCTGGAATGCAACAAGTACCATGGGATCCGTAGTATGCTTGGAATAAGAGGAGATTTAGCCACAATCCTAAAAGATAACCCGGATACAATTTCCAGAGTTTTACTCTTTTTAAAAAAATCTGGCCTATTTGATAAACTTTAGTTGTCAAGAAAAGAGAGTTCATGATTATTATTACCCTCTTTTAATAACATATTTATTTACTGACCTTTTATCTTAACCTTTTAATAGTGCTTCTTTTATACCTAGAGAAACAGTTTTGAAGAACTAATTATTTATTTATCTATTATTTAATTACTTTTAATTTTGAGAAAGGATGCATGCAATGTACTAGATACAAACAAAGAACAGGCATGACCTGTGAGTTATTGGTGCCAATGACCATAGTTGTCGAAGCACCTTTTATTTTAACTACTACTACTACTATGAAATTTCAAGGAAACGAACTCGAACAGAGACTACACCTCACTCATTCGGAAAGGTCTCCAAAATTTGCTCCGATAACTAATTTACCGAGCTTAAATTAGAAGTCAAGCTCCAACTTCAATCCTCGGCGGTATACCACTCACCATATATAGTTCGCAAGGGTTCTATTTGTAGGTTTCGAGAGTTTGTAGATTAAGAAGAGGATAAAGAAATTACATCACAAGTTCCTGAAATACAGCTCTATTTTTCAAAATACCAATGATACTCGTAGATCACAATGAACTGAAGAATTCCCCTCCATATATAAAACTTTGTTTAGGTTTCTTATTTTCCATAGAGTTGCAAATCTCGGGCGTATGATTATTTTAGAATCGATTTAGCATAAGGAGTTAACTCTTTCATCATTTTTTAATTAATCAAATTCTCCTTATTCTGACTGAAAAATCACTTTCCCTAAAAAATTAATATTTTTGGAGATTATTCTTAACCAAATTTACTTAAAAGAACAGAAATAGAGCTTTTTGCCCAGAATTGAAAAAGCTTAATAAATATTTTTAATTTTTCTGCTATCTGTTTCATTCCTCATCTTACTTCTGACGCTTTAGATATAGTGACTAAGATAGAGATATGATTAGGAAGAAGATTAAGAATGCGACTCTCTTACATAGGCCGAAATTGGATCTGCAAAGAAAGACTTCAAGAGAAGAAAGTCCCGAGCAGTCGAGGATATAACATAGAAATTATTAAAAATGTTACGAAATTAAGCCATAAATAAACTGTACTAACTAGTCTGTGTTATTTACATAAAGAGAGATATGCCAATCGATCTAAAGGAGAATATTATTGTCTGAATGAGGCGGCAGACAACAGCATGTCATGCCTTGAAAAATCTATTGGAGGATGGTAAATAATTGGAATTCGCGAATTGTATAAAGTTTGATCAGCAAGGCTTTTCTAACCTGCCTGAAAAATATATTATATCTTAAAACACCGGTAAAATTGTCTTAAAGTACGTGAAAGCTATCCATGGTACGGATAATAGACTTTCGTTGAATGAAGGTCTTTTATTATGTGTTCTGATCGCAGGATAGGAATAGAATAGAAATACTTTATTGTAATGCTCTGAGTACAAATTACCCCTAAGAGCAACAAACAAAAATATATCGTGGTGCAATGCACAACTCCAAGAGATATTACGTAACACTAACAAGAAAGGGAATTAAACAAAGTATTATTGTTGTATCAGAGAGGACTGAATATAGTGAAAAAATTAAATCACATTACATTATAAAAAATAAAGACAAACAAAATACGTATTAGTAATAGATAAGCTTACATATAGTACATTTTATATACAGATACATTGTCGTAAATATTGTTCGGATTAAGCTCTTAATAGCAGGTAATTATAAACCTTTTCCTTGAAGTTATGAAGATCTGTAATGGCTTTTAATACAACCGGTAGGGAATTCAAAATCTGAGTTGAGTGGACAAACGGTTTATGATACATTGCGGTTTTGTGTGCCTGGGGATAGAGGTTTGAAGGATTACTTCAGATAGAAAGTTGATAGCAAATGAAAAGCTGCTTAGAGAAAACTACATGAAGCAGCGATTGGGGTTCGGTGGCAGTTAGCGATATTGCGCGAAAAAGGTCGATGAAGGAAACTTAAAGATAAGGTTACTAATGATACCGATACAGATGGATAGAGGATATAAAAAGGAAAAACAAAGGTAATGAAGACAGGAGAAAAAGATTTAAATTAACGCTAAGTTTCGTGTAAAACTTGATAAGAGGCTCAAATATCTTAACATTGTGAAGGATAGTGATTAGAAATGAGAGATGGACATTAAAGATAAAATGGGAATTCCGAAGATGGCATTCAGCATAATAAAAATATTATTAAAAAGCAACATGGACGTGAGAATGAGGTTGATAAAAAGTTTGTTTCTATATGGATCGAAGGCATATACGGTTAGTAAAAGTAAGAGAAAGATAATAGAGACGTTTATGATGTAATAGAATTGTGAGGAAAGGTGAAAGGAATATGTTAGAGGGAGAAAGTAAGAAATCAAGAGCTTTTGCAACGCTTCCGAGAAGTGGGGCAGTCAGAAAATCCCAAATGAGTAAGATAAGATATTTTTTACGTATCAGGTAATACTAAAATCTGCAATAAATGGAGCGGTGGAGAAAAGTTCAAGACAGGAAGAAGAGCAAGTCTCATAGTGTATAATTGAACGGTAAGGTGATGGATTTGAGATTGAGGATATTATAACGCCAAGGATATACTTTCTCACAATGTACTACGAGATCGTATACATATGTTTTTTGTTAGCAATTACCGGTTCTGAAGATGGATCGAGATCTATTTTTCTGTCATTATATCTAAAACGGCGGACACATTTTTCGACCCTTTTTCTAGATAAAGTAAGGAAAGCAAGTAGGAAAACGGGGTCGAACTATCAAGTCCCTTAAACCTAGTTATCTGAGGTTTTTTGATACATAACCTGAAGGAAATTTATTTCGCCTATTACCTTGGGAAAGAGGTGGATTTTCCGAAGGCGTGTCGCATTCCTGCTTGGCGCCGTGGAAACCCAGAATGCAGTTTCGTTGTCTTTTCGGTGATGTAAAATCATACAGTTCTCCTCTTCATGTTCCATTCTGGTTGATTATATTAGAAACGTATGTAAAGACATTTTATGTTAGGAATGTGATTCCACTGCGTTATTTAAAGAACGGAAAGTTAAAAAAATTCCTTTTCATAGGGAAGTGTTTCTATATTTTTTTTTAACCATAAGATGTTTTCACTCTACAGAGTTCGAAAATTGATAGAAATGTGTAACAAAATGTCCACATCTGGTGATTTTACCGGATAGGTTCAGAGTTAAGAACGGTTTACGGCACTCCAGCGCGACGCTAACACCTTTGATCACCCACCCATGTGCAAGGTTAATAAGCACGTGCCTTTAGGATTGGTAGGAAAGAGAAAATCGAGAAAATATTCTTGAAATTTTAGTTTTAGTCTGTCTATGAAAACGCAAAGATGTTCTTCTTTTGCTTGGTAGTTTTCTACTACATAGTTTTGGCCTGAACAATTTTTGCGAGACATATGGTTATTCTTGGGGCAATAATTTGCAAATATCAAGCTGATACACCACATAAGGTACGCGTAACTTATTAAAATAAGTAGTACCTAGTTAAATCGCTAGCAAATAATATTATCGAAGATGTTGCAAAATTTCTTTACTGCATGTGATTGGAATCTTTAATGTCTTTATGTTAGACACTGTGTTAACTAATCTGTGAATTAGGTTCCTTTCATAATTTTAAATCAAGAATTTTGCAATTTGCCTTATTTTTTCATCTTTTAAAACAGAATCCTTCCAATAGGTGATTACTTGAAGTTTATTGAAACGCAGATTAGCCTTTTGAAAAATGCATTATTCGGAAATTACTTGATTGACGCTTCACCAGAAAATAATTTTTAATCAAACGAAATCGAACTCAGATAGAAAGAATTGCGTGCTCAATTTTCTACCTCGCAGCTTGAAGTTAGATGATTGCCCTGATGCAAAGAATTTCCGAAGGCATTACCTTGGTTAATTTTTCTGTTTCACATCAGGAAATGGAAGGGTAGCGAACGTAAAAATGAATACTTTAAACGAACTTTTAACCGATCATAATTACTAATAAAGTTTACTGATAACGTTCTTGAAAACCTATCGGGTACATCTACGCCCTTGGGTATGTATATGGAGATTCATTAACTTTTAAAGATTGAATTTTCTAATAATAATAATCTTTCCTCTCACATAAGCTTCCGAGAATGTAGTTAAATAAAGAGATGTCCGTGCGCTGTTTAAAAATAGTATTCGAAAAATGGCCTAAGTTCGCAGAAAGGAAAGCATTCGTAAGAAATTTTCTAACTGCAAAACAGGTTAAAATATCTTTCTGAGTTTAATAAATCTAAATTCTGCCTCCAAAAGACGGCTCCGATCTTCAATGAGAAGAAACATCACAGGGATCGTTTCTAACCGTACAAGCAATTCAAATTAAAAGAAACACACTTCCAAAGTGTGCATGTCATTTGTTTTAATTTTTATTTCATTTCGAAATTTCTCGTTTATTTTCCGATAAACATCATTTGACTTCTCAATGCTTTCTAAATTCGTCATGAAGAAACAGCTGTCCAGGATTCAGCCTGATGTTTCCGTTGGCGCAGAATTCATAAACTGAAAACTCTCTGTGGATCATCATAAGGTGGTTTTGTGAATAGTGTCACGCATTCTGAAACGAATTGCTCAAATATTTCATTCAATTTCCGGTATTCAACAGCTTTATATTCAACAGATGGATTGAAATGAAAATTTCAAACTTCCGCAAATTGTATGCCACGGTTGAAAATCGTCGACTTTTTTTTGGAAGAGATAAAACGATGTAATTTAAAATCAACATTTTCTCGATTTCAACATTACCTTCGAGTTTACAGTGAGGATATCGAAAGGCATGGATCTAAATTTCACTTATTAAAAGAAAAAAATCACAATATCAACTCTGTTTCTCTAAGTAAATTTAAATAAGGATTGCCTGAAATTAAACAATAAAGGAAGATAACCATACAGTAGAAACTCCAACTATCATTTTGGAAGAGACTGCGAGAATAGGACGATGGATGCAGGAAAACGATGAAACCGGGAAATGAAGACCCTGCTTATTAGATTCTTCTTCTTCTTCCTATGGCACTACAGTCCTCCGTGGACCTTGGCCTCCTTCACGACTCTTCTCCAGACGTTTCTATCAGTAGCGACGGTCCTCCAGTTCCTGACTCCCATATTTTCCTCAGATCTTCTATCACTCCATCGTTCCATCTTTTACGAGGCCTGCCTCTTGGTCTTCCCTCTGTGGGTCTCCAGTCATCGATTTTCTTAACGGATCTTGAGGGTTCCATGCGGTGTAGATGTCCAAGCCACCTGATCGTCTGGGCTTTAATGAATCGAACAATGTTCTCTCCTTGAATAAAATCATTTATTTCTTCATTTGTCCGAATCCTCCACAGTCCGTTTTCATTTTGTATTGGGCCATAGATTTTTCTCATCACTTTCCTTTCAAACACATTGAGCATATCTTCCTGTTTCTTCGTAATGGACCATGCTTACTAGATTACTAGAATAAAAGCATAACGAGGGCGTATTAAGTGCATAGCACTAAAATAATCCTAAATATAATGAAAGAGAAAATTATGAAAATAAGAAATTTATCGAAATTTTTACCTTGCAGATGATTTATTTTTACTTTATTTATTCTTGACTGAACTCCAAGAAGCAGTTAAAATAGAGATTGATGCTAGTAAAAACTAAAAAAGAAATTTCTAACTGGTAGAAATTAAAAACCCTCCCTGAGAGGATGGGGAAGCAATCCATTGTATTCTCCGAAAAATATGGTTATTGTGACCCTTACTGGACCTCAAGACTTTCTCTCCGAGTAAAAGAAATTATAAAACGGTGGACTGGGGAAAATTTAAGTTTTAGGCAAAAAATCTGAACGATCGATGCGGGAATACAATTGTTCGATTAACCATGAATGCGGTATTATTTAACATTGCTCCTTATGGTAGTCGAGACTGTAGAAAACGAACAATATGCGTTCAGAAAACTGCAAATGTGGAACGACAGTTCGGAATTCTTCTCTACATAAAATTGTCAAAAAAAAACATGAACATGCGAAAAGACTTTAAAAAAAATATTGTTGTGCAACAATTATATGAAAGTTGAGCGCAGCGCTGTAAATTCGTTAGATATTGTATGTTAAGAGAGATAGTATTTCCTAGCAGATTTTTATGGAGAAACACACATAGGTATGCAAGAAAAATTAAGCTTCGTTTTCGTTTAATTTCTGTGTCACTAGTACTTTGTGACTAGTTTTGTTGCATTAAATTCTGTGAATACTTCTGTCTCCTGTGGCAAGAGCTCGTCGAGGGTGCAATCTCGCACAAGTGCATCTGTCAGAACTATCTATCACGTAGATTTTATTCACCAAAGTTATTTCCCAATAGTTATATAATTTTCACTATATATTTTATTTCGAAGATGGTTTAAATGGAAGGGAAAGAAAGGAACATTGCAAAGGTCCAGTCGTGGGACTTAATAAATCCAAAGTATAAATTGACGTGGAGTTTGTCGAGAATGGCAACGAACCACGGATCTCCCACTTTTAGGGCGGGTGCTCTTACCAATTGAGCTATCTCGCAGAACATTCTCAGTTCATTTTGGAGGGACTCTTTTGGCCACGGGTGGGATTTCCTAATGTTGATTATTTCTTCTTTTTTTTGTTTCGGCTCTGTTGCAAGAGCGTCTCCTTCAGTCGTATAAATTTACAAATGAGGTGATGAAAACTAATATATAATATCGCTATCGAACTTTGAGGATGTCGAATTTATAATTTCACTGAATGATTTCTTCGCTATCAAAATAAAATCATTTTTCTAGAGTTAGAATATTGAGTTTTTATCGACACCCCTGAAATATTAGTGCTGGTATTTTGTTTCAGGATCTTCAAATGCTTTGATTAAAATATTATGTCTTGTTTTCATATCATTCATGTTTCTTTTAAGAATTTTCTTTGAAAATACTTCATTTAACCCTCCGTCCGTAAGAAATTGGTTTCATATTTATTTTATAAATGCAGCTTCAGTTGGTTTTCCTCTACTTACGTTATCAATTCAACATTTCCTTATTGCTAAATCGAAAGCTCAGATCTAAAAACACTTTATGGTGGACAAGACCGCCAACCTTGGGCCCGATATTTTTTCCCTTAATGGAAGTCTCTATTATTTCGTGATATAGAATTCCCTTAAGATTAAACTGATTAAAGATATATCTTCACAGACATGCATGCTACTTGGCAATTTAATGCCACTTTTGAATATTTTTTCTATCTTTAATTACTATCCCTATTACACCCAAACTCTTTTAAGATAACTATTTGTGCATCGTCCTTAATGTCCATCCATAGTTCACGGAATTCTGTATGGGAAGCGTCTCATTGTTTTCATCTGAGCAATAACCTGTCACGGATATGATGTGTATACTATTATATATTATAATATACTATTTCCATTCAATCGAGTCAGTCTGTACGACCTAAATGTATTTTGAAGGTTGAGTGTGGAAATAATTCAAGATGGTAGTTAACGACCTTTGCTCTTTAGCAATGGCTTACTAAACGAAAATTCTCAGTCTTAGCGCTTTATCTAATTGGAAAGAAACATTGGTTCGCCTAAAATTTATTTACTTATTTATTCATGAAAACCCAATAAAAATACAGATATTAATTCCGATTATCCAGGACTCGAACCCGGTACCTTGTCGTTAGAAATAATTATGCTAACAACTCCGCCACCGTGGACAGCAAAATATTGAAATGTTTGAGTCAGTCCTTTTCATTTATAGTTTTTACTTTAGGATTTTATGCCATCTTAATATCCGGTATGTTTTTTCTATTGTAATGCTTAGAAAACGCAATAGTGGCTTAATAATTTGATGTGAAATCCAAGCAATTTAGTGATTCANGGAGAAGAACATTTGATCGCCTAAAATGTATTTACTTATTTATTCCTTGAAGCCCAGCTAACATTCAGTCATAAATTCCGGTTAGCCGAGGCTCGAACCCGGGGCCTTTGCATTGGAGATAATTGTGCTAACCACTACGCCACCGAGGACAGTAAAATATTTGTTTCAATCGATTTTATTCATTGTTTTCAAATAGGATTTCATGCCATCTTAATATTCGGTATTAATATGATGTATAGAAGTTGGGAAAATGTAGTAATTACCAAATAATTTGATAGAAAATGCGAACAATTTAATGAAGTTATATAACATATGCTCATAACATCACTAAATCGTTCTGTGATGAACAGCTAGTGAAAAGGAGAAGGAATAAAAGAAATAACCTTAACGAATGCAATAATCCTTTCTTCGATGGGAAAAAAGTGTATGATATGTGCTAAGATTGTTATAAATTAATATATTTTTATAACAATTATCGTTTATTCCATTACTATACAACGTATATCCCGCGAGTGAAAAAAATGTTATAATAGCAAGCAAATAACCCAACCAAAACTTAAAATTTCTGACTGTAGGCACCCGGATATCTTTCTGAGTGTACTTTAAATTCGATGATATATTCTCACACCATAAATAAAAAGACATATAAAACCATGAAAAGACATTCTAAAAACAAGAGGCGAAACTTCACTTATCGATCAACGTAGATGTAAGTATGAACCTTGGTGGGAGCCTCGGTACCCGGGTGCATACACAAGGGTTAATTCATAGGAGTCTAGCAAAGCTTGTAAAAAAATCCGCTGTACGAAAGGTGTCCCAAATAATTCTGTAAGGCAAACTAGCTGTAATAAAAAGAAGGTTGGAACGCGGCTGTTGATGAATTAGAGGTTTAAAAACACTCCGTAAGCCGCCTTTCGGCAAGCGAAACTCTCGCTCGGAGACAAACGGGAAGCTCCGGATTACCGATTTCTGGGAAGTACTTCCTTTGTGGAGATCCCCTGAAGATGGAGGCGTTGTCTCCGAAATGATCATTGGGATCACCCAGAAATCTGTAATCCAGAGCTTCCTGTTTGTCTCTGAGCGCGAGTTCCGCTTGCCGAAAGACGGCTTACGGAGAGTTATTAAACCTCTAAGGCAATCTAGCAGGACTAATTCATTGTTATCTTTTATTCACACCCAGGGTTCGGTTCAGACAATAGGCGAGTCATACAGTCACCTGACTAGAGATATGCGGTCAAATTCTGGTCGTGGCTTGAATGACGGACCTATTTCTCTTAAATATACAACCAATAGTAAAATCAGCCTATTTTAGTGATACATTGGTTTAGTTAGGATATCATTAGTCAGCATTAGTTACTTTACGTTGATTTCCGAAATCACTGTCTTATTAGTAAAAAGGAAAACAAATTTTTAAGACTTGGATTTTACCAGTGAATGTATACGAAATTTTAATTCCAGAAGGCATATCCGACCATATTCCGCGTTATCTTGTTTGCTGTGTAGCGCCCTTTAATTTTAAAGAGCAGTAGAAATTGAGAGGGAGACAGAAAGTGGAGTTGATCATATTTCCCCATACGACCATTTCATCATTATATTTATTCATTCAAGATTTGTAGGCGGAAGTAATCATTGCATTACATATTACTACATTTTCCTCCCGACTTCTCACATTTCTATTTGGCTGACCTCGCACGATATTCTCTCTGCATTTTTTGTGGTTTCACAGCGTAAATTCATCGAGTGTAACCCCAGGAAGTGCAGAGAACACCAATTACGCACCGTGGAAGCCTTCGACGTAACATTTTTATATATTTTTATATAAAAAATCAGTTTCGATGCACAGTTAATCACACAGAAAACGCTTTCAGTGACGATCAAGAATATAAATCCTTTTCCTGCCCGGAAACTCCTGATAAAGAACTAAGAGAAAAACTAAGAAAAATGCCATCTTCAGGTCTGGTCATAATCATCATCATCTTAGCCGAAATCGGTCGTTGAATTATATCTTACGTGGAAATTGCAAAGTATTTTTTCTTAGTTTATTATGTCTTTCCACGAAGTTTCCAGCCTTTCCATCGATGCTAGATTATGTTCCTGATACATGTCATTTTTCTCTCTTTCTCGAAAAGCTTCCCGAACTATTCGCTCTTTATCGGAAACAATATCTTCACCGCTTCGTTTACAGGAAATCGATCTAGTGCTTTGCGTGTGGTTTATTCTTTCTAATAAGTCCTGGAATTGTTTTCTTCTCAAAATTTCTGAGTGAGAAAACTTAGTCAACGCAGAAAAGCATAGAAGATGAAAGAGAAAGACATATACTGGTCTCTGAAACCAATCTTCATTTACAGTAGGATTCTTGGACTCGCCCCTTTACCGATTGAGAAAAGGAAGGACTTGTGCCATAGATGGCGGATAGAGCTTTTTGCATTTTTAGTATTTATGGCTGGAGTAACGTTTATATTAGTGAAAGAAATGAGTATTATTTTTGGTGGGACTGTTCATGGTTTAGAACAATTCGTAGTCTTAACCATAACAATCATTGCGGTACTCGTAACCACCGTTGAAATGTCAACCATATTAATTCGTAGGGCGGACATGAGCGCTATACTTGAGCATTTTGTGACTATTGACAGAAAAATGAAACATTTCTCCTCGAAAATAAACTCTGAAATATTCAGGAAGAAGGTAGAGTTTGAGATGTTCATTTGTGTCATTTGGTGTCTTGCAATAATGTGGATCTATCTCCGATTTGTTTCTTTTCGAATTACGGTATTCTTACGAGTGTATTCCTTGATTGTAACATCGTGTGCCCATCTACAGTACCTCTGCCTTCTGCAATGTCTCAATCAAAGAGTGTGTCAATATAACTCCGAGATCCGTTTTCTTTGGAGTTTGCGGTGTGTGCACAGAAGACCATCTTTGCCGACGCCAGTATATGAGCTCTCCAGCCGCTTGCCATCTTCCAACCGGATAAAATTATTGAGAAAAATTCACCTGTCCTTGTTCCATTTGAGAAGTAAAATAGGCTCTATCGTTGGCTTTTTGTCGGTACTGCAAGTACCTTACCTAATCTTGAGCCTCGTCGTCTCTGTCTTTCATGTATTGAAGACAACCATCATTTTATCCTCTGGCAATGAATTCATCTCAATCCTGAAAAGAACTATTCACATTGGTTTGAGTTTGTTTCTGCTCTTTATGGTGGTGAAAGTGTGCCATTCAACATCTATGGAGGTGATTCAATTTTTGTCTTCAAATTTCGATTTAGTTTTTAATATCTATTCTGTTTGAAAATGGGAGACTGTCCGGGGATATATCCAGGGTAACGCCCAGGTAAGACCTAGCTATAAAACTAGTTTCGATGATCAAATCAGCCATCATCCTCACGTTCCGGGGTCAAAATACACGAACCATAAAAATGTATACCATAGTCCATTCTTTTTAAGAAGCACTTCTGGATGAGTCTTGACGCTTTCCCGGTGGAATGTATGTTGAAGATAGTCTTCTCGGGCTGCTAACCGGGTGGCTTCTCGGTGAAATACCGACGTTTCGGCCGCTATCACTGCGGCCATCCTCGGGGTTGAGTCAACTCTGAGGATGGACGCTGTGATAGCGGCCGAAACGTCGGTATTTCACCGAGAAGCCACCCGGTTAGCAGCCCGAGAAGACTATCTTCAACAAGCACTTCTTGAGTTTTATCTCGGGAAGATCTCACTCAGGACAGGCTCTTGACAGTGTGCGAGGTAAGCAACTCATAAGGGTAAATTTTCTTCTTAATCAACTGGAAAAAACAAAGGAGGGTGCTTTCATGATTTTGGATTGGGGCGCCTTAATAACTCTAAGTGCGGACCCTGGAACCAATCGAGTCAAGCATATAGGCTAGCATATCTTTCTTGGTTCCGCGACAATTGAACGAGTTTCGTTTTCGGCGAGGATTGATTAAAGAATTATGCATGGAATAATATGACAATACTAATACTTTATGTTAAATTTAAGGCTTTTTTGAGTGGGGAAACAGTTTAGTGTTAGCCTCTTTATGCCTATCGTCCATTTCAACCGTTCTAGTCAGTATGGCCGTTATTGGATAGGCAAAGTCATATTCAGCAATAAAACAATCGAAAGTAACGTAAAAAAATAAAATTTCAATAAAATAATTTACTATGGAAACAATTTCATTTTCTTGGTAACCACATACTTAAACTCAGCTTGACATTTAGAAATCTCCTTCCGAAAACTCAAAACACTCTGTATTGCTATCTAATCGTTAATTTTGTCATTTCTATTCATAGAGATGTTCTGATCGACTGACCTTATCATATGACTACGATCTCCCTTAAACAGCACATTAGGTACTTTTTTGATGAGCTTCTTATCGGCGTGATTCCTCAAACAGCCACCAAAATGTTGGATGATGTTCTTTAATTGTCAGCAAACACTGCACCCTTTATCCTGAATACTCTTTCATATAGAGTATTTCACACAAGGTGTTGTGTGTTAGATCCAATGATTTCCTCACAATATCAGCAAGCTCATACTTTTACAATCATTCACCATATTTCTGAAAGTAAATGTGTGACTTTATCCTTTTTACCATTAGGTGTTCTATCGGATAACTTTTGAAATCCCTAGACTCTTTTCAGGAATATCTTCTATGTTGATGATTTTCCAATTGAGTGATTATATTCATCTAGATGCAAACTGATTTGGTAGCTGGATGAATTTTCTCAGTTCAATAAGACTTTGTGAGATTTAAGCTAATTAAATAGAAGAATTCTACGTCTAAATTCTGCAAAATTTCCAATATTCAATTTCCTCTTCTACGCACCAGTACCAATATTGTCACATATGTAGGTCTTATAATATGTTTTGTCATTGTGATGTATTATTCATTTTTGTTATATATACTTTCGATTCACGCTTTTTAATTATAATACATATTGTTCAAACATTATCATTTTTGGCTTCTAGGTAAATTATTGCATGTTTGTTATCCCCATTGCCTTTAATTTATCAGTTATCACTAGCTAATTACAAAAAATATTTTTAATACATTAATTTCTTACATTGAACTTTCAAGTCTGTGTACTTTAAAGAGAAAGTAAAAATTTCAAGTTCCCTTATTTGTTTGATCAACTATAATGTTTTCCCTGCCTTGAAATCTCNAGATAAGAACGTAGAGCGTTTGCCAACACCTGTTTTTCTTTGCTGTCACTACTATCTTCTGCATACAGACCTGACTCCACAGCAGAGCTAGTTGTTGGTTGTAGCTCCTTTTCCATAATGATATTATCCTATTTTATAATTAAGCAAAATAACCAAACTTTCAAGTCTGTGTACTTTAAAGAGAAAGTAAAAATTTCAAGTTCCCTTATTTGTTTGATCAACTATAATGTTTTCCCTGCCTTGAAATCTCAGTATAGTGTACTTGTACTTTTTCTTCCAAAATATTTAACTTTCCATGAACTGCTTCTATAAATGACATAACTTACTTTAGCCATTAGATATTTAATTTAAGATAATCCATTTCAATCTTTTATGTTATGGCTCCATTTCCTTCCTTCATCAGTCATTTTAATTGTGTATGAACCATAAAGAGGTAAAGTAACTATAGCCAAAAAGAGACTATAAAAGCTGATATAGGCTCTGGCCATATTAGCCTAGTAGAACATACTAAATTTGCAATATGGGTCTATGATTACATTTTCTATAAAATAGTGATCATCTTCACCAATTCCTTCCTACGTTTTGGCTTCCATGTCACACTTTTGACTTAATTGGAAACCTAAGTCATGTTTGTTACTTATGATCTGTTATAGATGAAAACACTACTCAATATTCCATGGAGTTGAGTAAATTCTTTCACTACTCCCTCTATGACTTCTATTATATGGTAAAATGTTTGACTGTAAAAGCATTTATGTAATACCAAATCTGAAGAATTTCTAATCATGAGGAACTCCAGAACTTACAAAGTCATTAATGGTGGTTTATTAGTAGAAAATCTCTGATCAGCATAGCCATCTTTTTGTACTTAACTCCTATTTTGAAGCAGAGGATCTTAAATAGTTGACTTTCAGCTCCTGAAATACTTTTCTTCCTGAAAGATATCAGCCAGAATTAGGAAGAATTTATTTATGAGATTTTCTAGCATGCCATTCATTTCCTAGTCATTGTTCAATGGCAGGGATCAGTCAGTAAATGGCGGATTCAATAAGGCACCCAAAGATAATATAGATTCAATTTTTGTCTTCAAATTTCGATTTAGTTTTTAATATCTATTCTGTTTGAAAATGGGAGACTGTCCGGGGATATATCCAGGGTAACGCCCAGGTAAGACCTAGCTATAAAACTAGTTTCGATGATCAAATCAGCCATCATCCTCACGTTCCGGGGTCAAAATACACGAACCATAAAAATGTATACCATAGTCCATTCTTTTTAAGAAGCACTTCTGGATGAGTCTTGACGCTTTCCCGGTGGAATGTATGTTGAAGATAGTCTTCTCGGGCTGCTAACCGGGTGGCTTCTCGGTGAAATACCGACGTTTCGGCCGCTATCACTGCGGCCATCCTCGGGGTTGAGTCAACTCTGAGGATGGACGCTGTGATAGCGGCCGAAACGTCGGTATTTCACCGAGAAGCCACCCGGTTAGCAGCCCGAGAAGACTATCTTCAACATACATTCCACNAATTGGGATTATAACTTCTAATTGGACAAAAATTTAAATAACTGTATGAATTTATTAACTCCTGAGAACTTTAGATACTGGTAATTGGTACAAAAATTGCCACACATTAGCATCTAGCAAAATTATCAATGCCAGAGGAAATAGAAGTAAAATTAATTTAGTATATTACTCATGTATATTGATCTATTAACATGCTCCCCCCTACAACCAGTCTTTTACAATAAATACTCTGTATTATAAGCAAATTAGTTACAGAAGGGTGATACCTTGTGAATTGGAAATTATCTTTGAATCATTCTTTTTATTTATTTAACATCCTTTGGGAATGAGGAAGGCTGATTCAACTGGTGTTTTGGTATCAGAGGCGCTGCTCAAGGTCAAGGACCACCAAACTAGGCGTGAAGTGAGAAATAATCATTACTTACTTTTCTTTAATGATGACATAATGTTTTTGAGTTATTTCCTATAAAATTATATCACATTTCATTATATCAATCTCCTTCAAATAAATATTATCTCCTTATATGAAGCAATTTAAAGTTTTGAATTAGGTATTACAGGAATGCAGACCATGTAAGTTTCTCTCTAAATATCAAAGAATTATTGTGCATAAATGAGATATTTATGTACCTAAAATTGCAAATAAATGTTTATTTTGAATTTTTTGATATCATGAATTTAAAAAAATATCTTGCTAATTTTTCCCAATCCGAACAGCTGAGATTATAGGATTATCTTATATTGTAGTCATCTTATATTTGAGTAAATCAGCACTATATGCATCTTGAGATTCACATCAATACAATATCAATCTAATACAGGAATATTATATTGTCAATTAAATAAAAACTAGACCTATTATTCAATATAATTGGATGCAATTTTATCAAGTAGTTTTATTTAGCGTTATCCATTAATTACAGTGATTTCAAACTTTCTTTCGTTTTAACACTTAATTTATACAAATAACTTATTTTCCTTCACATGAATGCTTTTTTAATTTTTTTATATTCTCCTTTAACAGTTACATCTATTCTCTCTTCAATTGTTGCACACGAAGTTTCGCTTCAGCGCATGTGGATTCTTCAGCCTTGACTTCAGTTTGTTAATATCTGTGAGTATCTCTTAAAATTTAGTGTACTAGAGAAATCTTAGAATATTTATTTGTCATAACCTAGCTATATCTCTAGGGCTCTTCTTTTTTAAAGATTGATTGAAGGCTTAAACAATTTAAAAAGACGAAGATGAATTAACCTGTGTTATGAATGTATATCTCACATTCTACTTCATCTGCTGTGAGACACTATAAAGTAGGTAGTAATGCAGGCATATGAGAAGATAAGTAACAATGAGCTGTTAGTAGAAATGAAGGAAAGGCATGTGTGTGTAGATGAGATGAGAAGATAAGAACGTAGAGCGTTTGCCAACACCTGTTTTTCTTTGCTGTCACTACTATCTTCTGCATACAGACCTGACTCCACAGCAGAGCTAGTTGTTGGTTGTAGCTCCTTTTCCATAATGATATTATCCTATTTTATAATTAAGCAAAATAACCAATAGTTGAGTGCATTGAAAATTTTGAATTAAAAAATGGACTAATTTTTCTATACTCACAATAATGTAATCAGGTGGATGACTACATATGAATAGGATTCCAAATAAGCAGATCACTGCTCACACAGTATCTTGATATTCACTGCGAAGTTGTTAAAACTATGCTTCACAACTGATTTAAAGATCAGCTTGTGTTTTAAATATAAAACTAACCTCTATCTAATGGTACATACATATTTCCAATTCAGATATAAGTAAAGGGTCATAAGGACATGAAGAGCTCATGCAGATATTGAACCCTTTCTTTGGCTGTAAATGGTTAAGTAATGAACCCTTTGCATAACTGAATCCACTGAAGACACCAGGAGTATTTCAATCTTATGGAAAAAATTGGGATTTTGGGGCCTTATGAGATCAAACCTTTGATAGTGTGAATCGATATCTCATTTTCCATGGGGTTTCCCATTGGGGCTCATACGACATAAATGGGCTAAGTCAGTGACACTTGTGGTTTAGGCAGAGAATTCATATCCTGTATGTAGCAATATAATAGATGCTGGAGCTCTGACCTAACATATATGTATTTGAATAGATGTTAACATAAAAGGTAAAGAATGTTTAAAGGATAAGAAGATAAAATTTAATAGCAAAAAATGTTATTTTAAGGGAGGTTGTGCGATCTATATGGTTCTGCATGTGTGGTTGCTTAGCTCCAATTTTCAGTTGCTAGTTTTGCATCAACTAATGCCTAGTTGTGTCAATGATTGAACACATGTCTATTATTTTTGAGCAATAAACATTCAATCTAAATCTTGTGTGAATTGGTTACTCATAGACATGGTCTTCCTCTTGTTAGTTAAACTAAAAAATGTTTGAGATAAAATTTCTCCATTAAGATTTTGCAATTAAGTGCTTCTGCTGTAAAAGTTATCTAAATAAATTATACCACCCTTTTTAGATGCATTAGTATACCATTCAATATTATTATTTTTACTTCATTTCCTGATACAACTTATTATCCCCTTAATCTTATTTAACTGCTTCTGAAATCGCAGTTGATAATAAAATAACTTTTACATGTCATACCTAAGGAACTTTACATCTCTTTAAATTCAGAGTGCTTTTTTGCAGTCCTTTCAGCATTGAAAAATGGATAGAGGAACATTACAGGATAAGTATGACATGTGTACATGTAAAGAGACATTGTGCTCTCAGTAGTGAAAAGATTTCAGTCAAATAATAAGCTGTCATCATGATCAAGCAAAATTAGTGAATAAAATGAAAAAAAGATATAAAACAAAATCCAAGTAAAGTTATAAGGAATAAACAGCTGTAGTGATAACTGTTGTATGAAAATCACCTATTTAAAATGTAATCTTCAAATAAACATGCAATTGAAATGTGAAATTGACATGTTTGGCTTTTACAAGATAGGACATTTTTCAGTTAAACCTTATGTATAATCTTGAACACATAACTTATAATTNGTCAAACGAAGAGAGGGGTTATTGGAAAATATTCGCAAAAAGAAGTGAAAACAATATGACTCACTAAAGAATGATTGTAACAGCATTTAGACTTAATGCCTGTATTGGCATCACAAATAAAATCGATTGTGGAAGGCTTTACTATGTGGAAATCTATAACAGGTAATCGAAGAAATAAAATTCACAAATACTTTTTTCCACCGTATATTCTTCTGAGAAATTAAATTCTTCTGTGTTAATGAATAACTTATCTAATCTACCCTATTAGCTTCTCTGATGCAATGCGGAAATAATGACCTAAAGTTTCTTGCTAATAAATGATAAATCTTTTGAATCTAATCAAGTTTTCTGTATAATGGAATTACTTCTGACTTGAGAGTTTTAAGGTTGTGAAAGTACAATTATTCAGTAAATTTGAGTAATTACAATGCATTTAATCAATGATGTTGTTTGGTTAGCTTAGAACAAATATTAATCATTATGTTACTCATATTTCAGATGACAGCAGCAGTGGTGACTCATTTGGTTATCCTAATTCAGTTCCAATTATCAGCAGAAGAAGATATTACATATTGCAATTTTCCAGTAATATCAAACATGACAGAATCTTTATAACTCAACACAAAAAACAGAACAGACTTTTATGGGTAAAGAAAGTGCCTCAAAGCATAATGTAGGAAAAAAAATTTCATGTAAAATGTATTTGTTGGAAGAGCAACTTCTATTGTATAATATTTCTAGTTTGGTGACATATCTGACTTAATGTTGTGTTGACCAATTTACTTGCCATTATTTTCTTATCTGTCACCAGGCCTGAGCACCATTTTGAATTTCATGGTCGAATAAGAGAGGCTGGTGATGTGGCAGCATGCATGCCTTCACCCAGGTTCAGTCAAAGTAGAATCTTGAAGGATTATTGTCCTACCAGAATTTTAAATTGTATTAAAATGTTTAGCTGCAAACTATTCCATATTGAGGAGAAGATTGATGAAAATCTGCTATTTGCACAAGCTCATAGAAATTCATCATAGCAGTAGAGGCAAACTGTCTTAGTGTATATTGACACAAATAGTATCTTCTAGTTTTTCTGCTCAGCTCAGCAGATGAAAACCACAGTTGAAATCTTTCTATTATTTAATATTAATAATTTTCATTGAAAGTGGAATAATACGTAGGATTTAACTCCTTCCTAAATCACTGACAAGAAAAATGAGAAAATCATATAATATTATGTGTTAGCTCAATTCAAAATAAAACCTTTGCAATCAAATAAGACTTTAATATAGAGTTGGCCAAAACCTTATCTTGAGACATTTCTTTGTAACTCATACTTGGAACAAAATCTTTGGTATCTAGTTTGCTAATGGATGTCAATTATTAGAAATATTAGGATTGTCTTTTCTAAAGTTAAAATAGCAATGTACAGTATGCTTTAAATGTTACTCGTTAACTTAATGTTATATGAAACGAATGGTTTTGGTTTAGACATTTCCATGCAGTTGACAAAGACACAAAGCCACTCAGTCGGACACTATGCCAGTTAATAGGAACGTTTCATATCTTTCTGACATAGTGTAACTTTTAAATATCTCTATTACCTGTAAATGATAGGTAGGTAAGAACAAACAGTTTAATATTAACCCTTTGGCTGCGGGAAACATACTTCTACGTTCTTCTAAGAGGACTTCGGGAAAAACGTATTTCTACGTTTGACCTGCTCTTTCTTCCCCGTTCTTGTCCTTTCTCAATTTTATGGCCCTGCCTCTCAAGTAGACACCCAAAGGCTCACTATTCTGTATTGCTCTAGATTGGGAAAATCCAAGGGATTTTGCACCTCGGGGGAAACCCAAATCTTTGATTTCTGAATAGTGAATTTACGAAATTAGTAATAATTGATAAAAATCAAGATATCTTATAAATGTTTGGTATCAAAATAATCAGCAAAGTGCAAGGAAAGTAAATTCGGATGGCTTATACAAAACAAATTTCTTATTAAATATATTATATATGATACCAACCATAATTTCTAAACAAAAACACTGACCGCAACTCATAGGAAAAAGGTCGACCCGGATTATAAGGGACAACTACCTGCTAGGACTTGCCAGTGCCTCCAGTACCCCTGTTACTTTTCTCCCGCACACAGATGTAGAAAAATCTGAGGGTCCCGCAACTAAAGGGTTAAAAAAAGAAGTTTTACTGATCCATCACAGTTTTTCAATTATTTTAACTTCAACAAAATTCATATCTTTATAAATTGAGCAATTTCTTTTTTCACCCTGGTTATTTTTCTTGATAGATCAATCTGCAAATTCATCATTGGATAATAATTTACCAATCTACCCATCCCATCAGTTCATCTTTGTGCTCACTGCACGAGGAAATTGAAATTGCCTTAATCTAAATCTTCTCAACTGAGGATCTATAAACATGCACAGAATCAATGTTCTTCATAAATTTCTTCTCAGTTAAGAGAATGATGCAGAAGAATTCAATATTAAGATGAATTATCTTCTCATTAGCACTGCCAGCTACTTTGAATGCCATTGAACTGAGATTCATTGGTGTCCATGCACCAAAAGCTATATATATATATACTAAACATATTTGCTGTGCCTCTGTATCTATCTTTTAACATAGGTACATGTCCTTTTACCTGGATGTCCCTCCATGTTACATAGGGCGTTCTGATACTGCAAGGAAGATCAAAGAAATAAATGTTAGAACAATTCGAGAATTAATTTTTCTGCTAATGATATGTAACAGTAATTGATTAGGGAAGTAGATTCATGACGCATGTACCCCCTGCCACATACTGGAAGGAGGCTTGCAGGGTATTTATGTAGACAAAGCCATGAAAGTCTTTTTCGTGGCTTTTTTTCATAAAAGGCTCTGATAATGCATCACTACTTCCATATTTGGGAGGCTTCAAAACATAAACAGCCGGCAATTAGTGCTGCCGCAGTAACACAGTGGCTGCAGTAGGACATATTTAAATCCAAAACTCTTGAGGTAAGGAATCTTCTGAATCATAGATTTCAGGGTGAATCCCATTCTCTCAGCAGTGATGAATTGGTTATCATTAATTGGCTAAAAGCTCTGCTTCCATCATTTCTTCCTCTCCCATCTATGAAGGCATTACAAGAATTGCTTAAGTACCTATATGAAATGAATATTAGCTTAGAGTAATCTTATCGAGGGCTCAATCCATTCATCCAAGTGATATGCCTTTTTGACGTAGTTTGGAAGCAATCGCCAGTCAGCGCTGCGCGTCGTTGCTTCTGCCTTCGTGCGATCGTAGCAGGCTCAATCCAGCAGCTGCACGCGAACAATTTGAATTCTCGGCGATCGGGAACTACATTCACTTAATTGTATGAGCAGAGGAGTTCTCTTATCGCGTCAGCGCGAGTTACAGGAACTGGTGATACACTTTATTGGTAGAGATGCCAATTAATTTTTGTTTATACCGCTGCACATTTCCCGAAAAGGTTGCAGTAACACATGGCTTACATGCGCTTTTACAAATATTACATCAGTTCAAATATTAAATTAATAAAGTAGATAGTAAGTATCCCCCGATTCTGCTTGATCTGGCTATCGGACCCACGTTAACTGAGGCAGCCGTTAATTCGAACCGAATCTCGAGGAACGAAAACAAAACAGTTAAGATAATTTAGATTTGTACCGCACGTCTCGCCAGTGGTGTATTGCAGGGGGCACAGATTTATACTACTAATTGTAGTAAATATCTGTGGCAGGGGGTGTGTTAATGAATAACTTATCTAATCTACCCTATTAGCTTCTCTGATGCAATGCGGAAATAATGACCTAAAGTAACTATTTGTTTTAGCGATAAGTTCCTTGTAACGGTTTGTCGATGCCTCTCGGAGATCACGCTCCTTTTTTACTCGAATTACTTCTTTTATTCCGCCATAAAATTCTGAACCGATGAATTTTTCGAAAAGGTTCCGATGGTAATCTAATCTTCTGGCGTGGAGTGATTTCCACCCGAGTGATTCTATCATAGTCTTAACGCTAATGTCGAACCTGAAATCTCCACTGACAAAACGGGCTGTGCGGATAGTTTCAGCGCCAGCACTGGACTATAGGAAAATGCCGAATTTCAAACTTTTTTATGGAATGTTAGTTCGATAGATATTTACAACAATTTCATGATGAAACCGGCCTCTGTTACCGTGTTTCGCCGGTTGGTTCCCTGCGTTATAAGCACATTGCATTTTCTAAGTATAAAAGGGCAATGGACCGCATGAAGTGTTATGCTATGCAAATATGACAGGTCTGGAAATATGACAATCGCAGGGAAAAAGTGCTATCGATAAGACTCGATGCTTTAAAGAGTTACGAGTGAAGGTTTATTAATTTACTGATTTTTCTTATGTTATTACTACACAAATTATTGTTATATTTATTACTTTATTTAAAAATTTTTAATTAAATTTTCACATATTTATTTTATATAATTCATATTTCGGTTCAATAACGAACTGAAAAAATGAATACAAAACGTTTACCCGTACCACAGGAAGATGGAAGATCAAGCGATGATGACGCGACGGGTCTAAATCTGGGTCATCTAATAAATCTCCCTGTAAACGTTCTGTATTCATTTTGACAGTTCGTTATGGTTTCCTACCACAAAGACTTGCAAGAGTCCATTGATAGCCTGTTCAATAATTTATTAAAATGCCGCAAGATCATTTGTTTAAAATATTTATTGTTTTTAAAGGGAATTCGCTTTATTGTGACTATCGCTTAACTGGGTCTAAGAGTCCTAGTCCCAATGTGTCTCACTAAAGAGGAATTGACTATAAGACTTTATCTAGTATAGATAATGCTGTTTTGATTTGTATACAAGTAAAACGTTTTTTACTATAATCTGTTCACCAATTGTTACCGGGTTAGAGTGAGAGCGGAGAAGGCATTTTCTTTCTCTTTTTAAGGGAGCCAATAGAGAAGAGGACGAAGGACCGCCTACAGCTATCGAGAACGTGCATTTCCTATGGTAGAAATTTATTCTGTTGCAACAATTGCATGAAAATGTAAAGTTTTTCAGAATTGCTTAAAAATGTTCAGTATTGAGAAAAAGTAATGCTGGAAATATAAGTGTAATTCATTTTAGGTCAATTAATAACATATTTNCGGAACTTAGCTGAAGTCTTCGGAGAATCTTTCCTTTTTTAGAAGTCAAAAGGACGAATTCCTTTACATACTTTCGTGCATGGTGGGATAAAACAGGTAAATGAACAGTAGCTGTGATTTTTAACCCCGCAAAAATCAATATGAATTGCAATGCTTGATTTTATGATGGCCAACATCTTGATACCACTTGCATAGTAATTCTTATTTAACTCGATTGTAGTTGCATAGTTATTTTATTTAACTCCATTATTCGGCCTTTAAAAAAAAAAATTTTACAATTTCCATGAATCGTTGATTTTATTCCGGTTTAGTTTAAACGGATGCCTAAGCTGTCTAAAAACACGGAATTTTTAACATCAAATTTTGCTTCAAATCCATCTCTTTCCCTTCGTATTATTAATTTGGAATAAAACATTTCTAAGTATAAATATTTAATAGACATCAATGGGGAGTGCGAGAATTTTTGAGAAAATGCATTGAAGAAAGTAGTCACCCGGAGAGCCATGTGAACTACGCTTTTGCATTTTGTGGAAGCGGCCGCGGGTTCGATTCCCGGTCTAGGCCCATATATGCGAAATGACTAGTTTTCGAAACACTTTTAACATTGCTGCTACTACCAAACTTTTTCATTTTAATAGAATTACATAGCAAACGATTTGGTGTAACTCTAATCAGGGTAAATTCTTTCGATTTTTGTCACATTGAAACTAATTTTCGTTCTATGAGTTTACAAGTCTTCCGATATTTAAATTCATGTGTAGAAGAATTACTTAGATTTTCTTCCCAGATATTTTTTTTTCATTATAGAGCGATAACACTTATCAGACACTAAGAGTTTCTTACATCATCTCACAAATTAGTTCGCTGTTACATTATTCAGATTAAAAGAACAGTAAGAAGAAAAATAAAAAATCTCGATATTCGTTTTTCCAAACGACTTCATGTAGTATGAATCGTGTCCTTTTAAATGATAAAATACGAATGACCAAGAACTTTGAGACGGGCATATTAAAGCAGATTCAATGATGTCAACTCCTACAAAATAAATAAATTGCAATACATTTCGATCTACATAATTTATCTAGGAGTAATAAAATTTAGGATACAGAGAAATGCACGTATGTACTACAGTTGATGTTTGTTCTGGCCGGAAAGGAATCACCTACTGCAAAAATTGGAGAACGAGACCTGAAAATACTGTTAATCGGAGAATCATAGCGTTCGCTACTTCTAAATTTAATCAATAAGCATTGGCAACCACCACGAATTCTTTCTCCCTATCCCTGCTTCCAACCTACTTGTAATTTTCCATAATATTATACTTATTTCTCTCCTATATCTTTTCTGCAAAAATATTAGTAAATGCACTCCACGATAAAAGGATTTCGGAATGAAAATAAACGTGAGAAAAACTAAAGTAATGAGATTCACTAAAGGAAAGAAAGCTAAGTCAACGACCAGAATAGATGGTGAAAAACCAGAACGGGTAGGTAATTTCTTTTATATGGGAAATGTCCTCTTTTGAGATGGGAAGTGTACAGATGAGGTTCGGAAAAGAGTAGCATTGGCCAAAGAAGCTTTCGTGAAGCGAAAAGAACTTAGAGGTCTCGATAAGTGAATCAGGACAAGATTGGTAAAATCCTTGGAAAGGAGTATTTTTCTGTGTGCTTGTGAAACGTGGACCTTACGGAAGGAGGCCATCAAATGGTTAGAGACCTTCCAGATGTGGGTATGGCGTAAAATAGAAAGGGTAAGTTGGGTGGATTGCTAGAAAAACAAACACAAATGCACTGGAGATGGTCGGTGAAGAGAGGGTCTAAATTGAAGTAATTGGACGTAGACTACCTACGTAAAAGAGGCGCCTTTGGATTTTACAACATTCATGAACAAAAATATATACGTATGGTTGCTAACCAACTAAACTTAAGGCAACAAGTCAGAATTTACCAAGGCTCTTGCAATAAAAAAAGAGTTAAAGACTAATGTGAGAATATTAAAACAGCTTCATTGAATCTGAGTTGCTTGAATGCCCCGCTTTCGTCAAAAATCAAATTATTAGCGTTTCTTGTACACATTGAAATATATCATCTTTTATTGTGGCTTTTCAATGATCGTTTGGACACGCTGACTTAATTTTTTGTTCCTAGAACGATATGTAATACATAAGTTAGTTGACCATGACAAATAACGAGGAATAAACATATGCGGTCATGCGAATTAAACCTGTACCAGAAACTTAAGTAAGAGCAGCGCAAGGCGATTCGTTTATTTAAAAATGCTGTAATAAAACAACGATGGCTACGAGAAATCTCTGTTTCAGTATGTTTGGTTGAAAAAAAGAAGAATGTAAGCTAAGCTGTAAGTGATAATGTTCAGTATTCTAAATTAATGAAGAAGGAGGCAAACCTGAGAGTTTCAAAAGATTGAAGAGTCTTGAAACTATTGGAAGTATTTTGCCTCCAAGTCAATGAACGAATGATAGAGCAGACGCATTTTCTCTTTTTATTAACGAGCATGAGCTCTCAAAAACCAATTAAAATGGTTTAATTTAGATTTATTTTTAACACTGTTTCTGATATAATTGGCCTTATTTTGCTAACGATTCAAGTAGGGTATATGATTAGAGCAGAATCATCATTCCTTCTCCCCAAATCATTGCCGTTACTAGTGAAATTTACATTTGAATGTGAGTTTGAGAGAAAGTGATTCCATTTTCAAAACTACATTGCAGGGCATTTTAAAAAATTAATAAAATTCGTTGATATGTGGAATTTTTCTTTTATAAGTCTCCACTTTCGCATTAATAAATTACTCCGTTTTAATTCTGGTACTGATGGCGATGGCTTCAATCCATCTTCTCCCTAAATACTCGTAAATCGGATAAGTACTTCCAGCGATACGACCGAAAAGATAAAGGGCAGAGATAAAGAGCAAGATAAAGTTTCCCACACCATTGTTTACGTTACTTTCTAAATTCGTAGCTATGCTCCGAGGGTAGGAAGTGCCCACGGCTCACGCGCTCTGCATTAGATTTTGACCAAGAATTAGCGCATTTTGATTGTTGGGAACGAACAGTGCTTGGTGGACGGTGTTCACCAGGTAGACGACTACCTTCGCCACTCCGCCACAATACTCAGTGGAATATGTAATTATTTTTACCGCAAAATTATTTCGCGAATGTTTCTTACACATCTCGTTGGACTTTCCTATGTAGGTAGCGGGAAAAAATTCAATTAATCAATTAAGTGGAGACGGATGGATATGGTTTTTATACTGAAAGAACAATTACTGAGAAGAAAGGTAATGCTTTTCTTCTTCATCATCAGATGTGTATGTTGTTCATCTACATCTACTCCGCTCGTTGCATTTCCACGCGTGGTAGAGTGTTTAATGCAGTTGACCGCGGAAGAAGTATTCGTACAAAATTATAACTAATTAAGTACAAACGAGGATAGAAGAAACCACACATAACACCATTTTTATTTTAAATTACGTGGTTTCACGTTGATCAATTTACCAGCTGAAAATAATGTGGTTTCGTTGGTCAGTCTTACTAAATGTGATATCCTGCATTGACACATCGTCTAGTTACGAAGGAAACTTACAGCACGAGGGACAATTTTACATTTACCTAACATCGAAGGTTCTGGAAAGACATTTTTTCCATTTTTCTCGTCTTCTTTCGAGAGGATGATAAAATACATAAATTATCCTCATCGGTTGTTCTTTAACTCCTCTAAGAATACCAGGTCAAGGATTACCGTAAACCGCGTCCACACTGCAATTTTTACTTCTTAAAGCCAAAATGCGCTTATTCTTGGTGAATGTCTGATTAGGAATGTAAAGGAAGTAATGGCAAAAGTGGAGCTCGTGAGAAAAATGCTGAGCCTTCAATAAAGATGTTTGGATGCATATATGACACTATAAGGTGACGTTGAAGGCGCTTGCCTACCACACCGACGGCCGCGCTTTGATTCCCATACACGGCAGTTCATCTTACGGCATGCCGTAAGATGAACTGCCGCGGTATATCTGAATATGATGTGACAGGACGATTCAGCCGGTGAATGGGAGGTAACCTTTCACTTATAAATTTAATGCAATACGTCCTGAGACCGAGAATTCCATCAACCCTCAGTTTAATTCGTACAAGAAATTCTTTGTCTCTTGGTATGACAGCACCAGCTTGGTATGACACCACGGCAGATACCAGCAAATAAAAGAACATATATGCATTTTATTCGCAACGAATTTCTATTTAACATCATTTATCTTAGGGTATTTTTGTCAAATACTAGGGAAACTTTGCAAAAGAATAGAATCATAAATCTGAAATTGTCCATTTCTTGAAATTACGTGCTTTTAACATTTTTTTCGAAATCTGGATTTTAAACACTCGCCATCGTATCATCGAACATAGTTTTCAGGAAGACGTTTTTTCAACCCGAAATGATATATTAGATTTATATACGAATAATAATAGTCGTTATAAATATAACAATATTTTTATAACGTCCTGTATAAGATAATGCTGCTATGATCCCGCCGTACGAATATAATCATATAATCAATTGTTGAAGGCTTTACTATGTGGAAATCTATAACAGGTAATCGAAGAAATAAAATTCACAAATACTTTTTTCCACCGTATATTCTTCTGAGAAATTAAATTCTTCTTAAAGCTTAGCCTTCGTGCCTGTACTGGCTTCACAAACATAAAGAATCATTTTATTTAAAAACAGTTAGTACGCTCGTGGAGGGAAGGCAATGCTGGAGGATCCCCACTGAAGGAGTGAGTTATCTTTCACCTAACATATGTCGAGCTTCTCCGCACGTGATCTTCCTTCCTTCGTCAAATGTTTCGACAGCTGAATTTATAAGAGAATTTTTTCACTAAGTACACGAATTCCAAAGTTATTCAACGTAATTTCGTTGAGGACGGAAAAGAAAACAAACGAAAAGCTAGTTGAACTAAAACAGTAACTACAAGATCGATCTAGAAATATTTATTTTCTCTCGGTTATCCTTCAGGCAAGTCAGTGAAATCCACATTTTTTAAAATGCGATGTTTTGAATGTTTTTGTCGCGTTAACCAATGACATAACATGAGGATAGAAATGTTAATCGTGATTCAATGGTATCGGCCAGTTTTCCACTCATTTTGGTGACAGAAGTATGAACGTACAATCTCCCGATGAAGTCAATACATTTTTGGAAAGTGTAAGACTGATTGCGGGAAGGATCTTGCGTTGCCCTCTTAGTAACGCCAACGAAATGCTGGATCAGTTGTCTTTCAGCTGATCGTTCAATCTGATCTTACTGCCAACATTTACGTACAAGAAACAAAGATCTTTTATCCACTGCGGCTATTCGTTTAACGAAGATGAAATCCTGGTATTTTTACAATTCCACCGTCAAAAGGGTGATTTTGTTATTAAGTGAAATAATTCATTTATAGAAATGAAATAACTCCAACTTATTGTTACAAAACCTGACCATCCCCACTCAGATATCACTGGAATCGTTGATTTGATTCTACGGAGACGTAAGTTCTTTTGCGAGTACTGAATAACGTAAGTAATATAAAAATGAATAAATAGAAAAGGTTACTTTTGTAGAGTTTTAGTATTTTTTTCATAATGTCATTCATAAGGTAATGATGCAATGGTTGAGTTCATTTCAGAATGGGTTTAAGCTGATACGAGAGAGTTAAAGTCGGAATACGTGTAAGAATTTCTCCGCTCTTTTTCTGCCTCTCACAGTGATTACATTGCTCATGGATTACGTCAGAGGATTAACGTGTAATAATGGTTATTTCATAAATGTATTTAAATGACCGTTTCAATTTGTTTAAATATCGAGACTTTTAATTTTTTTAAATATCATTTTAACATATGATTAGAGCGGCGTCATCATTCCTTTTCACCAAATCATTGCCGTTATTTGTGATATTTGCATTTGAATATTATAATTTTTCGCATGGATTAAATTATTCCATTTTAATTTTTCGTTGATGGCGATGGCTAAAATAATTCTTTTCGCTCAATGACTTGGATGAGGAATTCCCAGCGATAGGACTGAAAAGATAAAGAGCAGGTAGTACCTGAGGACAGGTTGAGGTCGCAGGGAATTTTCCCCCAACATTTTTTAGGCTAGCAGACTTGAGTGAACGAACGGACTGAGTTAACCAGGTCGGCGACTACCTTCGCCACTACGGCGCCTTACTTAGGATATATGCAATTCTTTTTACCGAAAATAATTATGTCGCGAATGTTTCTTTCGCATCTCGATGGACTTTTCCATGTAGGATGTGAAAAAAAGTAAAATATATCTTGAATTTATATGTGTATGTTGTTCATCTACATCTACTCCGCTCGTTGCATTTCCACGCGTGGTAGAGTGTTTAATGCAGTTGACCGCGGAAGAAGTATTCGTACAAAATTATAACTAATTAAGTACAAACGAGGATAGAAGAAACCACACATAACACCATTTTTATTTTAAATTACGTGGTTTCACGTTGATCAATTTACCAGCTGAAAATAATGTGGTTTCGTTGGTCAGTCTTACTAAATGTGATATCCTGCATTGACACATCGTCTAGTTACGAAGGAAACTTACAGCACGAGGGACAATTTTACATTTACCTAACATCGAAGGTTCTGGAAAGACATTTTTTCCATTTTTCTCGTCTTCTTTCGAGAGGATGATAAAATACATAAATTATCCTCATCGGTTGTTCTTTAACTCCTCTAAGAATACCAGGTCAAGGATTACCGTAAACCGCGTCCACACTGCAATTTTTACTTCTTAAAGCCAAAATGCGCTTATTCTTGGTGAATGTCTGATTAGGAATGTAAAGGAAGTAATGGCAAAAGTGGAGCTCGTGAGAAAAATGCTGAGCCTTCAATAAAGATGTTTGGATGCATATATGACACTATAAGGTGACGTTGAAGGCGCTTGCCTACCACACCGACGGCCGCGCTTTGATTCCCATACACGGCAGTTCATCTTACGGCATGCCGTAAGATGAACTGCCGCGGTATATCTGAATATGATGTGACAGGACGATTCAGCCGGTGAATGGGAGGTAACCTTTCACTTATAAATTTAATGCAATACGTCCTGAGACCGAGAATTCCATCAACCCTCAGTTTAATTCGTACAAGAAATTCTTTGTCTCTTGGTATGACAGCACCAGCTTGGTATGACACCACGGCAGATACCAGCAAATAAAAGAACATATATGCATTTTATTCGCAACGAATTTCTATTTAACATCATTTATCTTAGGGTATTTTTGTCAAATACTAGGGAAACTTTGCAAAAGAATAGAATCATAAATCTGAAATTGTCCATTTCTTGAAATTACGTGCTTTTAACATTTTTTTCGAAATCTGGATTTTAAACACTCGCCATCGTATCATCGAACATAGTTTTCAGGAAGACGTTTTTTCAACCCGAAATGATATATTAGATTTATATACGAATAATAATAGTCGTTATAAATATAACAATATTTTTATAACGTCCTGTATAAGATAATGCTGCTATGATCCCGCCGTACGAATATAATCATATAATCAATTGTTGAAGGCTTTACTATGTGGAAATCTATAACAGGTAATCGAAGAAATAAAATTCACAAATACTTTTTTCCACCGTATATTCTTCTGAGAAATTAAATTCTTCTTAAAGCTTAGCCTTCGTGCCTGTACTGGCTTCACAAACATAAAGNAAAAGATACATTTTTTTCTTTCTAATTAAATAGAGGGCGGATGAGTATGGTTTTTATTCTCAAACACAAATTACGGATAATAACGAAATATTCTTCATCACATGCCTATTTTGTTCATTAATGCCATTAACGGCAGGAGAAATATTCGTGCAGAATTATAATTAATCAGGTACGAGTGAGGTTAGAAGAGGCCACATTGAATTGAATTTTAATGTTGAATTTACGTGGTCTCTCGTTAATATCTTCGGATAATGTGATATCGTTGTTCACTATGCGTGATAGGCTGCGTAGAGTCATAGAGTTGTTACGATGAAAGCTCACTGTGCGAGGGAAAATTTTACATTTACCTAACATCGAAGGCTCTGGAAAGACTTGTGTCTTTTGCCATTAGTCTTTACTTTTTCCGAGGAATACATAATTTCTTCTCATCGGTTGTTCTTTTACTTCTCCAAAAATTCCTTGTCAAGGGTTCCCGTAAACTGCGTCCACCATGCAATGTTCGCTCCTTCAGGTCAAAATGCGCACATTTTTTATGAATATCTAATGCGGATCGCGTGAGCTGTGATCATTGCCAACACCCGAACCATATCCACTAATTTGAAGGGCAACCTGAAGGATGGTAGGGGAATCTTCCCTGCCTCCTCACTTCTTATCCCCGTTTCTACCTGCTCTTTATCTTTCCAGTTGTATCCCTTGGTGATTAAGAAGTCGAAGTACAGTAAGTCATCGTAATGGATGAAAGGTTTCTACGTAACTAAGGAATCACTTGTCCGAAAAGAACGTTCGACCAGGAAAGCAAAAGAAGTCAAATTAATAGAGGAAGTCGCGAAAAAATACTGAGCATTCAAAAAAGATATTTGAGGCCTATACGACACTATGTATGTGAAGCAGCTTTCCTCTCGCACCGACTTCTACGCTTCAATCCCCACCCACGGCAGTTGATCCGAGGGTATTTTTCATGGATATGTTGTGACAGGTCAAGTCATCAGGTGTATGGAAGAACCTCTTACTAAGAAATTTAATAGATTGCATCAGTGTTTCCCAAACTTTTTCATACTGCCGCACCCTTGGATGATCCATAACACTGCCCCGCAAATATGAAAATCTATGAAAATTAAAATGTGTATGGCCATACCTGATAAAAGATAAAAAGGAAATTAAACACTGAAAAGATAAAAATATCCACCAAATTATCGTATGACAATTTTCTGATCTCAACTCTATTGATGAAGAAAGATGACAGGCAATGGGATGAAATTCTTTTTCGTATAGCGCCCCCTATATTTGACCAGCGCCCCTAGGGGGGAGGGGGGTATCGCCCATTTTGGGAATCAGTGGATTACATCATCAGGGTCATCAACCCTCTTTCAAAGAACTTAGTGAATCTTTATTAATTTTTAATTTATTGCAGATGATTTCATGTGGAATTTTATGTTGTAAACATTGATGATTGATAGATTATTTCATGCCAGCTGTGTTAATATTCTCTCTACATATTTTCGAAAATTTTAATAATAAATTGTATTTTGGATTTGACCCTGCTTTATCTGTTCGTTTTAATCGTTAATCATTTACGATATTTATTTTCTGTGGCATTTGAAGTTCGAGAAGGGAAACAGTCTTTAATTGAAAGTAAATTACAGTGTAGTTTCTATTTCTTTGCGTTTTCACAGACTTTTCGTGCCATTTTCTATGATAATTTTTCCGCATTGTGGTCTATTCCGACGATTTTTCTCCCAACCCTACTCTTTTTTATTCGCAAAATATGCGAAAAAGACGCTTATTTTATAGATTTTCTCAAGATTCTAAGATTCGAGTAGATAGTAGATTGGGCAAGAACATTGGTTGCGAACATCGGAATAGCAAGCCTTCCGTTCCTTAGCCCTGAGGAGAAGCTCCTTTTCTCATCCCTATTTGCTAACTCAAGTATGTTAAAGAAAAATAGGCATCGCGGAAGTTTGCAATTGACGTCGTTTAAAAAGATCTCGGTCAATTCATCCCTGATACTGCATGGTAACTAAACAAGTTCTTGATGATAATATCTACCTTACGGTTGGATACTTTTCGATACTGTCGAAATGTATGAATCTGATACTTGCCATAGTGATGTATATTCTCTTTGCAGTACATCATTTGGAATTATTTTACAAGTCAACCCATGCAGCTAGAACCGCACCGTCCAATGGGTGCGCCACACCCAGATGGCGGCATCTGAAGTGAAACTATGAATAGAGGTAGAACTATAGCTATTATAACGAAAAACATTATTTGCTGTTTTCTTTATGTCGAACACGACTTATTGTTAGTAGTATGTAGGAGGGATTTTGAGGAGAAATGAAAGATTGGAGAAGATTTAGGGGAAATAAATACGAATAACCCAAGACGAGAAAGGAATATTTGTGCAGTGGATTTAATCGAAGGATTGGTATCAATTAAAAATATTCTGGCACCAAGAATAAGCCAAGACAGGCCTAAATATTCATAGGCATAGATATATCATCAGCATAGAGAATGAAAGTTGCGATGGACTTGCTTTTGATGATACTGCACAAGAAATCGCGGTTGAGATCTCGAAATGTACATTTATAATTTAAATGTTATTCCAATTCCTTTTTTGCGTCCATTCTCTTAATGTATGATTAATTATGCTGCGACGCAGTTTTTATTAGAAACATTTAGTTGCGAGAAATTATTTTATACAAATTATATCATTTTAAGTTATGCGCAATGTGATAATAATGATAATCGAAAGTAATGTGAACTGTTGACTCATAATGATAATTTACTACATCAGCATACGGCGTAGGCATAATTCATTGTTACATATGTTTTGTGGCCAATGGAAGCTAGGAAACGAATTTCTAAAACACTGGTTTTTCAAAATCTTACGAAATAATTTTTACCTGCAATTTGGGAAATCTGCACGTATAGTTTTCCTAATTAATTTTAAGGGCCGGTAAATTTCGTTTGCACCCGGACGGGAGATAGGCGGGGCTCTGCATGCAGCAGTTATGTAAACATCGCGAAGGTTGCCTGAGGGACGTTTCTTCTTCCTCGGTTTATTCCCTCCATCCGATCATCGGTGGAATCTATCTATTGATCTAGTAGTAGTAGTATTATTAAAAGTGCTTCAACAGCTGAGGTAATTTCGCAAGTAGGCCCCCACCGGGAATCGAACCCGGGACCGCTTTCACCGAAGTCGAACACGTTGCCCACTTGGCTAATCGGGAGCCCCATCTATCGATGTATAGGTGGATGGAAGAAGATGTTCAAACAACTTCAGAAAAATAACAGAATACTCTGTTTTAAATAGGCAACAATTTAATTAAAAAAAGTAATTTCATGAAACGTACGTGTTTTTAAGTTTTTTTTCAAAATCAATATTCTCACTTCTACCAACCCATTAGAATTAAAAACACTCCGTAAGCCGTATGTCGGTAGGCGAAACACGCGTTTAAAGACAAACGGGAAGCTCCTATTTCCTATCCAGAAACCCTTGATAATGGAGGCATTGTTTCTGAATTGCACATTGGAACTTCCCAGAAATCAGTAATGCGGAGCTTCCCGTTTGTTCCGAACGCGAGTTACGCCTTTCGAAATACGGCTAACGGAGTGTTTCATTTACAGCCGTATTCCAACTTTCTTTTCTATTGCCAACCCATATTTCTCATCGAATAATGTCTCAAACGAGACGTTAGTTTTTCAATTTGAAGTGATATAATGGATTTGCATACAAAGAAGAATTGGCGTAATGAACAAATAGCTATATTTTTTTAATTTCCTGCATAAGATAAATATGTTATGATTACGTTTCACAAACAGTTCGTTTTGTTTAATTTAAAAAGAGTTTGCTTGCTGAGAAAGCCGAAGGAGTGTTAGCCGAACGAAAATAGTAACTTCAAGAACGATGGAGAAAGGTTAAATTTCCATCGCATCTTTTCGTTCAGGCAAGTCAGCAGTCAGTCAAATTCAATCTTTTTAATACAATGTTCTGAGAGTGATTCTTTCGCGATAAGCCTATGACATTATATGAGGTTCAAGATTGTAATCGTGATTTAATTGCTTGGGTTAATTTTCCACTCATTTTGGTGGTTGTCAAAAGTACAATATCCCGGTTAAGTCAATAAATTTTTAAATAGGGAAGGATAAAGAAGAACTTTTTGTACACCTTTTAGTATGTTAACCTCGCCAATGATATATTTGATCAGTCAACTGATCAAATATATCATTGGCTTATCGTTCATTCTGAGCTTACCGCGAACATTTACGTACACGGCATAAGAAAGAAATAGAAATCGCTTTATTCATTACCGCAGTTCTTTTAACAAACATCATTTCCTCGTATTTTTATATTTTTACTGTCAAACAAAAGGGTTATTTTGCGGGAGAACAGTCAGAAAATGAAATCCTGCCTTCATAGCAACGAAATGTCTTCAATTCATTGTTTTAAAATCTGACGGTTTCATGTGAAAAATCACTGCAGTCATCGAACTATGATTCCGCCGAGACGGAAATTCTTCTGCGAGCATTGATTGATATTATAAATTTTTAAAATTAATAAAAATGAAAGACTACTTTTGTAGTGTTGAAGTGTCCTCGGCTAAACCTTACTCTCGTATTATCATACTTAAGATAATGATGGTTGAGCTTATTTAAAACGAGTTTAAGCTGGAGAAAGTACTGTTGAATTAAAATTGGAATTCGGGTAAGGATTTCTCCTTTTTATGTTGGCCTTTCACAATAATTATATTGGGCTGGGATTTCGTCAGAGAGTATGGAATTGCTCCGTATCAATTGCTATTTCTTGAAATCAATACCTTCAGTTTGGATGAAGGATCGAGATTCCACTTCAATATGATAAACTTAAGGATGTTCTCGGAGATAATATTGGCTCTGCTTGTTCAGAAACTTTGCAAAAAACGTATTAAATTTGAAAATTTTCTCCTATTTGAAGTTTACCATTTCTTAGAATTGTAATTGGTTTACTCAGTGATGCGCATCTAACATCACTTTTCATCCCCCACTAAACGAAAACGCCTTCGTTTGTCAGTGATGACTCTTGGATCCTATGGCATCCCGAGCAAATAACGTCGGCATGAGTTAATTTTTACGTTATTTAACTCATTACTGATGGCGATGACTTAAATCATTCTTTTTCCTAATAACTTGGATGAGTATTTCCAGCGATAGGACTGAAAAGATAGAGCAGGTATTACACGGGGGAAGGGTTGAGAAGGCAGGGAAGTTTCCCACGCCATTCTTTACGTTGTCCTCTAAATTTGTAGCTGTGCTTCGAGGGTTGGAAGGGCCCACGGCTCACGCGCTCTGAGTTAGATTTTGACTAAGAATCAGCGCATTTTGATTCTTGAGAGTGAACAGTGTTTGGTGGACGGGGTTCACCTGGTCGGCAAATGACTTCACCACTACGCCGCCATACTCAATAATATGCAATCATTTTTACAGAAAATGAATATTTCGCGAGTTTCTTTCGGATCTCGTTGAACTTTACTTTGTAGGTAGCGAGAAAAAGCATGGACAAGAGTACGATTCAGACGAGGGATACACGATGATGAATTTGATTTTGCTAGTTCTCTAATTGAAGAGGAGACATCAAACAACGATTGCGAAGAACATTCTTCTTTCAGCGTCTACCACAACTTTATTTAATGTAAATTATATGCATCTCATTTATTCAACTGGTTAGTTAAAATTTCCCTATGTAATGACAATGTCTGTAATCCTTTTCTAATAACATTCATTTCCTATCACGCAACTCTCACAATTATTCCGCGGTCATGAATAGAATAGAAAAGTTTATTGATACGTAACACTTGCGACATTCACAGTATAAAGGAAGGAACTGTTTGCAGGTTGGAGTCTCGTCTGTTATGCACAAAACATAAGAAAAATCACATTTACAAAGATATTTTTTAATTTTTGCAAAATTTATCATATTACATATTTACATTAGGATCTAAAAAAACTCTCTTACAGAATAGTAACATTTTTTTATTAAAAACTTTTTAATTTTTTTAAAGAATACCACATTATCTGTAGCCAGTTTTTATAACATAACTGTAGAGTATCCTCCTACCCATGTACTGAGGGCTATTTTCAAATAATTTTAATTTGTGTATTGGATATTGCAGCATATTTTTTCCCCTTGTCTCATACATGCGGTCTGTTTGCGCGGTTTTCAGCGTATGGTAATCCATTTCCCACGATCGGTCTCTTTAGGTTTTGTTTGAATCACTTTTTGGAGGAAAAAGTCTCCACTAAGCAATTTCGACATGGGATAGAAAGAGAAGACCTTTCATTTGAAGTAAGGAAAAGAATAGAATGAAAAACATGCATCCGCAGTTCCCTGCTACAAGTAAATTTTTATGCTTATTTTATTGAAAATTTCACTCGAGATAACGCTAGTAAATGAGATGAGGATAAAAGCCATGCTTCCGTAGTTGGCTGAGTCATTTGCGCTAGGTCAGAAGCGTTCCTTCTCAGCGAAGGAAACAATTTCCGTGGAGGGAAGTTCATAGATCTTTTTAGAGGCGTCGACGTAGTGTCTAAGGAGAAGAGGGAAGTAAATAAGTTTCAGTTTCGCAAGAAAGTCATCGTCCGCTTGCAATGAACCCTCTATTGCTTCCATAATACTCCACTGAATACGTGATTTTCATTTCAATTTCTAACTTATTTTCATAATCATAAACTAATTCCGCGATCGTATTGACGAATTTTACATTGTCTGCCTCCTACCTATACATCTCTTGATTCTACTCTCGGATTCAAGAGGCAAGTCACTCAGTCTGCAAAATTTAAGACTTTTTTCATCTTACGATATGTAACAGAATGTTAGTTTCTTTCGCTTTAAGTCACGCTTAACGTCGGCGTGAATTAATTTTTATCTCATTTAATTCACTACTGATGACTTGATTCATTCTTTTTCCCTAATAACTCGGATGAGTATTTCCAGCGATAGGACTGAAAAGATAAAGAGCAGGTAGTATGTACCTGAGGGGAGGACTGAGGAAGCAGGGAAATTTCCCACACTTTTGTGTACGTTTTCTTCTAAAATCGCGGCTATGCTTCATGAGTTGGAAATGCCCACGGCTCGCGTGCTCTGTATTAGAATTTACTATGTACTCGCGATTTACTCGCGTGCTCTGTAAAGACCACGCCGCCCAACGTAATAACATGCAATCGTTTTTCCAGAAAATAAATATTTCACGAAGCTTTCCTAAGCATCTCGTTGGATTTCTTATGTAGCTGGCGAGAATTAGTATGGACAGTCTTACGGGTAAAACTAGGAATTCAAGGCGATGAATTTTTTCTCTACAAATCAGTATGGTTTTTATAGGCAAACACAAAACACGGAGAATGAACGGATTACTTTTCTTCTCCTTTATCACGTGCTAATTTTGCTCATTAACGCAGTTGACGACGGAAGAAATATTCGAGCAAAATAATTATTATTTAATTACTAATTCGTCTCTTTACGTTGGAAGCATATCGAATGAAGAATGATACATTTATCTAGCAACGAAGGTTCTTGTTATACTTATCTTTTGTCATTTGCCTTAACTGTTTTCGAGAGGAGGAGGAATACATAACTTCTCCTCATCTGTTGTACATTAACTCCTCCAAAACTTCTTTGTCAAGGGTCGCCGTGAACCGCGACCACCATGCAATCTTCGCTACTTGAAGTCAAAAGGCACTTATTTTTGGTGAATATCTTAAGCGAATCACGTTTTACGTGAACGGCATTTACCAACAGCCGAAGCATGCGATATATACGATTTTGGAGGTTAACCTGATGGACGGTAGGGGAATTATCCATGCCTCCCCACTCCTCCCAGTTTCTACCTGCTCGTTATCTTTCCAGTTGTATCCCTTAGAGATCGGAAAATCTTAGTAATATAAGTCACCACAATGGTTAAAAAGTGAACAAATAAAAAGGAATCTCATGTCCAGTTAGAAACATCATCATCATCTTCCTTTCAAGGATTAGGCATTCTGCCTGTTCCGATTTCACCATCGTAGTCTTGGTCGTCCTATACTTCTTTTCCCTTATGGCTTATATATTCTAAAATCTTTCTGGGAATCCTTTCTAGAGGCATGCGATTATCATGTTCTCTCCGTCTTTCTTATTAATGTGTTACTACCTCTGTCACTGGTTGTACTCTTAATTCTTCTCTAATTTCTTCGTTTTTTATGTGGTCCAGACGTGTACAGCCTTTTATAGATCTAAGAAATTTCATTTCTGATGTTTCTATCTGTATATAGTCTTTTTCTAGGAGCCCAAGCTTCTGATCCAGGAAAGTTATAATTCAATTCGAGAGTAGAGTGTCGTCAGATATCATGAAGGCAAGTTTTGACATTAGTTGTNCAGATTTAGTATGTGGACTGCCAATTGTAAGTTATTTTCATTTTCTTGAATTATGACTTGATCATCAGCAAATAGCAGAAACATATATTGCTAAACTATCTAAAATATTTGAGAGCATTTACAAATATTTCTGGTCAATGAAAGCGCTTTTCGAATAAACACGCTCTCAATTGTATGTACATTTCTGAAACGACAATATTTTTGGAAGAATAACTCTTCTACTTCCATATCTTATGTATATAATTTATAATGGAATTTAAATAATTATCCATAGTTATAAGCTAATGATTACCTAGCTAATTAGTTACACTCGTGACGAATGACAATGACGAATATTTAATCCCTTTCTAGTAACACTCTTCCAAAATCACGCAATTCTCAGAAATAATACGCGTTTGTGTTAATAACTTCTCGCAATTGGCATCTTTAGGCATCATCTTAATCACCTCTCGGAAGAAAGTCTCTCCTCCAAGCATTTTTTGACGGATGGAATGAAAAGACATTTGATTGAGAAAACAAAGGAATAAGATGGGAATAAAAACAGTAATTAGTTCGCAGCTGTAACTCATTTGCTACTTATGTGTACTTACTGTATTCCTGTACTGTGTAGTATTCCTTTCTAACAAAGAAGAGAGGAATATAATTTTCGGAAAGGGAAGTTATAATAATGCCCCTTTTTTGTGGCGTCAACGTAGTGTCTTACGAGAAATTATGTAAATTAGTTTTAATTTCGCAAGAAAATCGTCGTCCGTTTACCATGAATTGCTCCATTGCTTCCTGTAATATTCCATTGGATACATGATTTTCAAATTTATTTCTCATAATCGTAAACTATTTCAATCAATCTATTGATCAATCAACTAATTCATCGATCTTTCATAATCATAAACTAATTCCGCGACCGTATTAATAAGGTTTTCTTCGTCTGTCTCCTTCATAGCCATCTCCTGCATCTTTTAAAGAGGAAAGTCACTCAGTCCGTCAAATTTAAGAACTTTTTCATCTCATGCTATGAAAATGTTTTTTTTTTTTCGCGTTAAGTCAAAGACACAACGTAAAAACTGTTGTCGAGATTATTATATTATGGCATTGGGGAACAATATTAGTCCCTTTTTTTACACATTTTGTTTACGGTTAGACGCCCAAGTTCTTAGTGGGGTCAGTTAAATGTTGTGGAGGAAAATGTCTAAAAAAGACCTCTCGTACCATCTTAGTGGCGCCAACAAAATACAGGCTCATTTGGCTCTCAATTTTTTTTTTGTTTCTGAGCTTACATTGTAAATGTAGTACGTACACGGCATAATAAAGAGACAAAGATCGCCTTATTCACTATATACACGCGTACAACAAAGGTGCAACCGTTGTGTTTCTACGTATTCACTGTCAAATGAGAGGGTGAGTTTTTCATAGAACAGTCGTAAAATGAAAAAATGCTTTTATAGCAATAACATTTTTCTAATTTATTGTTTAAAAGTTGATCGTCTCCTCTGAAAAAACTCTGCCATCATCGATCTGTAATTCCGCTGAGACGGAAGTTATTCGGCCTGAGAATAATTATAAAATTCATATAAAAATTAACAACAGAAAAGATTACTTTCGTAATGTTTTAGACTCCTCGGCTAGATCATATTTTTATCATATCCTAAATAAGATCATGAAATGTTGGTCGAATTGAGGGTTAAATCGGAATTTTTGTGAGGATTACCTACACAGTACTTTAACTAAAGAGCCTTCATGTTACTTTGAAAGAATTACATTTTCAAAAAATATATTAAAGAACAGTTTCAATTTGGTTAAAGTATCATCATCCTACTTTAATATTATACAGCTGGAGGATATTCTCGTAGATATTTATAAGCGCTTTTAGTCAGAAAACGGAGAGAGGAAAACGTATTTCACTTGCACTTTTCTCCTCTTCCAAATTGACCATTTCTTACATCGTTCATTTAATTAACGATCGCACTTTTCATCCTCCATTGAACAAATACGTCTTTTGTTCCTCGGCGATGACTCTCGGACCATATGGCCTGCCTAGTACTTACAAATAACGTCGGCAGGAATTAATGTTTTCTAATTTTAAAATTTTACTGATGACGATGACTCGGATCATTCTTTTGCCTTGGTAACTCGGATGAGTGTTTGTAGAGATACGACCGAAAAGATAAAGAGCAGGTAGTATCTGAGGGGAGGGCTGAGGAGACAGGGAAGTCTCCCACACCCTTGTTCACGTTAACCTCTAAAATCTTGGCCATGCTTCGAGAGTTGGAAATACCCACAGCTCACGTGCTCTGCGGTAGATTTTGACCAGGAATTAGCGCATTTTGACTTGTAGGAGCGAACAGTGTTTGGTGGACGGGGTTTACCACGTCGAGGACTGACTTCACCACCATGCCGCGTAATTAACAAGGAGNCTTTTCTAGAGGTATGCGATTATCATGTTCTCTCCGACTTTCTTATTAATGTGTTACTACCTCTGTCACTGGTTGTACTCTTAATTCTTCTCTAATTTCTTCGTTTTTTATGTGTTCCAGACGTGTACAGCCTTTTATAGATCTAAGAAATTTCATTTCTGATGTTTCTATCTGTCTATAGTATTTTTTATAGGAGCCTAAGCTTCTGATCCATATAGCAATGTGGGGACATTCATTACTTTGTAAATTTTTTTTGTGTTTCTTTTGCAGTTTTTCCCTTCTTAAGTTTTTCTTGTGGTCCCACTCATTCTTTGAAAGTTGGTTATTTTATTTAAAATATCTTTATCCTCTTCATAGGTGATATTGCATCCTAAATAATTAAAGTGAGATACCTGTTCTATTATACAGGTATTATCAATCATTATTTTTGTGCGGATTGAGAACTTTCCTAGAAACGCCATTGTCTTGGTTTTTTGTACAGAAAATTTCAAGTTGTAATCTTTAGGTAGCAGATTTAGTTTGTGGACTGCCAGTTGTAAATTATTTTCATTTTCTTGAATTATGACTTGATCATCAGCAAATAGCATATATTGCTAAACATATATTGCTAAACTATCTAAAATATTTGAGAGCATTTACAAATATTTCTGGTCAATGAAAGCGCTTTTCGAATAAACACGCTCTCAATTGTATGTACATTTCTGAAACGACAATATTTTTGGAAGAATAACTCTTCTACTTCCATATCTTATGTATATAATTTATAATGAAATTTAAATAATTATCCATAGTTATAAGCTAATGATTACCTAGCTAATTAGTTACACTCGTGATGAATGACAATGGCGAATCATTAATCCCTTTCTAGTAACTCTTCCAAAATCACGCAATTCTCAGAAATAATACGCGTTTGTGTTAATAACTTCTCGCAATTGGCATCTTTAGGCATCATCTTAATCACCTCTCGGAAGAAAGTCTCTCCTCCAAGCATTTTTTGACGGATGGAATGAAAAGACATTTGATTGAGAAAACAAAGGAATAAGATGGGAATAAAAACAGTAATTAGTTCGCAGCTGTAACTCATTTGCTACTTATGTGTACTTACTGTATTCCTGTACTGTGTAGTATTCCTTTCTAACAAAGAAGAGAGGAATATAATTTTCGGAAAGGGAAGTTATAATAATGCCCCTTTTTTGTGGCGTCAACGTAGTGTCTTACGAGAAATTATGTAAATTAGTTTTAATTTCGCAAGAAAATCGTCGTCCGTTTACCATGAATTGCTCCATTGCTTCCTGTAATATTCCATTGGATACATGATTTTCAAATTTATTTCTCATAATCGTAAACTATTTCAATCAATCTATTGATCAATCAACTAATTCATCGATCTTTCATAATCATAAACTAATTCCGCGACCGTATTAATAAGGTTTTCTTCGTCTGTCTCCTTCATAGCCATCTCCTGCATCTTTTAAAGAGGAAAGTCACTCAGTCCGTCAAATTTAAGAATTTTTTCATCTCATGCTATGAAAATGTTTTTTTTTTTTCGCGTTAAGTCAAAGACACAACGTAAAAACTGTTGTCGAGATTATTATATTATGGCATTGGGGAACAATATTAGTCCCTTTTTTTACACATTTTGTTTACGGTTAGACGCCCAAGTTCTTAGTGGGGTCAGTTAAATGTTGTGGAGGAAAATGTCTAAAAAAGACCTCTCGTACCATCTTAGTGGCGCCAACAAAATACAGGCTCATTTGGCTCTCAATTTTTTTTTTGTTTCTGAGCTTACATTGTAAATGTAGTACGTACACGGCATAATAAAGAGACAAAGATCGCCTTATTCACTATATACACGCGTACAACAAAGGTGCAACCGTTGTGTTTCTACGTATTCACTGTCAAATGAGAGGGTGAGTTTTTCATAGAACAGTCGTAAAATGAAAAAATGCTTTTATAGCAATAACATTTTTCTAATTTATTGTTTAAAAGTTGATCGTCTCCTCTGAAAAAACTCTGCCATCATCGATCTGTAATTCCGCTGAGACGGAAGTTATTCGGCCTGAGAATAATTATAAAATTCATATAAAAATTAACAACAGAAAAGATTACTTTCGTAATGTTTCAGACTCCTCGGCTAGATCATATTTTTATCATATCCTAAATAAGATCATGAAATGTTGGTCGAATTGAGGGTTAAATCGGAATTTTTGTGAGGATTACCTACACAGTACTTTAACTAAAGAGCCTTCATGTTACTTTGAAAGAATTACATTTTCAAAAAATATATTAAAGAACAGTTTCAATTTGGTTAAAGTATCATCATCCTACTTTAATATTATACAGCTGGAGGATATTCTCGTAGATATTTATAAGCGCTTTTAGTCAGAAAACGGAGAGAGGAAAACGTATTTCACTTGCACTTTTCTCCTCTTCCAAATTGACCATTTCTTACATCGTTCATTTAATTAACGATCGCACTTTTCATCCTCCATTGAACAAATACGTCTTTTGTTCCTCGGCGATGACTCTCGGACCATATGGCCTGCCTAGTACTTACAAATAACGTCGGCAGGAATTAATGTTTTCTAATTTTAAAATTTTACTGATGACGATGACTCGGATCATTCTTTTGCCTTGGTAACTCGGATGAGTGTTTGTAGAGATACGACCGAAAAGATAAAGAGCAGGTAGTATCTGAGGGGAGGGCTGAGGAGACAGGGAAGTCTCCCACACCCTTGTTCACGTTAACCTCTAAAATCTTGGCCATGCTTCGAGAGTTGGAAATACCCACAGCTCACGTGCTCTGCGGTAGATTTTGACCAGGAATTAGCGCATTTTGACTTGTAGGAGCGAACAGTGTTTGGTGGACGGGGTTTACCACGTCGAGGACTGACTTCACCACCATGCCGCGTAATTAACAAGGAGTGATTGTCACATTTGTTCGGGGAGTTTGATAAAATATCTTGTGGTGGCGGAGGACGTAGAGCAATGAAAAGGTGTAATGGGGTTGAGTGAATAGGCCATTGTTTCGCTGCAATAAATTATTGAAAATCGGTGATCAGAGTGTGGCCTCCGGAACAAATAGCCTCTCTTGCGCGAGCGGTTTATGGCTGTCTAATACCGCAATCAAACTCATAGATATATTTAACTCAGTAACTCAAATCTGAGGGCATGTACTCGAGGGATAAGTATGGATGTCGTTAGGGGCATCTCTTACTTGACTTTCCCTCTTTTTTCCCTCGTTCCAAAGCAAGGAAAAAATACAGAACGAGTGATTGCTAGTCATCATGCGCATTTGAGATCCAACAAAACAAAAGAATCATAAGAACTGAAAAAGAAATTATATTAGATGGAATTTTTAGAGTGAATAAATTTATGTATGAACCAGCGTAAATTGTAAATATTGATATTATTTCCAATGATACGATACCGTATGCTAAATTGTTACGTGTCCTACAACCCACTCCTCTATGGTCGCTCTCAAAAGTAAATATGTTCTAGTTCTTTGAACATTCACCGGCAGGAATGACAATATTTTAGCAAACATACGAATCAGTTATTGAATTTTTATTGCTGTTTATGCACTAGAGAATCGTTTACAAAATAGCACATGCTCTCTGTGGGTGCCCAAATATAATCCATTGGGTTCTGAACTTATTTTTATAAGTAAATTAATTGTGCGTTGAAAATCCTAGTTAGTTAAGAAATGGAGAGGGAATAGTTAACAACCCTCTCTCACCAACCCCATCACATTCTGAATAACCATAACCTTACATTAGCTGTAGTAGATGTGCTGAAAATTCCTAACCTTTTATCGAAACCATGCCAAAGTGGAGTGATACCTTTTCTGAGAGAATTTTACTAGGCAAATAGGAAACATTCAGCTGCCATTTAATAATTTTCGTATTCTGACGAGGTTTTAAGAATCGTTTGCACGAACGTGGCAAAATTTGCAGTAAATATATTTTCTGAGATGATAAAAAAGTATTTTGCTGTGTTATAGATGTGATATTTGTAATTTATTTTGAACTTTTCAGAAAGAAATAATAATGTGCTCGCCACAGATTAAAAACTATTGTTAAAAGTACTTAGACATTTAAGCTTTTTCGTCTCTTGTAGGCTTCCGACGGGAATCAAACCCGGGTGAGGGTAAGAATTAATTATAACTCCTTTCACGGTTGTATAATGAATTATAACTTACAATTAGCGAACAGCTCTCACCTTCGAAGACGGCTTTCGTGTGAGTGGGAAGAGTTACAAAACTTATCTGTTAAACCTCACAAATAAAAAAATTCAACATATTTTTCAGTCCATAAAACACACTCAATTTTTGCAGGGAAATGAAAATGCCATACACGAAATTTTATTAATGAAATTTTTTTGAATGTACTTTAGTGTATGTTTGAATGAAGAGATTAAGAGGTGAATGTAATGGCTATTTTTATACTAATTTCTATTACATATGAATATTATAATGAAATGAAAAAACGTATCTTTCTAATCTTTAATTTCTCTGGATACTTATATTCTCACGATATTCAATTTTGTCGTCAATATTTATTACGTAAAATTAATATTTATTTCCTTACAGGGTTAGTGCGGATGTAAACGTTAAGTAACAATCAGCTGTTTTTCATTTTAAAATTGTTAGGTATTATCCGTAGGGCATAGTAATAATATATAAATAATGATGGATAAATCCTAAACTTAATTAAATGCAGCACATCTGAATTACGACTAAAATAGAGTCGAGTGCAAATTGGAAGGATGAGTCGATGATAAGGAAGTATTCAAGTATTTTTCCTCGTTCATTGCTGCTGAATTGCATGGCTTCATAGCTACTTCCACTTAGTTACATCATTCATGCTGGAGTGAGAGGTTACTCATACGTATCTCCTCCATCGTTTCTCCTGCAAAATACCTAGGCACGTGCCTTGGAGCCTTCTACCTCCATTCTGAACGTTCCTAAAAGCCAAACTGCCCAAATTCATGGTCAAAATTTAACGAGTACAATAAGTGGAAAATTCCAATGCGCAAAGCGTGGTCTCCTTCCCTGAAGAGCTACCATCAACCCCTTCCCCAATGAATACCTGCTCCTCTTAGTCGATCGGGTAATTTTTTCTCCAGAATCACATTGAAACATTTAACTTTTCCCTCATTTTAAATTGACTGCAAATATAATTCGTCCTTTAAAGAATTGTGACGAAAAAATTACGAGTATTTTAATTTTGATTAAAAAATTTTCATTCCTCGATGTCTTACTGTTTATACCATCATTTATTGATGAGTAAAATATATATCTTTTTATCATGATACAGATTATAACCGTGCCGTAGCTATCATTCACTTCCGTCGCATTATTCATGACTATGATCTAAAAGCTACTCAGGCATGAGTGATGCTTAATAATGCCATTCATCTTTGCTAGTCCCTGTTGATTGGTATGGAAACAATTATTATGGTTCAGTGAGCCTACCTCATACCTCATCTTGCAGTAAGCCCCATTCCCTCTCATAAGCTTCGGATAGTCAATGGTGAGGGGCGTGGCCGGACAACTGAGCGCGCGACAACTGAGCGCGTGACAACTGAGCGCCTGCGACAACTGAGCGCGTCTCACAACTAAACTTAACCTAAAAACTATGTTATATTAATTTTGACAATCTGACAGATAGCATAATATGTGGAATACTGTTATAGTGAGTTATCTCTTTGTTTAACCACGGATGACGGCAGTATTTCGTTTAAATGTCGTCGGCAGTATTTATGTCAACTCTTCGATGTATGTGATATAAATTCTTTTTACATCAACTTAAAGACCTTTAAATCACACCTTATACAATTTTAACATTCTACATTGTATATTAACGTTATTTATGTTAAACAACATGTGTATTAATAAAGATCTAGACCAATACAGCAATGCGACAACTGAGCGCGTCACACTACTTCACTTGATGTAAAACTATATTATATTAATTTCTGACAATCTTATTGTTAAATATTGTTATAGTTATACGCTTCCTTGATTAAGAGATGTAACCATAATATTATTTTTTAATAATCTGTTAAATTTCGTCAGCAGCATTTCCTTTGACCCTCAAATATATATGTTAATTAATTTCTATTTATATAATAATATCTATTTTCTTGAATTTAAAGACCTTTAACCCAAAATTTCAACTTTTTAGTTTTATATAAACGCTAAATAATCTATTATGTTACATCAACACTATGTAATTGATTTTCGACTTATATTTTAAGCTTTTCATTCGAAACATTGAGTGCGTCTCGTTTTTAGCGAGCACTGATTAAGAAACTCTAATTATATATAATAACATAGAAATGCTATGATTTTAAGTTAATTGTAACGCTATTTAGAAGTCTGAAAAAATTAGTATTGGTCTCCTTTTGCCTACCTAGTCCTTTATTTGCCAATGATGGGTTTGCGAACGAGTATTGAAAAATGTCGCAATCCTTTTTTCTAATTTATAACACTGTTTAAATAAGTATTACATGAGTTTTTTCTTTTTTGAATTGTAAGACCTTAAAATAAAATTTAAAACCCTTTTATTATACCTCTTTCATAACTCCATTATGCGAAACCTATTCCTGACAACCGTATCAGCAACAAAGCTACTGCACGGCAGTTTTTCCTTATCACTATTACAGTTTTTTATATACTGTTATTTTATATACATATTTCTTTAACTACTGATTAAAATTTACTACATTAAACTTCATTGGCAGTACTTCTGTTTACTATTAAATATTTATTCGTGAATTCATATTTTTCTCCTGTTGTTGTTACCTTTACCTAATATGTGCATTTAAAAAGAGTGAAAATACAATTTCGTAACAGAGTATATGTATACAAGAAAACACGGGAGAAAGGAAAGTGTTAGTAGGTGAGTTATAGTAGTGGGGTAGGGTGTGGGAAGAGGTGACAGGACTTGGACCGTCGCGGAGAGGATCAGGAAAGCGGAGATGAAGAGATGGTCATTGATGGTGAGGGTACTAAAGGATGAAAGAGATTGTAATTCTTCCAATTGTTCGAAGGAATTCTAGGATGCACTTTTCCTTCGGAAATGCTGGTATTCCATCTAGAACATTACCTGTTTTATTCTGCGAATCATTTTATTAGGCTCTAATCACAGCTTTTTAGCACAGACTTGCCCATTTACCTTCAATACACTAAAAATAAACAAATAATGGACAAAAGGCACAATAGACTTTTAAGGACGAAGCACGGAAAAATTTGCTGGAATTAATATAATGTTTTCCATATAATACATACTAAATATTTACTTAGATTATATACACAGCGATACATAATGTCTAACAAATACTATTTGATTTAATTTACGGACATCTTACAACAAACTCATAGTTATCATTATATGTGATATATTTTCCGCGATAGTTTTTCCTATTACATCATAACCAGTATTGCATTGATTGCCGGGCGCCTACATTAAAAAAAACTATACTCAGGTTTAGACTCGGCAGATAGATAGTTATCTCTGCAGTTACCAGTCTGTCAAAAAAGTTAACAGTGTATCATGCCTATTTCCACTCTGTTTCGAAGTATGGCATAATTCTCTTGGGAAATTCCCCAGGTTGGGAGGCAATATTTAAAAAATAAAAGAAAGTAATACGCATTGTGTAAAATTTGGGGTATAGAGAGTCTTGCAAGCAAGCCTTCAAAAGCAACGCCATACTAACGTATCCATGCACATTCTTGTATGAACTCCTGTGCTATGTCAGTGCTAATCTTGATAAGCTGAAAACCGCTCAATCACACCACACGTATGAGACAAGGGGAAGAAATATGCTGCAATATCCCATACACAAATTAAAATTATTTGAAAATAGCCCTCAGTAGATTGGTAGAAGGATATTCAACAAACTAAGTAATGTTATGAGACAAAATCTGTCTACAGATAATGTAGACAATAATTCTTAAAAAAATTAAAAGGTTTTTGACAAAAAATGTTACTATTCTGTAAGAGAATTTTTTGAAGATCCTAATGTAAATATGTAATATGATAAATTTTCTAAAAAGGAAAAAAAAAGTTTGGTAAATGTGATTTTTTTGTAAAAAAATGTTTTATTAATGTGAAGTATTTTTTAGAAAATGTTTTGTAAATTAAAAAAAATGTAAAAATGTTTAGCGCATAACAGACGAGATACCAACCTGCAAGCGGTTCCTTCCTTTGTACTGTTAATGTTGCAAATGTTATGTATCAATAAACTATTCTATCCTATTCTAGTACTGAGAGTACGAAGCTTTAAGGGAAAAACATGGATAACGAATGCTAGACAAAGATTTCCAAAGAGAAGTATGGAATAGAAGCTATTAGGTAAAAGAAGCGTTGGAAGACCAAGATGATGATGGTAAACGAAATCCGTTCATTACGGTATTCATCGTGTGCGTATCGTTCAGTTGGCTCCTTACCTCTATTTCGTGAATTCAAATTACTTGAATTACGATTTTGGATCTTGACCCGGACTGCTGACTCTTCCTATATTCGTTAACGTTAATCAAAGTATTTCTCATAACTTTATATTTTCAGGGTATGATACTTTTTATAGTTAAGGGAAGACGAATATTGCCATAATATTGTGTTACTGTTACTTAAAGCAAACGGTAAATCATTATACTCATAGTTTTCTGAACGTAATTAAGAATTTTCCCAATTTATAATACTCAATACATACTTCACAATACTCTCAATTTATTTAGTGTTGGAATTTCTTGCTTGCATCATCACTTTCTGGTACTAATGATTAACAGATAAGTACTTCATAATTGAAATTTCCGTGAAGCTTATACCGATTGCTCTTAATTAGCCTTTAGTTTCAAACGTAATATGAATATATGCAACTAATTCCTGAGTGAGAAAAATTAAATCTTCGTGTCTTCGTGCCCAATGCTCGAACCAACCGTTCGCTATGTTCTGTTGGATTTCCAAATAAAGTTTTTACTTTAAATCTGTTTTAAAATGTTAATAATTTTCCCTCTTATAGAAATAAATCATTGCAATAAAAAATGTTATATAAGAATGAAATGAAATAAAATCGTTCACCTGAGTTTGAGGACCTACTGTCAGACATTTTCATTATGAATACTTCAGTTTACTGCCGACGAAGAAGTTGCATCACTTTTAGCACCATTCATCTAGCTTCCAAGCATGTAATTTCGTCCTCCGATCCAAAACTTTCGTCCTTAGTCACAGGTAGAACGAAGAAAGTACCCGATAATCCGCGCTTATAAATAGGGTGCTTAATATCAAATTTTATATATCTCAGAGAAAGTTTCTGTAATCGAAGCAAAATTCTGCAATAGCAATTGAATACTAATTGTTGCCTGAAGCTACTTGGTACTTCTTTTCTAGGCTGAATGTTTGTACTTCAATATTATTCATTCATTAATTATTTTTCCCGATTCAAACATTGCTGAAAATAATGAACTTAAGTGATAAATTAATTACATAGTGTTAATGTAAATTAATACATTATATAGCGTTTATATAAAACTAGAATCTTGAAATAAGTGATTAAAGGTCTTTAAATACAAGAAAAATAGAAAATATGCAACATATATTCGAGGGTAAAAGGAAATACTGCCGACAAAAATTAAAGGAAATGCTGCTGACGAAATTTAACAGATTATTAAAAAATAATATTATGGTTACATCTCTTAATCAAGGAAGCGTATAACTATAACAATATTTAACAATAAGATTGTCAGAAATTAATATAATATAGTTTTACATCAAGTGAAGTAGTGAGACGCGCTCAGTTGTCGCATTGCTGTATTGGTCTAGATCTTTGTTAATACACATGTTGTTTAACATAAATAACGTTAATATACAATGTAGAATGTTAAAATTGTATAAGGTGTGATTTAAAGGTCTTTAAGTTGATGTAAAAAGAATTTATATCACATACATCGAAGAGTTGACATAAATACTGCCGACGACATTTAAACGAAATACTGCCGTCATCCGTGGTTAAACAAAGAGATAACTCACTATAACAGTATTCCACATATTATGATATCTGTCAGATTGTCAAAATTAATATAACATAGTTTTTAGGTTAAGTTTAGTTGTGAGACGCGCTCAGTTGTCGCAGGCGCTCAGTTAGTTGTCACGCGCTCAGTTGTCGCGGAACCGGTGAGGGGATGAGGATCCAAGCAGGCAGTTGACTTCACCGATAGAAGTCGTAGTGGTCCTTACTTTACTAATATTGTTGTCTTTCCTATCCTCAAATCATACGATGAGTAAATTGATTCTAAATAGCTCAAGTGTAGGCAATTCCTTGACAATCTTAAGAACTAAGAGAAGCAAAATTCTTGACGTCGTATGCTTCCTACCGCGAGATGGAATATTTAGAGTAAATAAATGTATATACGAAGTAGTGCAAAAGTGTAAATATTGAATTTATTTCAAATGATACGATACAGTACGCTAAAGTGTTACGTGACCTACCCACTCCACCATGGCCACTCTCTTCAGTAAACGTGTTCCAGTTCTTTGAACATTCACCGGCAGGAATGACAATCTTTAAGCAAATAGACAAATTTTAGTTATGGTTATTGAATTGAAAATGCTGTTTCAAAATGTGTATGCTAAATAGCTCAAGTGTAGGCAATTCCTTGACATTCTTAAGAACTAAGAGAAGCAAAAGTCTTGACGTCGTATGCTTTCTGCAGTGAGCCGAAATTTGACAGGTAACGTGTGACCCCCATCCTACACATGCTATTGCTGTAGAAAATTTTCGTACATTGGACTCTCATTGCTCGAACGAATTTATCCAGCTATTATTAACAATTAAATGTAATCTATGCGAAAACTCTTTACATCGGCGTAAAATAAAAATATATTTAACATATTTTTCGGTATAGAAAACTTACTCAGTTTTTGCAAGGAAATGAAAATGCCATACACGAAATTTTTTTGATGAAATTGAGAAAACGTACTTTAATATAAGAGGGGCGAAGCTCTCCAAGTTTTCCCTCATCGATGACCAGACGAAAAGAGAATATCATTTGTCTCTCATTATGAAGAGCTTCCAAGAAGTTGAAACAGAAAGAGTGGATTTTCCCTGTTTCGGTCTTAGCTTTGTGAAAGCTCTTCATGATGAGGAATGGAAAAACGTGTTGAAGTTGTTTTTATTCCTCTCTAAACAATTTAACTAATTCTGATGGAAGTGGAAGAAAAACGAGAGAAATTTACTTGTTCTATCCAAAATCTTTGGATTTCATAACTTGATTTTCGGCCAAATGATTGAAGACTTTGAACGAAACTTACTTTTCGACTTCGCAATTCGTAAGGAAATAGATATTTATCGATATCTCGTTAAGTTCAGTGCGGCGAAATTCCGTTAACAGTATGTTTTCAGTCGGATTTTTTAAAATTGATCCATTCCCCGCTGAATATAGATTCACGGATTATTTCGATTGAAGTGATTTATTGACCGTACAGGAAATTGGCGGGATCGCCAAGAAACGCAAGAATGGGCATATGAACCTACCGAAAGACTGAGCATGTATGGCGATTCCTATTTATCATAATGTGTCAGTTGTTAAACACTCATTCCTTAAAGATTTTCACGGGCAAAAGTTGATGAAAACTGAAAACCTTTGTCTTCGGAAACCTTCTTCTTTTACTTTTCGAAGAGCTGCGACATCGCTACAAATTATTTTTCGAGTCCAAGGAATGAGACAAATTCCACCAAAATGACCACGAATGAAGAACTTAAAGCAGTCCTAAGAACTTGCTATAACGATAGGGCCATTTAGTCATTCAATTTCTGTAGTGACTTGATTTGATTTCATATGCAAGCAGAGGAGGGGGTCGTCTTTACCATTGGAGGAGTAACTCTGGAGGAGGGGAAATTAAGGGAATGGGGCGAATAAGTCACGTGACCGCTCTCTTCCCCTTTCCCCTTGTTGGCCCCTCTTTCTCGGCCTTAAAAAGGCCGTCTTCTGACTACCCTGGGTCAATCAGCGAGTGAAGTTCAGCATGGAAGCATCTTCGAGGAGGTTCTGCACAAATCTCAAGTTCGACTGAAACCAGCCAGTAATTCTTCAAGTATCGGACTTAGAAATTCTCAGCGTCGCGGTTCTTTTCGATCATAGTCTACATTGAGAGTATCGTTTAATTTCTACTTAGGACCTTTACGTCATGGAAGGAACAAGATTCTGTTATGGTAAGTAATATTCTTGCATATAGTGATGTTACTTTATAGTGATATCCTAGTTAACAGTCTATCTATTTAATTCTTCGGGGAGGGGGCGGTAGGGGAAATGTGAAGTGGTCGAGGGGGCAAAAGAGAATATAGCAAGGGGCTCCGTGAAGATCTGCACACTTAAGACAGGACTGGCACGCAGCTTAGATCTCTGAATAGTCCGGGATGGTCTTTCATTCCAAATTTGATAACATAGAATTACCTAAGTACACTTTTTGTCGATAAAATATCGTATGAACTTTGAATTAGACTAAGAATGTTTTTGTTAACTTTGGTGTTAATTTTTTAGAAAGATAATAAGTATATCCTTATTTTCAGGACTCTTTCTTCCACCAGATCGACTACCCGATATCCTCTTCAATCAAAATCTACGTTGCTGAACCTAAACTCCTCGACCACTACAATCGAGCACCACTGCAGCAACCCAGGATGAAGGCTGTTCAGTAAACGTAAGTTAGATTTCTTTCTTAATTATGCTGGTAGATTTTCTCCGAAATAGCTTTGCATTTTGAGTTAAACACATGCTGGAGATTATTAATCTGCGGATTGTCAGTCCGTTTACGCGCGGTAGGGCAGTCCCTAGGAGTTTAGTCAAATTTAATTACTTAAATGCAATAATTAAAATTGAAAATTCTTACCTCTAGTTGTAGATGACCGGAGTTATTAGTGTTACTTTTCGTAAAATACAATTCGTATAGTTTCGTATTCCGTGCAATTAGTGATAACTCTACATAAATTAGCGCTAGGTTTCGTGGTCGGAGTAAGATTTCTCCTAAATATCCTGTAGAAAAGTTTTAAGACTTCTAATTTGTTCAGCATTGCAACGGCTGTTATCCAATATTGGGAGCTATCACTTCTGTTAGTAAAAATAGTCTTTTAAAGACTTAGTCCGGCCGAATGTCCGTATCGGCAATCAAATTTGTGATAACTATTCGGTTCTTAGCTTTCTATTATACTCCTTCGAAGGTGAATAACGGACTGTTGTACATATTAAACGGAAGACTATAATTTTCCTAAAATATTAATAGCACGGTCTATATATTTTCGAAACATTTCAAACTTTCGCAGGGCATTCCTCGTAAGCTTTAGTTGCTGTTAATAAGTTTACTCGAATTATTTAAACGTAACTTCTGTAATTATTGCATGGTTATTCTTTATGGAAAATTTAGTTATCGCAAATGCATTACATTTTTGCCTTGAGTGTACTTTCTCAAAACATGGCATACTGTATCAATCGGACCAAGTTGTATTCATTCAAAGATGAAAATGTTACTTTATTTCTTTCCCTCGATCTAACCCATTTCTGATCGAAGCCCTTCCGTTGACGTCTGAGACAGTGGACTTTAATTTTGAATCTCTGAATAGTCAAGTTGATAAAACACTATTTCCGCCAAGTAATCGGCTCCTTGTTAAAGATTAAGTGCATAATTAATACTGTCAAATGTGGTGAGATATTGAATATCATTTTCTACAGCAACTTCTCTTAAACGTCTATCGCAATTCTATAAAAAAGTAAATTTGTGACCGTTGGATAGTTTGTTATTGGATAAGTTTCTAATAAAGCTGCTCATTAAGTTTACGAAAACAATAATTTTGTAAATTAACTGCAAAAACTTTCGCAAAACCTATGTATACTGATATTTATAAGCTGATTCCATTATTGTAATAACGTCCGGACCCTTCAGTTCTCCCATCATCGGAATATCTAAGTACATTCTTTTATGTGAATTAGCGCAATGACATCTTACAGTAAACTATTGTTAATTCTTCCAATTTATCTATGGAATTGGGTAATTGGTTAGCTCGTTAACGCGAATTTACTCCCACGGCTATTCCGCAAAAATAGATTGACGCCTTTGCTTCGAATTCATAGTTAATTACTCATATTGATACAGTTCCAGTAACTACTTTCTATTTATGCTGAATTTTAATCTGTTATTCTGAAAAATTACCATTTTGAATTAACACTTGTTTGCCCTAACTCAAATTAGGGCACCCGTAGTCTAACCGGATAAAATTAGATTCTATTTTGATTCTAAAGAAACTTGTGAAATAATTAGCTTACGTTAATAGCTTATTTCCTACTTTTCTATGACTTCAACTTAAAAGCTTTCAGTTTTTCTAATTCTTAGTGTTAGTAAATGGAATATTATTTTGATAGGAATTGCTTTGGATGCTTGACTTGGCTAATCTTACTCAAATACTAAGATTTCACTAACGGTAGTTAGCTAAACATTTTTCCGTGACAATAAAAACTAGTGCTCCTAGTGCCAATCCAGATTGTCTAGTTTTTCCTTACAAAATTACTTCGGAATTTGCATTAAATCACTAAAACAAATTTTTGTCATAGGACATGCGGATTAATCAAGGATCAAATTCGAAAATTGATAACTGCGTATGTTTGTCTACTTTTGTAGACGGGTAAAAAGGGTATGTTGGTAATTTTTCTAAATGGCAAACTAAACTCACTTGCGTAGTCCTAATTTATCTATGGAAATGTAAAATTGGTTAATTTGTTAACGCAAATGTACTCTCGCGGCTATTCAGCAAAAATAGATTCGGACGCCCTTGCTTGGAATTGAATTAATAATTATTACATAAAAATTCAAGGAGTACTGAAAATTATTCCATAAAATACTTTCTGCTTTTGCGGAACTTTAATCGGTCAATCTAAATGGACTCGGAAACGACTATTCCCTTGTCTCGGAGTTAACATCTTAGTTTATTCAAAGTAGTATTCTGCACTTGGACATACTCGTGGTCCAGCACTAACGAATTTTTCGTAAACGGCTACTAAAACCAAAACAATATTTGCTTAACGAGATATTTTACTCGAGCAGTTGAGCATACAACGAACAACCATAACAGAAGCTAGATGGAAAATAATTTACTGCTCTTAGCTGCCTGACAACCTGAAGGTACAGAATTTAAAGGCCTAATTCTCCACGGACTCGTTCCCTTTACGTAAGCCTAGTGATCTAAAAATCCTCCCTTAGGAAATGCATCTAATTTTTCCCTTCGCGAACTGGCTTTGTTTAACGTTTAATTTGATTGAATCACCTGGTTAGAATTGCATTCTTTTAAAAACATAAGGAAACTTATAAAATTAGCTCATGGTAAGGGATCACAAAGCATGTTTTTAATTATGTCTAAGACTTTATATTTACGTCTTTTGGTTTTTCTCATAAACCTTTAAAGAGAATGAAGTCAGTAGTAGCATTAGCCATATACTACAAAATGAGTCATCTTAATCAGTTGCAATACAAACAAGTACTAGTAAATCGCCAATCCACGTTTTTTTGTCTAATTTTTAACTAGAACTAATTTCGTAAATCACATTAATCACTAAAATCATTTTTCCTCCACATGCAAACCACTTGCCAAGCCTTGTCACCTGAGTTACCCAATCTTTGATCAGCTGATACGTCGAACGGCTCTTCTCCCACTCTCGGTTCCTTCTCTTCATTTGGACGGAAGCCCAACGTTCTCCGCTTACTCAACCTGTTACCACAGGTGAAAACAAGGATACAGGACTTCAGGATTCGTGGTGGAAATCCACTCTGTCCGTGCTACAGAACTTCGGTACTATATGCAGCAGATATCTTAGATCAAATCTGGCATTGCTGAACATCTACGAACCTCTACAAAAGACGAGACCTAGGACGGTGCTACATCAGCTGGACGGCAGTAACCCAAAAGGAAGAGGATTCAGCAAAGATAAGTCATTCTGTATCAATATCCTAGTTGGAGATGCATTACCTATGTTGCTTAAGGAACAATGAATCGTTCATGATTTTCCGGGGATATCAACATCTCTTACTTTAGTTAAAACCGTAAAACATCTCGTTTCTTCTAAAAATTCGTTTATTCTTTGCACCAAGCTTCGGTTCACCTGATTATCCACAAAAATATGGCTCAATTATTTATGTACAATATAATAAAATTACCACGCCATCATCGACACTTTAGACTTTCTCATTTTAACTAATACTTCTTTCGAGACCTGAANTATAATAATAATAATAATGTTTATTACGGGTTTTACCCCATTTACAAAAAACAATACTATATACAAAAATTAAATCACTAAAACGAGTCCGAATATATTTGCATAGTTCTTTCGAGACCTGAATTCCTCTACTTAGAGCCTTGATTTTAGATGTTATATTATGTATTTCGTCATTTGGTAAACCTTAAAATTTCCTTCAATAAAAAGAATTTTTCCGTAGATTCATTTAAAACTTCATGTATTCTTTTGCCACTGCATAGTACTTACAAGTTCCGCAGAGTTAGTTAACTTTTAGGATAGAATCTCTTTGCACAAAACATTACGAAGAGTAGTCAAATGGGCACTGCTACACCACAGTATTGTGCATGCGCAATGGGGAATTTCACAAAATAAGTTACTGTACATATCTATCTGAAGTTCCGAAACTATTTCGTTTCATTGACAATGCCCAACTTAGTTTTTCCAGTGTCCAGCCGGGATGTAGTGGTATTAAGCCATACTTTACAAATTCATTTGCTTTAATTTCCGTTTCGCATCGTAAATAGTTAAAATTATACTAAGGATAGAATGTTGTTGTAACTGAATCTTCTCTTTCGAATTTTTAATGAACATAGATTCATAGACTTGAGTTGATGATTTCCTTGTAAACATTTTTCTTTAGCTTTATAACCTTAATATCGCTTACCTTGTATTTTTATAAAGTCCTCCGTTGCTCTTCACTTAAACCTAGGCGCATTCTCTATGAATAATATAGCATACTTACGTGTAACTTTCCACGCCACCGTAGACGCTTTTGAATTTGTTTACTTTCCTTCAAAACAGTACCCTTAGTTGTCGGTACAATTTCTTATTTAATCACTTGATAACTCCTCAAAAATACACCTTAAGATACGGTAGGAATATTACTTTTAACCATACTCTTTTGAACTCATACTCGTATATTCCTTTACCGCAGCATAGTAGCTTATTTTAAAAATTTGGAAATTTTTAAGAAATTTACTATTCTTGAGATGAAACTAATATTTGGCCCGATTTAAATAACTTGGTAGATTTTTTTACTAGCATTCACATTATTCCGTCCTTGCATAGTAACCTAGCTTGGAAAATTACTAAGCTTATTATCTTCATAGAAAAGACTAAATTTTTACATTAGAATTTTCTCCACAAGCAGGGGAATGTGCACCAAAAATAAGTTTCATTAATGAAATGGGCACTTGCGTAATTCTGTATCGTTCAATTCCCTGCTACAATACTTGAATAGAATCTTTCAAGTAACATGTAATGGCTTAACGAGCTTCTTTGACCCCCTCCAGTTTTTAACACTTGACCCCTCTTGCAGAAAGATCTAATGCTTTCCCGGTGAATGCTGCTCAGGAAGTTCTCTTGGGTTCTCAACCGGGTGAAGATGTTGGATGGCTCCGACGTTTCCGCAGCAACCACTGCTGCCATTTTCAAGAATTTTTCCTTGAAAATGGCAGCAGTGGTTGCTGCCGAAACGTCGGAGCCATCCAACATCTTCACCCGGTTGAGAACCAAAGAGAACTTCTTGACCCCTCTTGCTTAGCCTCTGGGGATAGCTCTGCATTGTATTTTGCCTTTTCATGAATATCCTATCAAGGGGTAAAACTAGATGCTACATATATGCTAAATCTGATAGCAATTTCATTGCTACTTTAAACGTTTGAAATTTTTGCTCTCAATTTAGCTAAAATTCAAGAAACTGCAGCAGAGTACATTACAGCTCTCAGAGCAGAACCTCCAGACTTGATGCACCGAAGAACAGGCTCTTCGTATTGCAAACTGCAAGGATCGGTGCAGCAGAACTCTGAGATTAAGACTATTATTTTCGTGCAGCAGAGAACGTAGAGACATGCTAGATCTTATTTTAAGACTTGTGAAGAAACGTGTGGAATAAGCTGATCTTAAGGGATTCTAAGTTTTAATAGAAAAGCTTTCAGCTTTTCTACTAAACGGAAGCCGGTAGTAATATTATACATGTAGAAAATGGTTATAGGTTTGGTAAGATTTCCTTTCAATGTCTTTAATTTTAATTATGAAATAGAAATTCATTACCCGTAATTACCTAAAATTTTGTCTATATAATTTTAGTAGATTGCCAATCAATCTACAAGGCTTTTTAAAAGAACACCTCAGAATTCTCACTTGATCACTAAATTTGCGTTTCTACTCACAGGACACGCGGATTGAATTAATTTCCAAAATAGAGAACAGGGCATGTTTGTCGAATTCTTATTTTTGTACATGGTAATGCACTAATACTTTTCGTTGCCGTTACTCTCACGTTACAGAACCTCCAGAAACTTCCTTCGGGGATGCCAATCGCTTCAACATGTTGCAACCTGGGACTTGGTCAGCTTATATCTCGAGCAGTACTTTGGATTCCTTCTCCATGGTTTGCAGTGAAGCCCAACGTCGTCCACTCACTTCCACTACCTTCTACACAAAACAACTTACTGGCATTAACTTCGACACTCTTCGTGCAGCAAGTAACTTCTCAGGACCTCAAAAAAACAGAACCTACGAAAGTACAACATTATTTAGACGGCAGAAACTCAGAAAAAAGATTCAAACAAGGATAAGTTCAATTTCTCTATCAACCTTACAGTTAGCGATGCATTACCTGAGATGGGCGTATTGCGTAGAACTTGAAGCGTTCATTTTGCCAAATTCTAGGGGGCATTAAAAAATCATACCGTAAAGTAAACATTGTAGTTGTAATACTATTTTAGTGAGCAGTCTTGGATATAACTCGCTATAAAAGTCTGTACTTTATTACGCAATTCAAATCTAATTACTAAATTCTTAGTTGGGTGATTCCCTAATTAAAGTAAACCTCGGTCATAAATGGTTTTGTTTTGTATAAAATATTTCAATACACTTCTCTAGAAGTGCATATGTTAGTGGCTGTAGTAAGATTGAATTATCGGAGTTTTTGTCTCCCGATTTAATTTTTTTAAAGAATTCTAGAATTTGAGAACGTAATTTGGGTTGACTTGCACGTTCCTACTAGACTACACAAGGTAAAAATTATCCTCAAACGCATTTGGAAAGTTTCCTACTATTCAGAGAATCTTGAATTCACTACAACCAGACATTAAAAGCTTTTAAAAACCGGTGAAGCATCGTATCGGGCATGCGGAATTTATCGTAAATTAAGTTGTACGAATCTTATTTATAAAATTTTCTTAAAATAATTCTTGTTCCATTCACCGTTGAACATTTCACCTTCACCGGTGACAATTTTCTGAATATACCCAGTACTGACTGCTAGCGGGGTTCTTGTGATATTACGCGATAATTTTCAGATTACTCGTTTTCGTTATGTGCACGTAGATCAAACTTAGTTAAATAAACAAATTGCCACCTGTAAGGATGAATTCTTTGAGATGCTTCTTTCAAAGAAACTTGCTAAACGCTCTAACTGTTACGTAATTGTAATTTCACTCATTGCAAATGTTTTACTTTGTCCTCAGTTCAGCTGCAGTTCAAAAAACTACGCAGTAAAGAACTCTTCGTGCAGCGAGACTTAGTGCAAGATATATCGCCTCCCTCCACGTGAAGCAGAAAACAATAACGCTATACAGCAGAAAACTAAGATTCGNATGCGGAATTTATCGTAAATTAAGTTGTACGGATCTTATTTATAAAATTTTCTTAAAATAATTCTTGTTCCATTCACCGTTGAACATTTCACCTTCACCGGTGACAATTTTCTGAATATACCCAGTACTGACTGCTAGCGGGGTTCTTGTGACATTACACGATAATTTTCAGACTAGTTTGCTTAAATTTTTCCTACTTAACATCTTAAAATCGTTAAAACTACACAAAGGATATAATAGTTACCAACCACAGATTCATCTAAATCTTCAGTCTTCTAATGTTTAATTCTTAGGCTTGCATTGTTAATCATTCCCTTGCAGAAATATTGTACTTTTTACCTGCTTATTCTATTATAAATTATTATAATTGTGATGAGTTATAAAATTTATCTGATATGAAGTTGATACGCCATCTTAGACGATTTCAACTCCTAACGTCCACGCTATAATAATCCTGACGTCCACGCTAAATAAAGGAACGTTCCTCTTGATTATAAGAAACTTATACTCAGTTTATCAGGCGAAGTTTATACTTAGCCCGATTTTTTTTCATCATTACGTAACTTAAATTTTAACTTCTTCTGTAAAAAATTTTTCGAGACCCCTTGTATTTGCAGTCTTTAATCATTGCTTAGTAACTTCCTTAAAATTGACATTGAATGATGAACAATGGCGTGTTACGTTCACCATAGAAAACTAGATTTTTTTTACATTAAAATTTACTCCTTAAGCAGAGGAATTTTACATTCAGTCGCCAACTAACAGGCTAAGGCCTGATTACTCGTTATGTGCACGGAAATTAAACTTAGTTAAATAAACAAATTGCCACCTGTATGGATGAATTCTATGAGATGCTTCTTTCAAAGAAACTTGCTAAACGCTCCATAACTGTTACGTAATTGTAATTTCACTCATTGCAAATGTGTTACTTTGTCCTCATTTCAGCTGCAATTCAAAACACTACGCAGTAAAGAACTCTTCGTGCAGCGAGACTAGGTGCAAGATATATCGCCTCCCTCCACGTGAAGCAGAAAACAATGAGGCTATGCAGCAGAAAACTTTAAGATTCGTACTTCATATTCTCAATGTACCAGAGGACGTCGAGACTTCGTGCTGCAGAGGACGTAGAAACTGCAAAGGACCTACGGTGCTACATCACCAACCCAGAGTGAAGAAGATTCAGCAAAGGTAAGTGCAATTTCTTCTAATTATCTACTTGGCTCTGCGTTACCAGAAATAGATACTTGTTGCGTTGGCGAACTCGGTTAATGAAGTTTTGAGAAATTTCGAACGTGTTACAGAATAATTTCATTAAAAACTTCGGTTTCTATTTTTCGTGTGCGCGGTCTTGAGGGTTATGAAGCATGGTAGAATAGGCTTTTTAACTCTATCAGACTAAAGCTTTATTTCATTCTCGTTATGACTAGTAATTTTCTAATGACTAGTAAAATTACTGATCCGTTCAACTTTTTCGTATGATAGTATGTAATTTTTATTCTATGTAAGCTAAATAAGTGCGTGTTTGCAGAATATAGATATAAATATAGGATGCCCCATTTTTCATCTCTACAAAGTCTTGCGTTGTTTTGCAGTCTTGATTCCACTCGCGCATTCTCGATTATAAGAGAAACGGCTTATTTTTTTCAGTAGGATAGTGATATTATTAAAGTGTCAAACTACTTCGAATTTCTTGTAACTATAATAAATCTTTCGAAGTTTACGATCATCCCTAAATCATAGAGCCTTGGTTGTGTTAATTTAATATTTCAAATTTGATTTCTTGTAGCTTTTTAAATAACTATAGCCTTTTAAATAAACAATAGCCAAAAGATCTTTTCGAAAATCTCGTCATTATCGTAATTTCTTTAACATTCTTTTTAAACTGAAATTTGCAGAATTTAATTTTGAATTATATTGTGAACTAACGTTAGGATAGTTTCATGCGTCAAAATAGGCTGCACTAGTATATTACTAAAGTCTGTAGTGCAAGACTAGGCAAGGGTCATAAATAGACATTTGGTAACTTTACTCTTTACTTAAAAGCTCATTCCTCCTAATCTAGTATTATACTTGCTATGCTAGCAATCTCAATGATAGGGCTACATTTGTAAATATACATTTATGCTAACTGTCCCAAGTGTCAATCCATCATGAAAGACTGAGGAGTCATAACTAAGAATTTGACCTATAAATTTAAATAGCTTTGTAATGAAGACTCTTCCAGCATTACTTTGTTTGATACACCTGTCATTTCAAGTGTGTCCCATTTCAAATGTAATTCTTGCAAGGTTAAACTGCAGATAAATTTCTGCAGATTTATTTCACTTACCATTAAAATCGTAGGATACTCCATTTTTCATCTCTACAAGGTCTTGCGTTGTTTTGCAATCTTGATTCCACTCATGCATTCTCGATTAGCAGAGAAATTGTTTTTCAGTAGGATAGTGACATAACTCAAGTGCCATAGACTGCTTCGAATTTCTTGTAATGGTGAATCTTTCAATGCTTATGATAATCCCTAAATCACAGCCTTTCTTGTAACTATAACTATAGCCCTTTTTAAACCATAGGGAAAGGCTCTTTTTTCCAAATCTCGTCAGTATTGTAATATCTTTAACATTCCTTTTAGGCTGAAATTAGTAGACTTTCATTTTAAATTCTATTGTGAACAAGTAACTATGGGATAGTTTCATGCATGAAAATAGACTGCACTTGTATATTACTAAATGGGCAAAGTCATTAGTGCAATACCAGGCTGGGGGTCCTAAATAGACATTTGGCAACTTTACTTTTTAGGTAAAGGCTCATTCTTAATCTAGTATAATACTTGCTATGCTAGCAATCTCAGTGATAGCCTAAAGGTATAATTTCAAATATAGCTCCCTGTCCCAAGTGTCAATCCATCATAAGAGGCTGACGAGTTGTAACTAAGAATTTGACCTATAAATTTAGATAGTTTTTAATGAACATTCTTTAAGCACTGCTTTGTTTGACGTACCTGGCATTTCAAGAGTATCACATTTCAAATTTAAATCTTTCAAGGATGAACTTCAGATAATTTTGTTCCAAAAATGTGAAAATTCTTATAGGTATTATGTGCTCATATGAAAGATACTTTTTTTGCAATAGCTTGCTGTCATTCTTGTATAATTCACCTTATTCAAAACTGTACAATGTTTATGATATGTATTCTTAGGATCATTATGTACTTGTATTTCTGTAATGTGATTTTTAACTCTTTAATAAAAAGCTTTGCAATTGAAACTTCTTTTCATTTGGAAAAGTGATTTCCTTGTACTACCCATGTCAGTGGTATGCCTTAAATAGGCAATGAGTGCAATCTTTCTTTCAGGACTGGATACTTGTCCAGCAACTGACCTGACTTGGTGAGTGATCATAATTTTGTTTNTAGAAATGTCAAAATTACTGTTTAAACTCAAAGCTTCAAGTTAATTTGCATTGACAAATAGAAGAAATTTCATTACAATTTTTAAATAAAAATATACCTGTAAACTAAATCTGAATGTAACTTACAAATGAAACAAGTTCTTTCATGGGAAGACAGATGCCTGTAACTTTCTACTGCAGATACATCTCATCCAGGTACTTCATCTTTGTTGAGATACAACAGTTTGGCTGCTATCGTCCTATTGCACTTGGAGAAACATTTCATGCTGGACTTGAACTTTCTGCTGCATTTTAAGCTTGAAAAAAAAAATGTACAATTGTTAAATAAATACTTTATTCAAATATACCACAATCATTTAATTTATAATGGAACCTTTTTTTTTAAACAAAGTTAAAAGTATGCAATTTTTTTATTTAAACTGCAAGAAAATGTGGAATTTAATTGATATTATCTTTTTAAAAAATTCACTTTTAAAAATCAACACAAGCTTTCACATCTAAATTGAATTTGAAAACAATAA
>KZ309186.1:165626-180260 GCA_000376725.2 Ladona fulva | reverse complement strand
ATAAAATCACTAGAAAACAAAATAGTAAATCAAGGTATTGACTTATAAAATTTACAATATGCAATAGTATGCTACACAAACAGAAAAATATAGACATTACTTGTCAAGAATACAGACATATATATAATTATCATAACATGAAATTGCGATAAGAACCATTTATTATGCAATATTGTTTTCAACTCATTAACAATACAGTATTTAAAAATATCATATGACTAAAAGGATATGTAACAATTACTCAAAATTGAACAAAAACTAAATATCAAGTTATAAAATATATACTTGCATCATGTGAAAATAAAAAATACCAATCAATTATTTAATGAATTAACAGGAAATGAGTCAAATTACAGCAAGTGTAATTTACGAAGAGTACGAGCAATACAATACCCCAAATACAAAAGGAGTTACAGCATAATTTAGAGGATAATACATTTTGTATCACAACATTATAGAAGCAGGTAAATCGAAACAATCCTAACAATTAGCAGTGAACAGTTTCAATGAGTAGACATTAGATAAAGGTAGAAGATTTAGGATTTCATATGAGAGGTAGAACATCTATTTAACTATTTAATTATAATAATAATACGTCTCTATTGATGGGAGAGATTGAGAGTCATTACTCTCTTCTTTTATCTAACCCATTACAGATAGAATAAAAGAGGTATTGGGAGTTGAACTAAGGGAAAGCAATGAAACAAGTAACTATTATGTGGGTTTAAAATACCTAAGTCTGCACTCTGGCAAAAATTAAAACACCGTAAGAAAACACCCACGTGAAGGGAGGAGGTGTGGAAAACCTGCGAAAACCTTCCGACATTAGCGATTAAAATTTAAAAGAAGAGGGGAAAATGAGTAAAAGGAAATTGCCAGCAACAAAGCTGGAAAAAATAGATATGTAAGTGCATAATTGTTACAATCAATTCAGATAAGACCGGATGCTGGATTTGAAATTATAAGAAATGGTCAGTAAAGAATAATTAAAGAGAATAATAGAAGGAATGAGAAATTAGAGAGTAAACATGAAATATTGGAATAACAAAAAGTAAAAAGGTTATCGAATGGCGTACCTCAGAACACACGACCAAATGAATGGAAAGGACTATTTAGAAGAGAATTGATGACAGCCAATTACGGCCGAGAAGATCGATGGGATTTATACGGAACGGTGGCCATTTTTTCCAGGCGATTGCGGAGATGGGAAGGGACATTAAATTATTTCAAAATGACATCAACGGCGGCTTACAAACGAATTAATTATTGGCCTCGCCCCTCAAATGGCGACCGATTTGAGCTACGGGACGACCCGAGGGAAGGAGTGCGCGTTATTCATTATCGTGTTATCATTGGCGGAAGATCAATCAAAAGGGGGGACTCGTTTGTGTGTCTCGAGGGAGGAGGAAAGAGAGACACTTCTTAGAAGAGAACTGTTTGATAAGCAGCCTGTACAGTGCTCTTCCCAAGTCACGAAATAATTACGAGTATATCTCTTTGCAATTAAGAGCGTACAAACTCTTGGTCAGATCGATTGTAGAATAAGCAACGAGTGTTTGGGATCTCCACGAAACGGGCCTTAATAAGGAACTTGAAGGCATGCAAAGAAAGGCGGCGGCAAACACAAGAGAGCCCAAAGGGTAAGTAAAATGAGAATCACTGCAATCGAGAAGGAAGACATTTCGATTATCTGGAGTGTACAAAACATGGAACAACAGAAGGGCTGCAATGAGCTATCGTGTATGTCAGATTCATACTTCCGACTTGGCTTAAAAGTCAAGGAGCGCGAGCAGANCGAAGTAATTTCCAGAAATATCTAAAATCTAATTCATTAAGAACCGTGTCCCAATCGTCACCCTACTTACAAATTTGTTAATCTTGAGAGTAGCACCTCAATTAACGATGATATTTAGTTAAGGTAGCATATTCGACTGCCGAAATTCTACTTCTATTAAAGTTGAAATCCAAACATACACGTAAAAATACCAAAATAACTTCCCTTTCACACTGAAATACCTACGTGTTTAGAAATCAAGAGTACCCTACGGCCGTTTTATTTGACTATTTCTGAATATTACGCGAACACCTGTATGCGTGAACTTCCTTCAAAAAATTTTTTAGCCGTAAATCCGAAATATATTTCACTAAACCTTTACCCCATTAAATTCGTCTGCAGCATAATACTTCCCAGTTTTCATACAGAACTTTACCCACATCACATCTCGTATTGAATTCAAACGATACCCGTCTATTGCTATACTCAAATTCCCCGGTCAATCAGTATAACTTTATATTCCTGTCTTCTCAACAAGTCTTTAATACCTTAAATTTATGTTTTCTATATTTCCTTGTGTGTTTCTATTCACCTTAGTCAACCATCTACCATTTTATTTATATCTATTCTCGCCTATGTATTTATCTCTTTGTCTATTCTTGTCTGGCTGCAAGTTCTTCTTTCTCTGCCTCATTTTCTACTCCTCATTTCCTTTCCTTGGCCTCTCCGCTCTTCCTTTGTGTCCCTCATTTGTCGTACGCAATCTACTTCTGTATCTTTCCTTCGTACTCTTAATGTTTTCTTATTTCATTTCGTCCCCTACAGCTATTCTCTCTTATCAAAGCTCTCTTTCCATCACTCTTTCTCAGTAGTTCCATCTTCCTCTATCTCTCCATCACTCAATCCTTTCTTTTCTCCATCCGTATCTCTCCCTTTATATTTTCCTCCCCCTCTCTTTCTTCCCTTTAAACCCTATCTCTCTACGCATATCACTACGAATATTTTATACTTCTTTCCATATCTCTTTGCTATCTATTCCTTTCGTTCTCTTTCTTTTCACATACATCTCCTTCCGCCCCCTTTTTTTCCTCCATAGCTCCATCTGTATTCCTATCTCTCGACTCATCAGTCTTTCCTTGACATTCTCCATTCATCCACATCACTCCATCTGTTACTTATTTCCATACTTCTTTACTTGTCCTTCCCACCTTTTTCTTGCAGCTTCCTTCTGTTCTCTCATTTCCTATAATTCTCCTTATACCTCCCAATTTCTCCATAACTCCATCTTTCTTTAACTATCGGTAACTCCTTTTCACGTTTTTCATCCTAATTCTTCATCATTCATTTCCATCTTTATCGTATTCCCTCAATCCTCCTCCTCTCCTTCAACAGCTCTATTTCTAGAGTATTCCGGATAAATGGGTTGTCCATCATCATCATCATGTCAAATGGAGGCCCGAGGCGCAAGATCTAATCTCTTTCTACGTCTTAGAAAGAATGGAAGCATTCCCGTTCCGTAATAAAAATTTATAATAAATACAGCAAACACCAAGTCCAAGTTTCCATTGTGAAAGAACATACGTCGTATTGAAGAAAATATTGGTTGTATCAATGGCAATTAGAGCTTGACTAGTGCGAATGGGGCTTTTGAACTGCCAAGTGAGTTCCACGTTCGGCTTCGGTGAAAGCGATCCCAGGTACGATTCCTACATATCTGCAAACTAACAATAAATAATATACCGTCCTACATCCTAAAATATATAAAACTAATTATATACTGTCTCAATTGAAGGGCGAGATTGAGACTTCTTACATCTAACCCTTATATAAATGCAAATTGCCTCTAAAGTAATGGTTGTGATAAGTTTACGCTTTTCTTACGTTTTAATAGCAAACTCATAGAGCGCGCAGAGATTGAAAAATTATATAACCGTCTTTTTTAATGCAGTTTTAAAGGAATTTCAGTAGTATTTCCATCCCATACATTAATTACCCATTATGAATCGCGCACCTTCATTTTCAGATATTTTACATTACGTTTAGATAACGCCAGCTTTGTGAACATGATGATATATTTTATTACGAATAGTAATAAAATCAAGAATACATCAACGGTAAGTTTCTATCAGAGGTAAAAAAAGTTAATTTCTCTTATCTTTGGTTATTAAATTGAATTATTCAGTCGAATACTGGAATTGGGCGTGATGACTCAATTCCATCGTTAAAATACTAGAAATAGAAATTTCGCACCGGAGCTACACTAGAGAATCTCACTAAGTGCAAATTAAATATTAAACAACTAATTATTTTCTTATAAGATGACCTCCTAGTACGAAGACAGCAGTCGATCTAATAATTCATTTACCTAATAAATCGCTTTTTTTATTGAACAAAACACTTTACCACAGATTTAACACCTTTTTTTCTTATGAGCATACTCAGCTACCCATAAGTTTAGGAATGAGGAGCATTGTTTTCTTATTTTTATTACTAGTGTAAACGATGTAAAATATATGAAAGAGATGTCCGTCAATAAGGTAATAAACCTGAATGCAGGTGATTTCAGAAACTCCGTCACTAGCCAACAAAAGAATCAGATAGGGGATGAGGTTCACTGGGAATTATGAGGAGTGAGGAAACGAAGGTAGCTTGTTCTTCATTTCCTCATCTAGCCAGAACGCTAATATACGGTCCACATAAGTGTCGCAAAATGACTCCATTGGTAACTTCATGGACCTTCATACCTCTCTAGCTTTCACGCTGTCTCAGCCATGAACAACACTGATACGTAAGGAAATGAAAGGCATATTTTTCTCCACCCAATACCAAAGCACAAAAGTCTAATATTAATATCCGTTTATATTTAAAAGCCCATTTGACAGAGATAGACGTCAACCATGATAAATATAAATGGGGAATAAACCCTCAACTTTGAACAATCGAAAACGAGCTAGCTCTTGACTGCCTTTTCACATTTTCTCAGTTCGAACATCCTAACTCATCTTTAAGTCGATTTTAATTACTCTAACGTCGACCTTAATCAATATTCAATAAATTTAAAGTGAAATGTTATCGCATGATTGAGTTCATTTCTGAATGCCATCTACTCTGTCTTGTCCACTTTTTATCACGCTCAGCTACTACGATACATTACTCATGGTACTGATCATCTAAGGACGAGAGAATCGTCTCGGCTGATAGTTACTTCTAACAAACTCAAACGACTGCTGATTTTTATTTTTATTCTCATAATTTTTAAATTTTCCTTTCTCGCCCTTTTTGTGTGGGTGTTATCCCGCAATGCGAGTTTTTTTCTCTATCTACCTTCAGTCGTGGAGATATTTTTCCACAAACCAAATCTTTCTTTTCTTGTGTTTTTTATGACAAAATGACGTGCGAGGTGGTTCCTAACCTCGCTAATTAAGGATCGAACCATATTACGTTTGGGCTCCAAGATAGCCAAGTGGGCGTTCGACTTCAATGGAAGCGGTCCTAGGTTCGATTCCCGGTGAGAGCCTACGTTCAAAATGATCTAAGATGTCGCAGCACTTTTAACAATGCTATACTACTGCTATTCACTGGCACTGCGCAGAAGTGGCGGTATCCGGAAGTGTACGGGATGTTGCATTGTGGCTTAACTGCACCTCACGAGAGGTATAAATATATATCTCTGCTTTTGTTTCGTCTAACTCTGGAGAACTTTTCGGAAATTTTGGCCGATAAAAGTGCACTGAACTACCTCTGCTACGAATGCTTTAAAGACGAGGGCGAAGAGTGCGGCAAATTTCTCGCTCGAATAAACGTCGACGTGAGCATTAGAGTTTTGTCAACATTCGCTTGACTATGGAAATTCATCGGGAGGCACCCGAACGGAATGAAAATCCGCCTCACTGATGAATAGCATAATAAACAAAAGAAGGGCTTATTTCGTATTCTAGGAGTTCGCCTCTCTTTATCATTGTTTGAGCGGGCGGGATCGGTTGAGAAGGGCGCCGATATTGTCATTCTGGAAGGATAACGCACTGCAGTTCATGCATGGATGCAAGGTGCAACTAAAAGGGTGACAACTGACCTTTGAAAGCACTCTCCCTCTATCCAAACACCCTCCTACGCACCACTCACACAACGCTCTTCTCTGACAAACTCATATTTATTCCTCATCGCAAATCCTCTTATGAATAATAAGCTGAAATGGCTATCGTTGCCTGGAAAAAGATCACATTTATTTCTTACGTAGACATGGCAAGATATACACCATGGGACGACAAAAGTCTTCACTAACGTTAAATAGGTATGCGAAAATACTGCCATTTTATCGAAAATATCTATACTAAGTTACATTTCACTAATTTTGTATTGATATTGTTTAACCGCTGATTTAATTAATGCGGTCTCCCGAGATTTTTTAGATTTTTTATTTCTCTGTAATTTAAATTAATTTTTTTAAACTTCACTCAATATCTGACCTTAAAAGTGCTTTAAGATAGGCATGTGCATGGATCTTCGCGTTGTGATAACGCCAAGTGTAGGGAATTAAATTTATAATTCCAAAAAACACATTGGCTAATCGAATGCAAGTTGAGTGATGGAGCACAACTGTTCCTGGCGGTACATACCGGAAACAAGAAAACAGAAAGTCAAGAAATTATTAATAGAATAGGATAAATGTAGTCGAGGGGAAATTGTCAGAAAGTAGAAAGATATCAATGGCGCTGTTTCATTATGCAGCGAAAATTGCATGCGCTTCGTACTTTGAGGAATGAATAATCTCGAATGAGGAAATTATACCTGGATGAAACCTTTGAATGTCGTGAGAGAAGTGCTGCTATGTCCATGGAAGACAAAGAACTTGCGATTAGGCCTTCTTGAATTGAGGAGGCATTTGACAATTATCAGCTACGTGACTCCTATTTAAGAGGAGTCGTGTATGCGAAATGAAACGATGAATCAGGGATAGCGAGAGTGCCAAGTAGAGGAGATGATGACGGACGATAGAGAAGATGATGCGTCGGAATGGTGAATGGGGCAAACAATTGGACGGTCGTGATGTACATTCTAGTTATGGGACGATTAATCGGAATCGGAAATATCGAAACTCTTCCAGGAATCGGATTCGGATATTTGAAACCCAACTTTCCATACTGAGAACTATTATTTGGAATATTTTGTTTAAAACACTGACACCACACTAAAAGTATCAAAAGGTATGAAGACGCAAAATCAGGTAAAATTAATGAAGTAGTAAGAAAAGGCTGTACCATCTAGCCGACCGTTTTTAATATGTACACACATACTTAATCGTACATACATACACGGAAGTTGGCTCACAAAAAATAAATACTTCGATGTAAGAGAAACGCGAAGTTGTAATAGGTTATAATGTGTGCTGACGCTATTAGCGGACAGTGAAGAGGACCTCCGAACGTGAAAAGGCGACACCAAATATGTTCAGAATACAGTTTCAAATATCGTCAAAGAAGTTAAGTAATGGTCTTCTTAAGGATTTAAACTTAATGAATATTAAATCGTACAATGGTACAATAAATAAAATTCTTAGGGTTCAAGGCGCACGTCTCTGGTGATAGGTTTGGTGAATTCACCTTCTCAATTAACAAAGATGCTTACAGAGAGTGAAAGAATGGAGAAAAATTATTTAAGAAACGAACACCTAAAAATTGATCAAAGAATACTTGAACTAAATGGTAGAAAGGAAAGTGGCGGCTATTTTAAAGAACACAAGAATACTACGGACAGAGACATGATTGTCAATGTTCTATAAAGGCACAGAAAACACAGTAAGAGCCAAATATATGAAGCGAGCAAGTCTCATTGAGTAATTCCACCAAAGTATATTTTGTCGAGAAATAGAGCGACCCTCTATGTCCATTATGAATTCGAGCGCTTTCCCAGACACATCTGCAGAGTTTATGTGATGTCAGTGTCGCAGGACCATTAGAGATGCCTCATAAAACTCAGAAGCCGATGATTAAGACAATCCTAAAAACCGAAGACTATCTACTATTGGCTGTCTATGAATTAAATCTTGTATCTAAAGATGTTCACTGGGAATTATGAGGAGTGAGGAAACGAAGGTAGCTTATTCTTCATTTCCTCATCTAGCCAGAACGCTAATATACGGTCCACATAAGTGTCGCAAAATGACTCCATTGGTAACTTCATGGACCTTCATACCTCTCTAGCTTTCACGCTGTCTCAGCCATGAACAAGACTGATACGTAAGGAAATGAAAGGCATATTTTTCTCCAACCAATACCAAAGCACAAAAGTCTAATATAAATATCCGTTTATATTTAAAAGCCCATTTGACAGAGATAGACGTCAACCATGATAAATATAAATGGGGAATAAACCCTCAACTTTGAACAATCGAAAACGAGCTAGCTCTTGACTGCCTTTTCACATTTTCTCAGTTCGAACATCCTAACTCATCTTTAAGTCGATTTTAATTACTCTAACGTCGACCTTAATCAATATTCAATAAATTTAAAGTGAAATGTTATCGCATGATTGAGTTCATTTCTGAATGCCATCTACTCTGTCTTGTCCACTTTTTATCACGCTCAGCTACTACGATACATTACTCATGGTACTGATCATCTAAGGACGAGAGAATCGTCTCGGCTGATAGTTACTTCTAACAAACTCAAACGACTGCTGATTTTTATTTTTATTCTCATAATTTTTAAATTTTCCTTTCTCGCCCTTTTTGTGTGGGTGTTATCCCGCAATGCGAGTTTTTTTCTCTATCTACCTTCAGTCGTGGAGATATTTTTCCACAAACCAAATCTTTCTTTTCTTGTGTTTTTTATGACAAAATGACGTGCGAGGTGGTTCCTAACCTCGCTAATTAAGGATCGAACCATATTACGTTTGGGCTCCAAGATAGCCAAGTGGGCGTTCGACTTCAATGGAAGCGGTCCTAGGTTCGATTCCCGGTGAGAGCCTACGTTCAAAATGATCTAAGATGTCGCAGCACTTTTAACAATGCTATACTACTGCTATTCACTGGCACTGCGCAGAAGTGGCGGTATCCGGAAGTGTACGGGATGTTGCATTGTGGCTTAACTGCACCTCACGAGAGGTATAAATATATATCTCTGCTTTTGTTTCGTCTAACTCTGGAGAACTTTTCGGAAATTTTGGCCGATAAAAGTGCACTGAACTACCTCTGCTACGAATGCTTTAAAGACGAGGGCGAAGAGTGCGGCAAATTTCTCGCTCGAATAAACGTCGACGTGAGCATTAGAGTTTTGTCAACATTCGCTTGACTATGGAAATTCATCGGGAGGCACCCGAACGGAATGAAAATCCGCCTCACTGATGAATAGCATAATAAACAAAAGAAGGGCTTATTTCGTATTCTAGGAGTTCGCCTCTCTTTATCATTGTTTGAGCGGGCGGGATCGGTTGAGAAGGGCGCCGATATTGTCATTCTGGAAGGATAACGCACTGCAGTTCATGCATGGATGCAAGGTGCAACTAAAAGGGTGCCAACTGACCTTTGAAAGCACTCTCCCTCTATCCAAACACCCTCCTACGCACCACTCACACAACGCTCTTNGAATCTTGGACCATCCTCTCTGCAGGTGCTCCTAGGAACAATGCAGTAACCCGTTTTTCTTTCCAAACAACCCTGCAAGAATGGTTGATTCTTAAATAATGAAAGATTCTAAGAAACTTTGGGACTGGGGAATGCATTTCACCAACTGTATTCCATCTTTGTCAGCACTTTCCAATTGCAAGCGCCTTCCAAAAGCAGTAACAATAGGCAGAAATGTTAAAGGTTTATCCTTTTCTCTCCATTCCTCAACTGTATTTGAGGTTTGAGAATGTATATAAGTATAATTACATGAAAGTTTTATGACACAAGATGATGTATTAAAACTTGATTATCTTTAAAAAAATTTTGTTTAAAAGTTAAATGTTTAACCATACAGATTTAACCAACATTGCTCAACAACACTGCTTAAATGTTTAACCATACAGTTATAACCAACATTGCACATGAAAAGAAACCAGGCTTCTATAAATGTGCAGAGTTGTACCAACCATTTTCATAATGAACCACTAGTTACGATATTATTTAGTTATTATATAGCGAAAACAAAATAACGCCTTCGTCCATAGTAACGTTAAATACAACAACTAAAAGTATTGGTGGTAATCAGCAAATATAATTTATTACATCATTATATTTAGTAACTAATCGATTTCCTTAAAATCTGCAGGTAATACGATATTAATTACGATACAATAATAATTACGATAGTCGCAAAAACGGCACGTACGAATAATCCGAGTTATCATAATGAATATTACACCATAACGATACTAACACACCGATAACTTTATCATAAATAACAACATTCCCTTCCGTCGACGAGTTAACTCGGTAACGAATTGTCTTTCGACGAATACTCTCTTCGACAAGCTGTCCTTCGACTAGTCGTCTCAGCGACGAATAGTCCTTCGACGAGTTGTCTCAGCGACGAGTAGTCTCGCGACGAGTTGTCTCAGCGATGAATTGTATTTCGACCAAATGTCTCAGCGACGAAAAGTCTAGCGACGGGTTGTCCCATCGACCGGTTGTCCTTCGACGAACTGCCCCTGAACCATTCCTTAGATCTGGTAAGGGCTGCGCGTGTCGGTACCATATAAGAAATGAGGATATAAGGTTGGAGTTAGACAAGTGACGGTCATAGCAGATAACTATAAAATGATGGAAAGAGCGTGTCGAGCGCATGCCTCTAAAAGGGTTCCCAAAAAGGTGTTGGAAGAGAAGGGAAAAGAAGTATAGGTCGGCCGCGATTTAGAGTACGATGCAGGAACAGGCTAAATGCTTAAAACTGGAAAGGAAGACGATGATAATGAAATGTAACCGTTGCACTGTTTACGAAATGATGCAAAGTCAAAAATATCTGTAAACAATTGTGCAACATTAACAGAGCATGAAATGAAACGTACCATAAGTGAGGAAAGGAAATGGGGCGCAATTTGAGAAAAAAGATTTAAAAATTGATACCAATAAGCGAGAAAACGAAAGCACTAAATATTTATGGATTTGAATGAAGAGGATTTGTGGAAAGAAAAGCGAACGTCGTTAGAGGAACGTGAGGAAGGAATTGCGCGGTTCGGCGACCAGTTCAAGGCCAAGCGATGGAAAGCCGATGTTAATGAGTTCCATTTATGTATTTATACGTGGAAATGAGTTTTCAGGGGAACTATCCTCCTTGCGTGGGGTTGATCGGTAAAGTTCGCATTCAAGAAAAGGGGAAAAGTGCCTGGTGACGGCTGCGAGATTAATACGGAGTTCAAAGGTCTTTTGGATCTCATCTGCAGAATACTTTGAAGAGTCCATGAAGGAAGATTAAACGAAGCCCGACTCAGTTACAGCGGATACACTCGCGAAAACAATGCAAAATAGAGACGATTCCTCAAATTTCATCGGACATTATACTGATCGAAAAAGGTGAAGACAAAACGGCGCTTTGATTCGAATTTGAGAGAAAACTTGATGAATGAAACACAAAAGATGTGGCGCCGAGGGAAAGGCTTTTCTAATAACCGAACGAAACAATAATACCACGAACTTCAATAAAGAAATAGGTGTACAGAGTACAAGGAAACGTATATTGGCGTCAAGATACAAATGAAAGGAGAATTGCTTATTCTAACTCATTCCGATGTGCTGATTCAACATTAATTACAATTAGCGTTATTGTTCAGTAATCTCTGTTAAATTTTAGAAATCCATGCTTTCGTAAACGTAAATTTGTCATTTTGATACAAAGAAGAACACAAAAACTTTTTAATATAAACTTTTCAATTCTTTTTGGCAATTATATACCAAAATTAATAAAAATCACCAAAATAATTGAGAATTAGATACGAGGGTCGTTCAATAAGTACATATAAAATCCAAGAGATTCTCGCTCGCTCGTAGTATCAAAAATGGTTTGTTTTTAGAAAGCATCATTACTCTCTAGATAGCTGTTAAAGTCTCAGTTAAATCCATCTCATGATTTCTTTTTGATTATCGATTGAAGCAAATACTTTTGTTTATTTATATCATTTATTGTATTTAAAAGTCATAACACTGTAAGAGATCAAATCTGAGTTTGATGAAGTTCATGGCACATCATCTCTTGTGTTTGCAACTGTTTACAATTGTGTAAATGAGTTTGAACGTGACCGTACATCCACAAAAGATGAACATCGTTCGGAATATCCTGTGCAAGTGACTACCCCCGAAATGATTGACAAAATCCAAAATATGGCTTCGAATGATCGACGAATCTTATTTTTATTACTAGTNGCGCGAAATAGTTGAGGCCACGGGCATATCGCAAGGTTTTTTCCTTTTTCGTTTCGTTTTCAATTTTGCACGAAAAATTGAGTGTGAAAAAATCTCGGAAAGATGGGTACCGCGTTTGCTCTCAGAGGAGAATAAATGCAATCGTGTGGTCGACTCTGAGGCTATTTTGTCGCTTTTCCGTCGCAATCCTGATTAGTTTCTGCGTCGATACATTACACTATGGACGGAACATGGATACACTACTACAGTCAAAGAGACAAAGGAACGGTCAAAACAACGGGTTTTTTGAATGCGAAGAAGGTAAAATCGGCCGGCAATTTAATGGCCACCGTTTTTTGGGATGCACGCGGAGTTATCTACACCGATTACATGGGAAAAGGTCAAACGATAACTGGAGAGTATTATGCGTTGTTGCATCGGTTGAGCGAAGATACCAAGATAAACGTCCTCATTGAAATAGAAAAAGATTCTCTTCCATCAAGAAAACGCACGGGTGCACACCTGCGGTTTCGATGGTCAAAATAATGGAATTAAATTCGAATTATTACAACATCTACCGTATTCACCGGATTTGGCCCCCAGTGACTTCTTTTTATTTCCAAACTTGAAAAAACGGCGGACAACGGTTCACGTCGAACGAGGAGGTCATCGCCCAAACAGATGCCTATTTTGAGGAATCCGAATCCGATTTGGAGGCATTCCGAAATCCTACTTTTTGGACGGCTTAAAAAAGTTGGAGAAACGCAGGAAAACGGGTAAAGGTGACTTTGCGCAAGATGGTGCGCACCCAGGAAAAATATCAAGGAAGAATGGAAAAGTCTTCCCGGTCCCGTCAGACTTTTTTCAAGTCCATTCTTCCTTGGGGTTGGAGAAACACTTGGAAAAGTGTATACAGTGAAAGGAAATTATTATTTAAAAAAATTTTTTTAAACTTCACAAAATAACATGTTTTTCTCTCTTTTTCTAGGTATTTATTGAACGGCCCTCGCACCTAAAATATTAAAAATGAAAAAACAGTAAGAACATTCCATAACTAGGAATCACCCTCAAAAATAATTTGAAATCGGAAGGTCATATGGAGGACGTAACTTATAGAGCAAACAGAACCTTTGACATTGTAATCGAAACCTTAAAAACTGCAGTAGGAAAGTTAAAGAAAAGTCAACCTTAACTCTTGCTAGGCCTACGCTAGATCTGTACCTAAAACGGCTAAAGAACTAAGTAGAAAATGATCGCACGGAAGCGGTAAGCTTCGTTTTGGGCCAATAAGGGAAGACGGAGTTTTTGCAATGATCAAAGTTCTGTGTTGGGAATTAAAATCAAAACAAAAAGGCTAGAGATTGGGTAAACAAAATTATAACAGGAAAGCCATCGATGAATGGCTTAGTATTAAAAACAGTTTGCCAGCAATAATTAACTGTATTTATTGTTTATATCATACCAGTAAAGTATGATATAAACGATAAATTCTTGGCTATGATAAGATTCCATCGGTAGCATTGAAAAATTTTGGAAGACATTTGATGAATTGGATTGTTTATGATTCTGTCAATTTGATAATTGACAGAATTACCAACTTAATAAACAACATATATGAAACAGGTACTTGGCCTCAAGAACTATTAAAAACAATACTAATCCCGATACGAAAGAAAAAACGACGCCCAAGAATGTAATAAAGAACATTAAATTAGAAATAATAGTTCTACGAAATTGAGACAAGTGCAAAAAGAAAGGAAAATTATTATAAAATCTTAGTTTAGTCGTGAAACATTCATATACATTCAAAATTGCGAGAGCTTTGATAAAATAGACGAAAAATTCGTAAAATTTTTCGGAAATAAACAACCCATCCCTTTGTCGACTAAGGCCATTGTTCAATGTTGATTTCATATAAGTTGATTTCTTGTATAAGTACACGGGGATAACCAGTTCTTATATTTTTCTATAAGAAATCTACGTAAGGTAGGCTTTCATGACAACACTTGAAAACAGTTGAAAATATCATAAAAAACGGTGAGAAATATATTGAGTTTTTATGACTATACTCCGTCCATCGTCTTGAAAACGCAACGTTAATTATATGGCCCGTTTCTTTTTAAGATGAAAAGGTGCGCGCTTTTGCATAGAGATAGAAAGTTTTCCATCATTATTTTTGAAAACTTTTTTTCTACAGTTAAAGTACTTCCGAACGGCTGGAAGATGGGAAACTTTGCCATATTTAATTAAATCAATGATATGTTGTTATTTAAATACTAATTGATCGTTTAATTAACAGTATCATGACAAACAATCGAAACAGCAGGAAGATTGTTCACATCGCAGAGATAGCCGCTCGAACGATCGCGGCCCGCGCCGTGAACGGCGTTACCCCCGAAAGAAAAATTGTTTTTCTCGGGTTAGTTATAAACTTATGACGTTGAAACTTCAAATAAAATAATTTCACTATTTTCTGAGAAACTTTCCCGCTGGAAGTTTTTTCCAAAGCAAATAAGACGGAAGATAGCCAGCATGTCCTTTCTTC
>KZ309186.1:97851-155286 GCA_000376725.2 Ladona fulva | reverse complement strand
TGGGCGTTAAGGTAACCCTTGGCTGTGGAGTATTTCAACCCGCGGAGCGGGCGTTAAGGCAACCCCATCGCAGGAGTGTTTCCCCCGGCTTTGTCAGTGGGAGTTAGGGAAACCTCAGCGCCGGAGACCTCGGACCGGGCATAGGTATGTCAATAAACTCCTTTTTATACTCTGAGTTAACGTCTTGTTATTCCCCCATTATGTCACTACGACAAAAACCAGAACAAAACAAATAGCGGCATATGCAGATGACATAGTTTTGATTGCCAGAAGTGAAAGAGCTTTGAGAGAGATATTTAAAAATATTGAGCCAAAAGCAAAGGAACTAGGACTTGTTATAAATGAAGAAAACAGTAAATATCTGATAATGAAGAGAGGTCCAGATAATATAACTGACGAAATAAATATTGATGGTTTTACTTTTGAAGGAGTAGGAACATTTGAATATCTTGGTTCAGTTGTCAATCAGAATAATGATTTAACTGAAGAAATTAGGAGTAGAGTTACTGCAGGAAATCAGGCTTATTTTGCCTGTAAACAGCTTATGGCGTCAAAATTACTGTATAGACATAGCAAGATGAAAATATATCGATCAGTCATAAGACCCATTGTGACGTACGGGTGTGAAGCATGGTCCATTACGAAGAAGCAGGAAGATATGATCTATGTGTTTGAAAGGCAAGTGATGAAAAAAATCTATGACCCAGTACAAAATGAAAACGGACTGATGAAGAAATAAATGATCTTATTCAAGGAGAGAACATTGTTCGATTCATTAAAGCCCAGAGGATCAGGTGGCTTGGACATCTACACCGCATGGAACCCTCAAGATCCGTTAAGAAAATCGATGACTGGAGACCCACAGAGGGAAGACCAAGAGGCAGGCCTCGTAAAAGATGGAAAGATGGAGTGATAGAAGATTTGAGGAAAATGGGAGTCAGGAACTGGAGGACAGTATCTACTGATATAAAAGCCTGGAGAAGAGTCGTGAAGGAGGCCATAGTCCACGGAGGACTGTAGCGCCAGAGGAAGAAAAAGAAGAAATTGGTAAAATATCATAATTGGTTCACATATTGCATAAATCGGTATTGCATCAAAATTTGTCCCATTTAAAGGACTCGATACAACCAGGTGATCGATGACTGTTTAGCACGGACAATGAGTTACTTGAGATAATTTTAATTTTACATCGTAAAGAACGAAAAACAATCTTCAAAATTCGATCTTTATGAAGTGAATCAACCGATGATAACATTATTAATGGCACGATATGAGGTATACGCCGATGGTTTCGCAATCGAAAAATATCTTCACCGTCCAACAAGAATTTACTACAAAGTAAAAGTGTCTTTCAAATCACGTGTTTTATTTCACGGAATTTCGTCTTATTCATTTCTAATTTAGATTATTTTTACGCAATATATTTGCGCAATTTTTACGTCGAAATGCTCATCGATTCTACGGATTTTACAGCGGCATTTTAAAATCTGTCCAGAGGGGAAGACTCGCACCGCTTCTCGTATGAATTCGGAGCACGTGCGATGAAGGGATAATAGAGAGGGAACCGATAAGCAGAGGAGGGTATGAGGTGAGAGGAGGTGAGGTTAGATGGTGGTGAGGTGAGATGGGGTGAGGTGAAATAGGGGTGAGGTGAAAAAGGGGTGAGGTTAGATGAGGGTGAGGTTAGATGAGGATGAGGTGAGAGGGGGATGAGGTTAGATGAGGATGAGGTGAGAGGGGGATGAGGTGAGATGGATTAAGGGGAGGAGTGAGTGAGAATTGAGGAACGCTGGACGGATATATTATTATTTATATAATGTACTAGTAGACAATTAAAATCATATTTAGTGGAATTTGTACAGATTTTGTGATTAAATAATTATTTCATTATGCAATACCACCAAGTATTGCTCACGAACACTCGTTTTAGTACACTGCTATTTTACAAAATCTTTAAAATACTTTAAGTGCGGTTTATTTCAATTTATGTTTATTTTTCTAAATATATGTTTCTATTCTTTAAATTTCAAACAAAGATACGCTCATCAAATGTTTAAAACGGAATGAGTAAGGGCAGATATTTAGAGGGAGACCAATCTGTAACTCGCAGCTCAAGAAAATTCGAGAAAAAATAGACGAACGAAGGTGAATGCCTTGTGGCATCGTTAGAACGGAAAATTATGTGAACTATAAAATTAAAAACTAAAACCTTTGCAATTCAACTAAAAAGCTGAAGTTGTCTAAGTACTACAAGGGAGTATTGTACAGTGCTGGACAAAATTAACGCAACACCTCACGACGTACCGGAGCGGGAGATTTAGGAACTAACTGTGCTGAGGACTTCACAGTGCACTCTGACAACAGTGTCAGAGGGGGGTACAGCCCATTGGGGATGGGTGAGGGCGACATAGATGTGCTCAACGTCGGGAAATTCGAAAACCCGTATTCCTGCGTAACTACAGTCGAAGCGTTCACGAGAACGGATAAGAATAGGGGCTGCATACGTAAACGGTATTCTCAGGACGAGCAGTCTGATGAGATTTTGGCGAAAAAATATACCTAATCAAATTTAATGATAGTATAAAAGATTAATCCTCCTTTCGCATCAAATATGCTACGCGTTCATTTGATAATTTCCTAGGCTTTATCCATTATTTTTATCTACTGCCGAGAGGATACAGAGAATACAAAATCTTCGAAAATAAAACGTTCTTCACAGCATGTTGCAAGTATTAAAGTTTCTTTGATGACTGAGCCCGATATTTTAATTCGATAGATAAAAACAATTGACGTCTTTCAAAGACGGGTCTTATTAAGTTTACATTAAGAGCATTCCTTATTTACGACAAACGTGATGACTGTAAAGCTGACATATTAATTTCACAGACATCTTATACTGGGGCTTCATTTGCTGTCGCTATTTCATTTCATATACTGATAGTATTATTTTTTTAAATGCTTTCATCTAGGACGAACGTGCGACGCCCTACACTATCAAGAAGACCATTTCTTTAATAACTCCCAGCATTGCGATCCTGTTATTTTCTTATAAAATATCTCAATGTCGAAAATTATTCACGGAGTCTCGATGGAATCGCTTTGCACAATATAGAATACTGGACTAATGACCACCGTGTGCACGGCTTACGAGGAAGATAGACGTGCGATAACTGAGGAGAAGCAGGGCTGCTAGATAACGTGGGAATTCTTGCATTCACCTTATCTGCGATGGCCCACCCCTCCCTCTGTATTTTCAATACCTCAGGCTTTTCCTTGATTTTAAAGCGTCCGTGCTTTGGGGAGACGTCATTCTGGCCATGAAACTGTAATCCGAGCGTAGAAATTAATTAATTGCGATGATTTTTTTCAGCGATTAACTGGGTTCTTTACTTCATTAATAACTGTCTTAAACATAAACAAGAAACATTTTCAAAACAAATTCCTGATACTATAATGCGATAAAATTACTAAATAAGGCAACGACGTCTGCGTGAGAAGATGATATTACTCTTAAGTAATTTTACTAAGTAAAACAGTGTTTGTTTTGACAAACACTGTATTCCCGAAAATCATCACATTATGGAATCTTCATTCAGTGAAAGCCTTCTTACCAGATTAAGACGTTTTTGTGATTAAAGCAAGCAGAGTTAGTTTAGGAACCTAACTTTACGAAATGTTGGTATTACGAATCCATCCTTCGGAAAATCCAATTGAAAATGTTCCTCCTTTTCACACCTCTTGTGCTTTAATACAGGATTTCCTAGCCTCTATGGTCTGCCGTGTCCTCAAGACGACCAATGTGCAATGAGTTTCTTTTACTCTTGTTTCTAATTCAACATTTTACAATTACAATAAAATCCTCCTAAAACTTTTCAGGAGCCGCGTTTTTAATAGTTGCACGTTGGAAAACGAAAGGGAATAGACCACAAGGAGGCAATGGAGGTGCCATTAAGAAAGGTGGGGCGGGTTCATTCATGGGACAGCAGTTCAAATTCCTCGAGTTCGCGCCGTATCTTATTACTGGATTCTATTTTCTACTAGGGGAATTTGGCGAATTCTGAGATGTCCCATGCACTATTAATCGCTCCTTATACCTCATTTTTAAATCATTCGCCTTCCGACTGTGCTCTAGTGTGGACTTACTATCATTTTGTGTCTGGCGTTACACTTCAAGTTTTGACAGTGCTTCTAATTTGTTGTCTTACTTGGTGTTACGATGCCACCACTAACATTCCCGAAGCATTCCAATGTTTTGACAAAAACTATATTCCCGAAAATCATCATATTGTTTGTCTTAATATTTGAAAATACACCGATTAACTCGCGAGCAGCTTACAGCAAAAGTAACTTAATCGGGCTTACGGAAATAAAATCAATTAAGTTTAGTAAGTGAACCAGCGAATCTAAATTTAAGAAAAATCGTCTACAACAAGAGTTATTTCAAGAGAATAAAAATAACTTCTGTAAGAATGATACTTATTTACTTAACAACTACTGCAAAATTTGTTTCCGTACAGAAGATTTGAACATTTGTGGGATGAAGGGGAACTTTTCTGGACTTCGTTTTCAAGAATCATCACGGGATATTACAGAATACGTTCATTAAGTGTAATACCATCTCTTCGTGCAGACGTCGTTGCCTTATTTAGTAATTTTATCGCATTATACTATCAGGAATTTGTTTTGAAAATGTTTCTTGTTTATCTTTAAGACAGTTAGTAATGAAGAAAAGAAACCAATCAATCGCTGAAAAAATTCATCGCAATTATTTACTTTCTACGCTCAGATTATAGCTCCAACGGCATACGAATTCTCATAGCACGGACGTTCTAATATCAAGGAAAGGCATGATGTATTGAAAACACAGTGAGAGGGGTCGGCCCTCACAGATAAGGTGAATGCAAAAATTCCTATGTTATCGAGCAGCCCTGTCTCTTCTACTCAGTATCACACGTCTATCTTCCTCGTAAACCGTGCACACGGTGGTCATTAGTCCAGTATTCTATATTGTGCGAAGTGATTCCATCGAAACTACATGAATAATTTTCGACCTTGAGATATTTTATAGGAAAAGAAATAGGAACGTAATGCAGGGAGTTATTAAAGAAATGTTCTCCGGGATAGCCTATAGCGTGACGCGTTCGTCCTTTGTGAAAGCATTTAAAAAAATAATACTATAAGTATATGAAATGAAACAGCGATATCAAATGAAGCAACTGTATAAGATGTCTGTGAAATTAATATTAATATCAGATTTACAGTTACCACGATTCTCGACAATAAGGAATGCTCTTCATTTAATCTTATTAAAGCCCATCTTTGAGTTCAACAAAGACTTTAATCGTTTTTATAGTTGTGACATTCCCTGAAGAACGTTTCGTTTTCGAAGATTTCGTATTCTCCGTATCCCTCGGCAGTAGATAAAAATAATGAAATAAGAACGGAATACTAAATCAAATGAACGCGTTGCATATCTGAAGCGAAAGAAGGATGAATCTTTAACTTTCATTAAATTCGATTAGGCATAGTTTTTCGCAAAAATTTTCGTCAGCAGTTCCTTCCGAGATTCTCGTATACGCAGCCCATATTCATATCCGTTCTCGCGAATGCTTCGCATGTAGAGATACGCAGGAATACCGATTTCCCTCGCCTTCTTCTCATTCCCAATGGGCTGCCCCCCCTCTGACACTGTTGTCAGAGTGCACTGTAAAGTCCTCAGCACAGTTAGTACCTAAATCTCCCGCTCCGATACGCCACGGGGTGTTGCGTTAATTTTGGCCAGCACTGTACAGCGAATTACTAAAAAAACGAACGGGTATATATTTCTGCCCCGTTATCTTATGCAACCGTTGGTACAAAGATTTCACAATCTGGCAACGCCGTAGGACAACCCCCCTCCCTGCAACATAACGGTAGTTGGCTGTCAAAGGCCCTCACAGGAGAGGATGGACGCTTTACAGAAGATACGTTGGAAAGGTTTCATACTAAGAAAGAGCCTGATTAAGAGTTTAGAAAATTCTTCCCTTAGATATAACTTTCGGATCCCTCATGTAATGAAATTATAATACAATTATTACCTACATCAGGACTGACGTAATACTTAAGATTTAGATGTCCCTTTACTTAATAGTCCTCCTATATCAATAGATTAATAATTTTAAAATCTGAAATACAAGGGAATAAAAATTACTTTTTGAAATTTAACCTCTTTGAATTTTATAATTTAAACATTTCGTGGACGCAATTCTAATTTTTGTCGATAGTATTTCTTGAGCGACGCAAAAGTATGGTGCTCTGTCGCTTTTTATTCGAGAATTTCCTTCTTTTCCTTTTCCGAAGCTTATGCAATTTTGCTGTAATGTCTAGACAAATCTTATATTGATTTAATAAATTCAGTCCATTGTAAATATTTGCAGTTTACCAAGTAATAATGTTTTTTTTCTGACTGTGCACTCAGCTGGATGGGCGTTTACGAGCGATCTCATGTAGCATCAACATAACTGTTTACTTAAAACTGACTGTAAAAGGACCTATGTTAACCTTCACTTGATCGGTACAGGCATTTAATTTGACTCAATTTGTTGTATTTAGGGCAAGTAAGGTTTTACAGCATATATAATTACATCTCTCTTAATCATATTATTCGCTGTCTTTCATGCTCACATTACGCTGAAGGAAGTTTTCATCATCAATGAGAAACGCTTTCCATTCTCTGTCACAGCAGAGATAAGGTTAATAATATCCATAGCATAAATAAAAAAATTATAAATTTTCGATGGGAAAGAGACTGAGCTCAAGTGATGAGTCATAACGCTAAAAGACTTGCACATTATTAGGACCTTAGCCATACGGATGGCAGTTGATTGGCCTGCTTTCATTGTATTGTGCCGCTGAATTAGTAAAAGGAATTTATTGAGATATGTAACCTTAATAATAGTATTTTTCATTATTACTCCATTAATTTAATATTCGTTTTCCATGTAATTACGGTTTCAGCAAATTCGCGACCATCAAGAATTTTTTGACGTCATAATTTACAGATTTGATGTTTTGTAGATGGCATTGTTTAAGTTTTGAAAGTATTCTATTGAATATCTTTAATATCTTTGTATTTACGCTCTTTTTCCTCGAAAAATCAGTTACGATCACATAATTACGTGGCCATAAATATAACTAAGTTAGTACGGACGCTGAAACAGTTTTGAAAAAGGAATGCTATTCCCTTACTCTTTTATCCTTTGTTTACTTTGTTTAATGAATCCGAAACAACAATGACGTTCGCTTTCTTTACCAAAACCAGAAAATAATATCTGATATTTTGGACATAACAGGTAAATTTATGAAACAATAGACCGCAAAATGTTAACACATAGCAACAATAAGATACATTACAGTCAGCCCTACTATGAAGCAAGTTCGATGTAAATACGGTCATGTTTACATATTTTAATGAATTAAAGGAGAAAGCCTTGCAGATTTTTCCTTGGGTTTTCACTTTCTTTCATTTCTTCTACCATTTATCCCGAATGGCCGTAAATAATANATATATATATATATAGTAAGGAGGGATTTCATAACTGACGCCGGCGTATCTTAGATAAGAAGAAAGCACCAAATATTGCAAAAAACTGCAGAATCACCTTGACTCAATCTGCGAATGGTGCCGGATGTGGAAAATGAAAAATGACGCGGCTAAATGCAGTAGAATGGTTTTCAGAAAAGTTCAAAGACACGTCCGATCTATGCTTGGGGAATAGTATTATCCCAAAAACAAAGAGGCAACAATTTCTTGGCGTTATTTTAGATGAAATACTGACATGGAGAGACCACATCAACCACTCGTTGAACTAAAGTGGCGGCAATGTCCCTAAATGATTTACTTTTTAACGACAATATCAAAAAGTTTACTATACTATGCATTGATCTTATTCCTTTTAATGTACGCATGTTTCGCCTGGATATATTCTAGCAAAAGAAATTTAAAAGTATTCATCACGTGCTAGACAAGAGACTGATAAAGCAATTTGTACAAACTGAAGAGGAGTAAAACGTCGTGCCACCTCAGAACTCCTCTTCGCCTCCGCAAATCAGCGGCATCGTCCTTTTTGAGAATAACTCTAATTGAAATTGTAAGCATTTTGGGAGCAAAGGTTTACCACTCGGAATGTGAAACGTTTAATAATAAAGTTGTTTCGGAAAGAAAGGTAAGTGGGGAGACGAATTGGTGACCATCTGCAATCGCGAATCCAAGGAGCTCTTGAAAGGGATTAGAAGAGAGGGTTTGTTTAAACAGTTGCGCGCAGTCGCAGGCGTGGAATGAAAGAGAGAATGGATGAATGAAACGTATCGCAGCAACAGCCCTCCATGTCGCAATACAATGCTCACGAATCTTGTTTTTGACGTTTTTGTTTGCCCAATTATATCCTGATGAGTGAATTTCGATTCTGTTCTTTAAGCAGTAATAGTATTGTTAAAAGCGCTTCAACAGCTAAGGTCATTAGGCCATCAAAATCGAGCGCGGGGCACAGAATCAAACCGAATCGAACCCGGGACCGCTTTCACCGAAGTCAATCGCATTGCCCACTTGGCTACCCGGGAGCCCTCTCTCATTTAAATTAATTATTAATTTCTAATTAAATTTGGAAGAGATATCATATAAACTTCTTTTAAACTTACGCAGTAAATTAAGAGATGATGGGTATGATGAGAGAATAATGAGCATTTCCTGCTTTATATGGTGGGAAAATTATCAACAGATGTGACCATTAATCGTTCCGAAATTCGACATTTTCTGAACAAAACGTGAAAATTGTCTGAATTGCTCTCGTAGGCAAAGGCGCACTCCGAAAGACGGCTAACACGAGTGGATTCTGGGACACATTCGCCAAGGTTTTGAATCTTAATTATGACAATAGATAGTATTAGAAGATTAAATTAATAATACCAAAATGTATGACAATTTCTATGCGTCATTTCTCAGGATTACTCTCTCAGTTAATAATTCCACGATTAATAGATAACAAATCCCCAATTTTTAAATCAAAGTTGGAAAACTTCGTTCAATGGAACTGAAATAAACTGATTATAAAATAGTGCTACATCAGCAGGACCTGATGTTGTAGCTCGACTACTACTTGCCTCGACACTGATTGCCGATTGAAGCCGGATCCCTGATCTGAAGTTTCATTTAGATTTTCCAGAAAAGATAGACATTTTGGGGCCAAGTCACTCGAATAAGAAGAAAAGACGGAGATTAGATATATAGATCGATATAGACAGAGTTGGAAGATGTGCGGCCACGCATTCTGGAAGAGTGGAAACAGCCATCGATTGTTCAGACGAATTGGCCGATGCGCAGGTGTCTCCATTGTCTCTCGAAGCAAAGCGCTATGCATTTGGATTCCTAATCTCCGGTCTAACTACAGAAGTAGTATTTCGCATCAAATACGAAGTTGATTCAAAATTTGAAAGCGTTTTATATTAAGCAAATACCAAAATATGACGTAATTATGAGTAACAGCCTCTTTTTCCAGTCACAAGAGGGAACTTTAGATTCCACGAAGACAAAAATACATCGTTTGGCTTCGAAGCAAGAAATGCACCATCTCTTCGCCATTATACTCGTATTGCTACTCGTTTGACTTCACAGAGTCGAATACACACAAGACTGAACGATGATAATGAGTCACTATTAACGGTACCCTACGATATGTTCTGCGATTCGTCACTGTAAATTGTTTGTGATTACTAATCTCTTATAAAATAGCCTCCTTTCCTTGTATTATATTGTTAATTCTTACCGTAACTCCTAGATGAAGCCAAATTCTCAATTTTATTCTTAGGGAATAAAGAATAAGTTCCAATTTATTAACTGCAGTTGTTTACTGTTTACGATTGCAAAATTTAGGAAAAGCTTAGCGTGTTTAAGAAAATTCTCGCAATTGAGAAAGGAATTCAATAATTTATTATGAAGATAAGAATCTGCGTTTGATTTCCCTTCTTTAGGTGATTGCTTCGATATCGTTCGACTATTTTGTTATTTAATTTTTGAAAAGAAATGTAACATGAGGTTTACGTGTATTTCTTACGGGAAGGTTTGACTCGTCTTGGATCGAACCGGAGATTGTAAGGTAAATAAAAAGTAGCTTATTACCTGCAGGTTGTAGACTTTTAATGATTTGCTAATTTTGAAAGTTGTGGGACTTTTGGTTCTTGAGCTTTAAGCGAACATTCATATACACATATGCAAACACCCACATTGTCCTAAAACTTAGATGCAGCGTAATTGTTATATCGCTATTTGTACTAGATTTACGACTGTTGCATTCTATAGACAATACATCTCAGGGAAATATAATTAATTGTAACTCGATGAGAAAGGAATAAAAACAACTTTAACACGTTATCGCAGAATGTTTAATCTTCCTCGACCTGGGTTTCGACGTATGGCGTCATCATCAGGTTGAAAACGCATCGTCATCATCATGCGTTGAAACTGAAGTCGCGAAGAAAATAAATAATGCGATAACGCGTAAAAGTTATTTTTATTCCTCTCTGTTCACGAAGAGCAAAGTTGAGCAGACGCAGTGGATAATGTTAATTGCGCAGCCGGTAATGTGGTCCGCGGTGATTTGGTCCACGGTGATTTGATGCTGCGATGATTTAACAAGTACACGCTTTAAATTGGCTGTTGGGCAAGGCTGAGATTTGTCATAAGTAATTGTTATCGCTATTGCTGGATAGAATGCAATAGTTTTAGTAGTATTTAACAATTAGTTAAACAATAATTAGAAGTATGCCTTACTGGAATCGGAGCGTGCAGTAGGGGAGGAAAACAGTTATCAGGACGTAAAAATATGACAAAAGTATTGTTTAGGTTTAATTTCAAGTCCTTTATAAGCAGGGAATACGCATCCTGAGATAAATGAGCGTTGTTTCAGAGATAAATATCGATAAGGAGAAATAGATGATTAATGTAAATGGTAAATTAGAAAGAGACTGAAAATAACCATAGAAATTTACATTAACAAATTTATGATGCTAAAAGGATATTGTTCACATCGAAATCATTGGGAGAAGAGATGGAGGGTAGGCAATTTCAGGAAGCTGACATTTGGTATTATTCTCCTGGCAGTTACTAACATTTAGATTACTCAAATGAACACATGGAAATGGTTATTTGTAAAATGGAGGTGGTGGGGGGAGGGAGCTGTTAGATATGGACATGCAGAGTAATGGGTTTCAAACCACCCATACCATTGTACAGATGGCGAATAATTAATGCATAACGAAATAAACGTTCGTATGATGGAGTTGGTTGGAGGAAGTTGGGTTTCATTACCCGCATCGTCCTTTCTTTATCATGCCTGTCTTAGAAATTTACATTAGTAATATGTCCAGTAAAAGAAGTTTGATTTACTATCAATTGCTTGAAATAGCCGAGCAAGTCGCAGTTGTAGAGATTTTGCTTCCCCTCAAGAATCAACGGCAGATATTAGCCATTCTATATTATAATTCTGAGTGTGGGTGTGTATATTCGCCTAAAACGGGAGAATAAGAAGTTCAAATTAAAATCTTGCAGAGTAATTAAGCAGACCGCCCACAGATGTACTTATTCGTCTCCGCTGAATCCCAGTTGATCCGCAGCGCTCCAACAGAAGTCCAAGTTCATTAGTTTGCGAGCTTCCTTTCTATTGCATTCCTCGGGCTTTTTCTTTCGCTAAAATTAAATTCAGAAAAAACCATTGCCTCACTGAAGTCAAGTTTTATAAGGAAGAAATTCTATAAACATTTAGATAGAATTATAGAAATTAACTATAGAAATTTATTATAGAATTATGGATTCGTCAATTATAGAAATGGACTACTAATAATTATAATTCTGATGAGATAGATAATTTCCGTTTCTGATAACTAATCCTATAAAACTAAGCTAAATAATTTCGATTCTCTACCATATAAACTATATTAAATTCAATTTCTTTTCTCCCCGTTGAGAATCTACGGATACTTCAGCTAGTTGGAATATATAATAATGTAATTAATCTTCGATGTAAATTAAATAATAATTTAGGATGTCGCTCAAATCCTCCGCGTATTTATTCAGAGTATAAGACAGTACAACGTTTTCGTTTTCATTAATTTCTCCTACATATATTGATGTATTAATAATGAAATACAATTAATTATATTTTGCTGCTGAATTCCTCTTCGTATTCCTGTGTTCTGCACCCGAAAAATTCCCCCGAAAATTCAGAAATATAGCATAACGACCTGGTAAACCTAATTATAATCTTAAGTGAACACTCACTTGATTAGCAATTAAACCTCGTTTAAAATCAACCATGCCCTAAGCAGGATTCGTATCTGGAACCTTGGAGTTGCGAAGTACAACAACCCCTTCGTCACCAAGTTTGCGATACTTAGGTTTTTTAAGATTAATAACTAATTTTTGGCGATATCTATTAACCCAGAAGCTTTTTACTTTCAATCGTACTAACCAACGTACGTGAGAAATAGCAATTTGAAACTCCTCTGTAAAAAGACGTTTCAGAATTTCAGCTTCAAATCAGCAAATAACTTCGCAGATCATCTACCTTTCTATTATTTCTCTATTTAATACATTTCTTCAGTAGTCCTCAAGGTTGGAGCATATTAACACAAACAACACGATATTAATCTATAATATACGATATAATCTCTTAGAAACACTTAAGCAAGTTGTGTGACCAATTCATTCAAAGCACCGATTTCATCACTACATTTAAATAAAACGCTCCTTTGTTTGCGTTTGTAATGTCGTCGTCCGCTCCACAGTGCGATCCCTCAATTGCAGTCCACTCATTCGTTGCTCTTGTCAACTTCGTAATCCGTCCATTGTCAAAGGATGAAGAAGAAGCACTCAATGGGGCACAGATGCGATTGCGCAATTGAAAATCCCGAACTCACAAAGAAGAAAAAAGGGGACAGCAGAAGTTCAATCCAATCGCACTCTCGCGTTCCTCTTCCTGGAATTCCATCTTAGAGAAGTTATCTTAATTCTTGTTATTAGTTCCAGCAACCCTGATGAATGGAATATTTTGCATTTGTCAGTTGGAAGGTAAAAGCGTATCTTTAGAGGTCTCTTCTTCTCCAAATTACTTCTTTTCTACTCATTAAGTTGATAACGTAATTTCAGAAATACGAACCGAGAATAAGATACGGAGAATATGTATAGGAACGAAAATTAGGACAGCGTCAATTCTAACTTGAAGAAGCCAGCTGTATCGTTGGCGAAACGTCCTCATCTGTACTTACATCCACTGCGTATTCCCGAAAATCATCGCACTATCGAGAATAATAATGTTGCAAATCGAAGTCAGAAGCCTAACTTCCGCTGGTTGGGATTTCCTAACGGTGACTTTGCTTGAAAACTACGGCTTCAACTCCAAATCACGAATATAGTTGTGCTCTTTTCCCCATAAACAGAAGCGTTTCTCTCAACTCAATCTAATGCGGCAGATAAAGAGTGACGGCTTTCATTTTGGCATTCATTTGGGCTTCATTCTTTAGTGAAAGATATGAGGACATATTTAGGAGGCATTTACATGGACTTTTTTCATCTGTAGTACTCTACATTGCCTGGCGAGCAGTGAGTACCTCATTCCTCGCCTCTCCAAAGCTAATGATGTTTGCTGAATGTTCTAATGATATTGAATAGAAATTTAATCCGGCCTTCCGGATGATGACTTTACAGAAAGGTCTTATTAATGTATATCTGTATACATTAATATAAGTGTAATGTCACTATCTATTAATAAGTCTGTTGCTTCGTAGTGGAAAAATTCATCCATAGGCGTATTCCTAAGAAAATATTATAGAATAATTTATTAATATCGATTTATATAGTATCTACGTTAAGATATTAACTCGGTGAGTAAACAATCCGATACTGACTACATAATCTTAAAGAACACTTGATTTCTTCGACCGAATCCGATGGCTATAACATGTGGATCGAGACGAGAAGTGATGTAACGGACGAAGAAAAATAGATGTTATTGAAGGATGAAATCATTATTGCGGTTGTAGTAATTCCTAGCGCGTACATACAATTCTTATACGACTAAATACTTTAGTGGAGTTGTGCAGGTTTCACGATTTTACCTAAACTGTTTAGTCATGGAAGTGCGCATACAATCGTTGTCGATACAACACGTACATACAATAGGTACATGCAATAGTTGCCGTGAGATTTCAGTAAGTTTGTGCATCTGCCGTACAACAAAGAAGCACTTATTACACCTTTCCTTAACACTTGCTTGTCTTTTGTTATGGCAGATAAGAAAAGAAATTGAGGTTTTTGGTGGGGTTTTCCCATTTTCGTCTTTGGGCGATCCGACAGATCTCAGTAATATTATTCTTAGTTCCCCCTGACCGTTTCCACCTGATCCACCAACCAAATTGCAATGTTTTACCGTTAAATAAAGAAATAAAAAGAAAATACGGTGTACACCCCACCGTGTTCACATTAATGATTAATTAAAAGGAAATTCCACATTACAGTCTGAAGACACATCCTGACAAGTTTTTGAAGTTTTATAGAATGAGTGAACACAGTTTTAATTAAATTATGATTTCTTTCATCCTTTCTTTAATCATCTCTGCCATGAGTTAAATATATCGCATGCCTATTTTTAATATTGTTAATAAATGACTCAATTTCGCTTGTAATACCCATCGCCACTTGATAAAGTTTTCTATTCACCTTCCACGCTGAAATGAAACACAAGACTGACGTTCTCTGAACAACTTTTCAGTCGACTGTATGCTCCAACATAAAGTCGTGGACATTGAGTTGTCGACCGATAGTTGTACAATACTTTTGTCGAAAGGCGATCGTTTTATGATTTTATGTCGCACAACTATCGTATCGGTTGTATGCGCACCTCCATTAGTTCCCATAGACGTTTCACATCCAGCTAAACAGTCGAACGATTCAAAATTGTATGAATGCGCTATATCTAAACAGAATAAGAAGTGGAATAGAGAAAAAGCGACTGATGGGAGAGAAGGAAGTGAAAGAAAGGAAATCGAGGGGAAACGACTGCAGAGTCCGAGTAAACAATAGGACGGCATTTGCTGAGGCAGAGTGGAAGAGGGACACTAAAGTTAAACAGAAATCTAAATACGAGAAAGATTAAAATTGTTAAAAATACATGAAAAGACATAAAAAAGGAAAAATTGGAACTCAAAACAACTCTTAATACATGCGTTATTGAGTGCATTCTATTCCATCTCATGAGGGAAATGAAAGTCCTGAGCGTTGTAAAGAGGCATCTAAAATGACGGCTTATGCATCGCGAGGTGGCACTGACGAGCATCTTAGCGCAATTGGCGGAATCAAGAGAATTATGCGCGGGAATTAACGGTTGATTACAAAGTATAAGCGGCCAGTTTGCAGTAATTTGCATTCTCCACTTGGCCCCGAAACAAGATTTCAAATCCTCAAATTAACGAGGGTCGCCATTGCAGTGACGACATTAATATCAGTTGATGAGGGCAAGTGCCTTCGGTACGCGACTGCACTTGGGAGAGATGTGGGATGAGGGGAAAGGGGGATGAGGGAAAAAGGGGATGAGGGAAAAGGGGGATGAAGGAGTTTGAGAAAGAATGGTGGAAGAGAGAAATAGGATGAGAATGACACGGGTAGAATGACAAAGGGGAGAAAGCGGAGTAAAGAAGAAAAATAGAAAAGCTGGAGAAGTAGAGAACGAAGGAGAAGAAAGAGAGGAATATCTTAGAGACAAAAGACGGAGAATTAAGGACAGAAAAAAATGGAGAGAAAGAGATAATGCGTACGCGAAGAGTTAAAAAGTTAGCAGTTACAAAATCCACTTATTCTTTTCATCGTTAGCAGTGACATTTAAATACAGTAAATAATCAAGTAATGAAAAGGGATGTACTAATAGATAAAAAGATAAGGAGGGAGTAGAAAAGAGCATATCAAATATTTGTTATATCCGACTATAACGGACAACGGTCCGTTGCTATTGGACCGTTTTCCCACTTGTATTACAATTAATAATTACAGCGAAGAAAGATTAGCGCTTAGAAAACAAACAGAGAAGTACGGCCTAAAATTTATAAATTATAATAAACGGAATTAATAAAAAAGTCACCCCGACGAGAACAACACAAAGAAATTATAAAATAATAACAAAAAACCTAAAATATATCAATTAAATCCATCCGCTATTGTTATTGTCTCCATCGGTCGTTTTCGTTATGTTGATGCTTATAATTAAATGTTTCCATTGCTTTATATTTTTCTACTAAAGACATTTTTCTTTCCTGGCGAAAGGAGAGTAAAGAGAAGTGAGAAAGGTGTAGGAGATAGAGGAGGAGGTGGCGGTGGTAAAAGAGGCTATTTGCCTGAAAGTACATGAGATGGAAGCAGAGAAGAAGGCTCTTTCCCTCAACCGAGCAAACGTTCTCACTAAGTGATCACACGCCGCTTCCAGTTTTTGCTCCTTTACTCGATCCAAAGAACCCTCGAGTTTTCAAAATTCACCTTATTTATACATGGCGAGATAATTATTAAAATGCCAAAGAGTAAAGATCAAATTGCTGCTCCTAGAAGTACTGCTCAGCTCCTGTTTGTTAGAATTCCCATTTCCGACAATTGATTGTTTTACTGCTCTCTTTGAGATATTTATTTCGATACAACGCATAATTTAAGTAAAAACGGCCGCCCATAATGCTAAGTAAACCAGCTGCCATTTCTAGACGAATGGAATTGATTTTATTTGCCTCTGAGTTTAGTTTAGAGGAAAATGCATCTGCCGATTATGTCCATTATTTATTCATGAACGTCGTAATCTGAAAAGCACATTACATAATGGCATTCGCGCTAGGCACTCCTTACTAAATGCTATGAGAGTGTTATGTAAAGTATTCGTGCATTGCTAACGTCCCCACTCATAGCATTCAGTGAGGAAAGCAAAATACTGCAATACACGTAGTAATCCACTTCGTAGTAATCCTCATGCCGTAGCCAAAGCTTTTTATAGGCAATGATGGAAGAAACTAGGATATCCAATCACATATCGGGCTGATAATCTCGTACACATAGTGAGAGTTCACAATGCAAACGTCTTTTTTATTGGGCTTTTTTATAATTTAGAGATCGCACAAAAGATAATAAATCGATTTTAGGTCGGCGAAAAGTGAAGTCTCAATCATCATCTCAATAGGAGGAGAAGGAAGTATAAAATTAGCGCTGTATAAGACGAAAGAAAAGAGGTACCAATATATGTGCAGTGGAGAGAGGAAAATAATAGGATATGCTGTATGGAAATAATAGGAGATGCCGTATGGAAATAATAGGAGATACTGTATGGAAATTAAGGAAAGAGCGGGATCAGCGAGGACGATATTCTGCAGAACGGAAAGAGTTGATTATCAGCTGGATATTGATGGATATGGTAAATTTTATAAATGGAGTGTGTTCTTGTTTGCACAATTGGAAAGAAAGAAAGTGAATAGAGGAGTCAAATATGTGAAGAGATGGAAGGAATACAATGTCAAGGGTCCGGCGGATGAAACGTACACCCGCGAACTCTAGAAAGTGCAGCGCAAGGCAATGCGTTTTGTGAAGAAATGCTACGATAAAAGTGTTACGAAAATGCTCTCGGACGCAGGTTGGGAATCCTTGAAAGAAAGAAGATTGGAAGCAAGGCTGCGATTACTTGATAAATTTCGAGACAGTGCGTTTGCGGAAGTCGTAATGAACATTATGCGACCCCCTGCTATTTTGGCCGATCCGACAATGAGCGTAAAATAAGGGAAATAGATACTACTATAGTAGGACAAGTCGTTTTGAGGACACATTCTTTCCGCGAACGATAAGCGATAATAACAAGATAAAGAAATAGCTCGAACATCCTGTGTTTACACCCTCTGCCACACGCCGAAATGTAGGGTATTGATGTAGATGTAGAAGGGTAAACAGATGTGAAAAATAGTGACATGACTACCTCACACAGCACACCTCAATGTACAAAGTTAAATGCCTTTTCCTTCCCCTTAGGGTACATTGTAGCAATTACCTCAGGAATGACTGGAATAATTAAAAGTATTTGGATTGGGAACTTATTAATGCATGTTGGTATATTGAAGGTGGTAGAAAAGGGAGCTATAAAGTTAAGTTTAAGAAAAAGAGAAGGAAACATTTTGGAGTATTTGAAATGGAGAGCTGACTAGTAAAATTGAAGGGCAAGGCAGTAGTAATGAGGCTGTGAATGCGAGAACGCCAAGATCCTGCGGATTTGTGGAGCACCCGATTATGACGATCAATTTAAATAACTAAATGTTCCCGACTCAACTTCATTATTTTCTATCTCGCTCTTTTGACTATGAAACTTAGGCCGTAGCAATAAAAGAATTCCGGTGGTTGAACTCAGTGTGCAAAGGTGTATCATGTGGAAGACCAAAATAATAATAATGAAGAAAAATAAATAAACAAGAACCACTTTTCTCCGGAAACCAGATCCTATAAAATAGAAAACGCTGTCCTTTATACACAGCAAAATAATTTTATAATATTAGGATCTAGTTTATTTGGAAAAGTGTTTCCATTTTTATATTTTTTACCATCATGGAATAATTGAAAGTAATTCATCAGTCAGTCGAATTTATAATAGACTCTTCGAATACTTCCTTTGCCTGGTGAGCGAAATATGTCGCCAAATTGTGCAAATGTATGAGAAGTTTTATTTCTATGCCTATTTCTATGTAAGTACCCTGCAAGCCGCCTTTCGGTGTGTGGCAGGGGGTACATGCACCATGACTCTATTTCGCTAATAGAAACTTTACTAATACTTTTGCGTATCGTTCGCGGAAAAAATGAGTTCTTGAATCTATTCGTTCTGGCATCTATTTCTCTGATCTTTCTCGCATTATCGAAACGGCCTATGTGGCATGGTGAACGCATTATATCCGCTACATCATCTCCAAACGTGCTTTCTCTGAATTTATCCAGTAAATTGATCCTATGTTGAAATCTTCTTACTTCTAAAGATTCCCATTTGGCGTCCTGATGCATCTGAGTGACGCTCACTGATTTATAGTAGCAATTCTTCACAAAAAGTATCCTTTCGCTGCAATTTTTCTAATTCTCGAATACAACGCTTATCGGCAGGGTCCCATGCACTATACGCATACTCAAGATGAGGTCTGACTAACGCAATATAACATCGCTCGCGAACTTTCTCGTCGCTCCGACCGACTGTTCTCTTTACGAAGCCGAGTTTCTTAAGTGCTTTTCCGCATATATTATGAATGTGAGTACTCCATGTTAAGTTATTCGTGAGAGTTACTCCAAGATATTTCACCGATTCTACCGTTAATAACTTTATTCTACGGAGAATGCACGGATAATTTTTAATAATAGATTTTCTTTCGAAGAAGTTAACTACTGAACATATGTCTTCATTTAGCTCCAAGTGCCAATCATCGCACCATTTCATAATTTTATCTAAATCATTCGACAAGGTTAATCTATCCTCTCTACTCTCTATTTCCCTGTAAATTACAGCATCGTCCGTAAATATCCTATCTTTACTATCAATAAGATTGCTACGGTCATTGATCCGTCCGATATTACGCGTTGCTCTATCGGGGATAAAGTCCTTTGTCCAAATTATTACCACTGCATTAATCCACGCACTTTTTAATTTGTACAAAAATTTTTATAAGTCAAAATCTTTTTAATTGATCGGGAATGAAAAGGCTTCCAGGAAAATACCCTTCTTTTGATAAACCTATGGGTAAATAGAGTATATAATTGTTATAAATCTTAAGAATACAATGTGATAATGCTCTCAAATAATTTTCGTTGTAAAGAAAGCAATTCTAGTAGTTAAATTTTAAGAGCGAAGATGACGCAAAATTTCTGAGAAATCCGGCTCATCTACGTCACCCATGTTTGAAGGTCTAATTCTCTGTAATAATTGTTACAAAAGAGAAAAAATGACCATTTCAATTGAAATAGACATTTATGTTCTACTCCAGCAAGTTTTTGGGTCCATACGAATAAGTTCGAAAAATCGACTTTTGACCGCAAAAAACGGGCTCTCCAAACCCTTTGTGCGGCTCTTGATTGCTGTAATACGAGTTCAGCTTAAAAGTAGAGTAAAAAGCGAAAATATAAGAATTAACGCTAACGTTTACTTGGTCAAAGTGTCTGCTCCTCATTCGCCGGGTTTCTCGTGCACCAGAAATGGAAGCGAACTATTTCGGCCGTAAAACAACGCAAACTCGAAGACTCTTCCAATTGGGCGAGGTTTTGTTTCCATTCGACTCATACACCCTGGAATTCTAGAGCGACTCCTTCCTTCTCCTGCGTTCTTTAAACTGCAACACGTTTACCTCCACCTGTTTTCCTTCTAACTTACAAATCACAGACTGCCAACAGTAATTTTAACTGCGTTTTTTGGCCACTAGGGCAACAAAATAACTTTCCCACAGACCTGCGAATAATTGTCTGTGAAGTATTTAGCCGGAAGACCGATTGGGGCCTCATACCCTCTACTATCAGTTACAAAATGAGAATTTAATGAGGCTTACTAGGCAAGATAAGGATTGAGGTAGTATGCCCTTGCTTTCCTCACTGATTGTGAGTCAGAATGCTATAAGCAGAAAAAGTCCACGGATGTGAAGCACAATGACTCTACGAGTAGCACTTTACGTAGTATTCCATAAAGAGAAACCTTAATCAATGCCATTATTCAGCATCACTCATGCCTTTCAATAGCTTTCATATCAGCCCAGCAATGAACAAGACTGAGGTATAGGTAAATGAAAGATACATTTTTCTCCTTCCTGTTTAAAAGAGAATGGCAGATACATTTGAACGTCGCTTATGGACGAAAGGAAGAATTTTTCGCGAATAAATTATTTTTGGGGATTTATATACCTAACTGTAAGGATATCTGCCAACGGCAAAATACCTCTTGGTTGTAGACGATTGACTTTATATGAAATAAATGTCAAAGACAATCTTCGCCGGTGGTCCACCAAGTAATTTATAAAAATCAATCCATTCATAGAAGTAATTATCTTCCGAGCGAAACATTTCCACGGAAAGTGGTTTCCATAAATTTAAAGCGAAAAGAGCACGATACGGCACATTCATCGCTTTCTAATTGTCCGCATAAAAAATTCATTAGCCTCTTTGAAGACGACTCGCTGCACCTGTTAGCGGGTGTGTCGAGGAATTGTGGTCTGGGAAGAGGGCAGGTGTAGGGCACAAAGCGTGACAAGAATCTTTTTCTAGGACATCCTCGCTAAAGATGCCTCGAATCGCCAGACAGCCAATTCAACAAATCGCCAACGAATGACTGCGATTTAATTTTGGACATCGTAATATCCGTTACTTACCCAGGAAAGAATTATGTTGACTACGAAATATGATAGATTAATGGAATTAGATGGAGATTACACCGTAAATGTTTTCATATTTTACGATAACTTATATTTTAGTTACTTTTACTATACTAGTTCATACTAATTTCTCTTATATTCAACTTTAACTGACAAAAAATAACTGCTGTAAACGGTTATAACTTTTTTAATTTTTAATACTCTTTCCGTAATACCTTTCTCTCTCTTTCTTTCACTCTCTCCTTCAACTTTCGAATGGTTTTCCCGTCCCCCTTCTCTTTGTAGGCGTGGAAACTTTTTCTGAATATAAAAATCAGTATTTTTCTCCACAAAACCGTCTTTCCTTCTTTTATTTCTATTTCCACTGATCTTCTTAAAATTTGAAAATATTCTAGTTAAAAATTTCATAATGTTATATGTTCCTAAAGGAATAACAAGTGTGAAAAATAGCGACACGACTGGGACTCGAACCCAGGTCTCCCACTTTCCGGGCAGGTATTCTAACCACTGAACTACCNACGGTAGTTCAGTGGTTAGAATACCTGCCCGGAAAGTGGGAGACCTGGGTTCGAGTCCCAGTCGTGTCGCTATTTTTCACACTTGTTATTCCTTTGGGATTTTCCGTAGGTTTTCAATCTACTAAGACACCTTCCTTTCCTTTAATCCTTATATGTTCCTATTTGTACAAAATTCTGAGAAGGTTTAAATGGAATATGAAACTATCAAGTCCTAATTTCGCCCAATAAAAAGGTTTGTATTGTAATTGACATGTGAAGTAAATTGTGTATAAGAAAATAATATCCATTCTAAAGAACTAATATGGATTGATCACATTCATTTTAGTTCGACAAATTGTTGTTCGCCTCTTCACGATATATTTGTCCTGTTTTTGGTATTTTTTGACCTTATGATGACAAATTTGATTTGTCGCTGTGAAAACCATATGCTAGGAGAAATTTCCCTTGTGATTAATAGTACTGAGTGTAAAGGCTGTGAAAGTGGATTATAAATTTTTCATGCAGTTTAAATGAACTTAAAATGAATAGTTACTGCATTTAACGCATTCTCCGTTTATCAATATTTTTGCTCCTCAGATTAAAGTGACGATATTACGAAGTGAGCAGAAAGCTCTTTCTATTTAAATAAATTTAACTTTGAAACCTACTGCAATACAGTAATTAAAATAACTAAATTAAAATTAATAAAATAAAATAACTAAAATTAAAATAACTCAGAAATGTAACTTTAGATATATTATTTCGTAATTAAATATCATCACAATATCCAATGCATTAGTAAAGGGCACATCCTCACAATATCTTCTTAAGACTATTCACGGTACCTGCGGACATTATAAGAAACTTATTCAAAACAAATTAATTTGACCAAACATCCGTTTATTCCATCGAAGATTTGGCGCTCTCAAGTCGAAAACTATTTTCAAGATGTGATAATATTCTTTACGGAATAAACTTTCTCGTGGTTCACCTCTGGAGTTTATAAAACAATAAACAAGAATTCAATTTTCTAAAAGAAAAAGTAGTGTAGACGGGAAAACCGATTATACGTGAGCCCTAGTGGTAACGATGCAAAGAGTCGCTCCGGGAATACGAGAAAATACTGAGTATTCCACGTTCTGCCGATTTACGACCGATGGATGATTTTCAAAATCTGAAAATTGAGGAGTTATACTTCTTCAGATTTTAGTGTGCATTGATTATTACTTATAAACAAACTTCCAACTCCTTGTGCTCTGTTTTGGAATTTTATTTTTAGCATTTCCACAACCACTACCTCTTTAGCTTGCATTCCTCCACACGTTCGGCACACTTAATCATCGACTCGAAATGCGCTCGTATAGAAATTAGATTCTGCCAAGTCCTAATCAATAAAGAATGAAAAGGTACTGGAAGGGTAGGAGCTTTGATTCTTTCGTTCGATTTATTTGCAACCTTCGGAATTTTGTCAGTATTTCCGCATATTATAAACTGCTTTAGCTGAAAACCCGAAGAAACCATGTAAACAGCAAATAGCTTAAATTCTTTGTTGTGATGACTTGATTTTACCGCGGTGCAAACCGCAGGGTTAATTTTTGCCTTTACGTTGTTTGTAGTATCTTTTCTGCCCGCATAGTGGGTCAGCGTATTGTGTTCTGTTTCACTTTAGTGATTCACGTGGTGGTGAAGCAGTAGCTTCTTATGCCTAGCCATGCTGAATGTGTATCTTCTTAATAATAAATAGTGTTATTGGAATTATCTCAGGGCTAATTTCAGAACGACATCTAATATTCTTGCGCTAAAATTTGTAAATTCCCATTGTTATCAATTCTCCTTCTTTCCTTTAAGAAATTCTTTAAATCCGATATGACTTAATTTCTTTATTTTTTTTATTTATTTCTCGATGCCCCCACAAACATCCAACATTGGACAATTACAGTGGTGGGCTTCAACACTAACAATGGACGAAACACACACAACCATTCCCTAACCGGAAAAATCCGACTATTTACTTTATAAGTATCGAATAAATGGAAGATTCGAATTAAGTCCTTTGTTTATATTACCCGGATGCGAAGCAATAAGCGTATGTTTCTCATTCAAATGTATAAATACATTTTATATGTTTTTTCTTAATCTGGCGTAACTGCATAAAACATATATAACATTGATAAATACAAAATACAACTCCACTTTTAGTAAACAAAATGGAATGAATGAATGGAACCTTGGTTTGGTGACTCGACTCCGACGAAGAAACTCGTTTGACGATAAGCTCTCAAAATGAAAATGAAAAGTGGATTATAAAACTCACTCCGCGTCAAATGGGAGACAAGTGCGTTGCCCATTTTGACTCACCGCAGCCGTTCGGTAAAAACAGTAGCGCTTCCCAAGTTTAGCACAGCAAAATTAATGCCGCGCATAAATTTTCGAGTAACTCTACATTTAAGTCTCAATAATCTTATTGGAAATTACGCTCTTAGATTAAGGGTCGCCATTAAAATGCGAATCAATGGAAAATCGTACAATAATACTATTAAGAGCAAATTTCGGGTAGCGGCGCAAGTGTGCCAGACACAATGAAAGCATTAGCAGTTCTTAATAAGAAATCGCTTGTTTTCTCAGATTGTTATCTGAGCCGGCTGTAGATTAAATTTGTGCATGGGACTACATTTTCTCTCTCAAGCCCAAAAGTTTACTAAATTACGCCAGAATCTGTCGTTATGATGCGTTTGGAATACAGTATTTTACCTGATAGGTATTTTGCGTGATTGATTCTCCACTTTTATGATAAAATGTTCACATTAAAAAGGAAAATGATTGGTAATTCAATGCGTTTACCTTACGGAAAGAAGAACCTCTTTGGAGAACCTAAAACGCTGTTTGAGAACGAATAATTCCCTCATTCCTTATTAATAATTTCTTAATTTCAAATAATTTCCTCAAATTTTAGTCTGTTTAATTATTTTTACTGCCTACTTCTTATAATTTCAAATCCAACATCTGCTCTTACCTGAATCATTTGCAGAGTTACGCATTTTTGTCTATTTTTCCAGCTTTGTTGGTGGCTCTTTTCTTTTACTCATTTTCCCCTCTTCTTTTAAATTTTAGTTGCTACTGTCAGTAGGTTTCGCAGGTTTTTCACGCGCCCCCCTTCATATGGGTGTTTTCATGCAGGGTATTAATATTTTTCAGGTGCAGAGTTAGGTATTTCTGAACCCACATAATAGTTCTTTCTTTTATTTCTTTAGTTCAACTCCCAATCTATCTTTCATTCTACCTCTAATGACTAAGGGTTAGATAAAATAAGAGACTAATAAGTCTTAATCTCGCCCTTCATGGAGGCGCTTTATTCTTCTGAGCAATACTCGGGCCCAAACATACGAGTCTGCCTGTTTTACGCATCTCTCAGAAGGGCATCTCAGAACCAGTCGGCTGCTTTCAGAGATGCCCTTCTCAGCCAACACAGGTTCCAAGAAAAGCGCTCAAACCATTCGTTTTATATAAATATGCGCTTTCGCCTCAAATGGGAGAATAAGGACGCGAATGATGAGGCAGGTGCTTCAAGTTGCCTCCCAAAAATAAACAAAATCTCAATTATGATTTGTAGCCTCGGCCGCCGTAATAGAAAAACAAAACGCGACCGAGTGAATTATAAGCGCAAGTCCACTTCGTGAAGGCAGGTGAACCTCATCTCCCTTATGCACTTTCGAAACCCCGGGGTGCATGGATGCATTTTCCAAATATGCAGCACCTGCTTGATAAACGAGAGTATGCGGCGCTCATAAAAACCACTCCTCAGCCAATCAAGTGCCTTTTTCGTGCTCCTTTTTCCACAGCTTATCTCTCAAAGGCAAAAACTCGCGGATGTCGAAAGGGATGCATAACGGCGGTTTTATTGCACCTTGAAATTGGCGGTTTTTTATCAACTTCTCGTGCTGATGGATGGTCGACCAGACCTTCTCGAAATTCGTAGTTTCTGCGGCGATTAAAAAAGTCGTTCAAATAGGTCAGAGAACAAGCCTGTTTTGGATGGAAGATCCACATCGGGACAGGACGTAATGCGTCTTTTATTTGGAGTACATTTCGGTGCAGCGAACAACCTTTTAAACAAATTATTATTCCAAATGCATCGTGCTTATTAATCCGTCCGCTGCATCGAAGACGATCACCTGTTTCCTTTGATGATTTCGCATTTCGTATCATTACTGCAGACGGACATGCTAATAAATGTTAACTGAAGTTTTACCCGAAATAAAGGCTGGACTCGGATGAACTTTATTGCTGTATTTAGAATTTGTTGAGACACTTATGCCGTTAAGTAAATAAATACGATATCTTTCTTTCCTAGTGGAGTTTAAATTTATTCCGAGCATATTAAAAGTTGGTTCGAGGACATTATTTAAGTCTGCGATAATTTTCTTCGTGAAATTAGTTCCATGTGTCGTATAAATCAAGTTTTGGAGATAAAGTCGGTAATTACTTTCTCAAGCGTTTGTCTAAACGAAGAGCTATCAGAGGGAAATGAGGTTTACTAGGCAAAAGGAGGAGTGAGTTAAAGGAATAACAGATGTGAAAAAAGCGACATGAACGGGACTCGAACCAATGCTAATATATAGCATCACTTATACCTCAGAAGCAATTATTTCATCACAGCCAGTAACAAGACTGAGACAATAGTAAATGAAAGATACAATTTCTCTCTATCATTTAATAAAAGACATGAAAAATATTTCATTCGACAAGATATGGCAACAGGCCCATTTAGCGAGAAGACCACAGCGATTTCGAATCTCGCACGCATCTTGTATTTCACGATTTTTGCTCATCTGTTGTTATTCATCCTCGCTTCGGTAAAGTATACCTTCAGTATAGGATAGCGATACTTGGTCCGAGTCAATGTGAAAAGCTGTAGATTTTAAGAACAGTTCTCAGTAATTTCAAACATTATTCTACCTCACAATGGTTAGAAATAACAAACTGAAAACAAAGAAATGGGAATGAAATAATGGATATCTTCGATACATTGTCTTTATCCGGAAGAGTGCGTCGGAGTGATGTAAGGTTGCGAAGAATTATTTCTAGAATTAGAGTAACTCAAATGCTGGTTCTGGTTTATTTCTCTAAGTAAGGGATAAATAGTTTAAAAGCGATAATTTCTGGCCGTACTTCGTAGAAAGATATAATAAAAGCAAAAGAACAATCCGTAATTTCCACAGGATATAATTCAAATGATAGATTTCAGCACAAAGCCGATTTTCTGTATATTCATATACGAAATTACGAAGTGTTCTTTTGCTTTTTCGGATAAAAAGTAATTTTTTATGAACTGAATAATTCGAGACAATTTTATGTAAATATTAAAACTCATTTTTATAGCATCAGAATCTATTGGTCTTAAAATGTTTAAATAATTTTTATTACTTTACTGTCATTTAGGTTGTCCACGCCTCACAGATTATATCATCGGTTTGACCGGAATCACTTTACTCTGTTATTTCTGTGGCATGGTGTAAAAATAAACTACCAGCCTAACTAACTTGATGCCAGTTAATGTTCAATAATTTCTTTCTTATAGTCCATTACGGGCCATTCCATTTCAAGTGGACCAACGGTCCCCGCTAGACCATCACCGATTTCAATTAACTTTTGTGTGAACATAACTCCATATCCTCTATGAACATTTCCCAAGTTTTACATCCATCGATGAAATATTTGCTGAGATAGTCATTTGTTTGACCCCCTACCGCAGCTTTCTACTGTTAGACACCGATTTTAGCAACTTTGAGACACGTTATCTCAGGCAGTATTACGTTGAGCAAAACAGCACTTGCTATTCCTATACAAAATTTGTTGCTCTATTACACAAAATAATAAGAAAAGTTTTATGAGCGAACTTCGCGAAGAAGATTTGAAGCAACATCGGCCCAAAAAATAATAGCTCGAAACAGTTTACGCTAAAACATTCGAAGTTAGCAGTAAACTACATTTACAAAGGTAGTGCACACGTCATTAGAAACTAGAGAACATTCGCCAAAGTAAAACAATGACGTGATTATGGGAATTGCATTAGTCACGAATTGAACTGCTCGTGCATACCAAAGATGTCATTCGGAACATCTCATCGACAAAAGTAGCCCAAACAAACCAATGCAATGCGGCCCTTTGAATCGACCTAGCGTACATTGAAAAAACAATGTATCAAACTTCGGAGGGTTGCAAAGAGGTTTAAGCAGCAGCCATGGCTTTTTAATGAGTGTGACGAGGAGACGAGGGCGTTCTTAACGGAAAACACGTTTTGAATGTAGCGCCAAGAGCGCCTCGGGGCTCGAACGGCAGAAAAAAGAGACTGAAGAGTCAGAGGCGAGAAAATACGCTAAGCCATTACATGAGACCGGTTCATGAGGAGACGCCGTGGAAAAATAGAAGAAAATGGAACGGCGTCTGGTACAGCACTGCCCTCCACTTCGCTTTCTCGTCCACATTTGGTCAAACCAGAGTTGGATCGCATAGATTCATAGATCAAGAATGATTCGAAAAGATTTTTTTTATTTATTAAATAATAAGTATCGTGTGTGAAGNATAAATATAATGAAACGCTTGGGCTCAATGTTTAGAAATCAGTTCTGTCACATAAGGAAGTAATTGAGTAAAGAGGAGAAAATTGCATCAAAGACGTAAATTGCAGACAAGGAAAGAGCATTCATAATTAAATTATGAACTTCGTGGAACGACATTATATGGAAAACTACGAAGTTCTCTCATCATTCCTCGGCATTTATGAGTTTTAATTATAGACTCGATAAGAACTCTACGCACATTTAAAATTCTGCTAGGTGATTTAAACAACAAATTTTCATTGAAAACTTTTTCCCACTCAAATTCTCAGGAGTTAATCGCAAAATATATTATGCTCCCTTAGCTAAACATTATACTCTAGAGTTAATTGGTTTTTCTTTATCATCAGGAGTAACATGGATCGCTTGCATCCGAACTCATTTCTGAAAGAATGAATGTATTATTTTTAATATTAACAGCAGATTCCATCGGTGTTCGCTTTCGATTAATCTACCAATAAATTGCTTTCAAATTTTATATCAATGACGATTAAGGCAATAATTAAGAGAAACGCCCCGAAACATTCTACACATATTACCGAAAACGTTACCAGCACCAAATAATAAAATAATCACGAATAACATTAAGGAAGTCGTTTACTTCGTGTTTTATTACTTTCAATACTTAAAAATATCCCATTTACGCAACATTGCAAAGGTTAATTTTGATAGTAATATTATTATGAAAGATGCATGTGAAATATGCGAGATAAGTTTCGCTATCACTTTTTGGAACAGTTTTCTGAGATTATATATCAGGCATATTTGTGATAATGTTGGTGAAAGTATGTAAATAAAAATGAATGCTCCATGCACCTGTTCTCTTTCCGTTAGAGAATCAGCGAATCGGAGGTCCATAATGTTGATTTTATGGTAAAAAGACGTATTCGACTTGTTTGACGATTCTAAATTGCGAATACATTCAATCTGCACTGTAGTCAGCTATGGGAGCCGCTCGCGATGCTCCTAACATTTCCTTAAACCGACCCCCCCCCCCACATTCGCAGCGAATATAACTACCGTTATCTTTGAGATAGACTCTTTACAGTGTTGCAACATGTTCCACTGAAGGAGTTTTTACGAGTATTCCTAATCTTATGTTACCCTGCAATAGTTGAGTTATTTTCGCTCACGCGTGTACAAAATGACCTTAACTATCCAAGCACTTTTGAAATTACTTTAATTGCATAATAAAAGACTAGTAAATTTAGCGTGTGTGAAGGCGTTCTATTTCTAGGAAACTCTTCCTCCGTAACATTCACGTCACCGGAATACCTTCTGCACTGCAGCACATTTTCAAAACATTATTAACTATTAAGCGAAATTTTATAGAGTAACGGAGTTACTGCGTCAATAATCACAACTTTATTGAGCATTTTAATTTTAAAATTATTGAGAGAAACACTAATTTAACGATGGGGAGTGAAGCTTCATTGATTGCCTGAAATGTACTAGACTTGATGGTACATAGTTTTTCCTTCATTTGGCTCACGGCACTAAAACATACGTATGTTCCCCTACAAAAACTCTTATATCATTCGCAAATGTACGCGTGTTCATCGCCACAGAGAATCGTTGAAGGCAAAATTAAAATATTTTGTCGCCCATTTAGTTTATCTACACGTTATGTACAACTAGTTTAGTTGAGCTCCTCATCTTTAACACGACCACCGGGTATTTTTCCAGCACATTCAAACGAGGGCTTATTCTCTGGTTGAGAATATTAGCGAAGCGTCACGTAGATGAGTGACACCTGACCTTTCACGGCTACTAGACCTGCATCTATTACACCGCATACGTGCAATCCATTAATGTTTCGCACAAGGTCCGTTGAATCTGTGCTGTGGACGCTGTGATTGGCTGTTTTGAACGGCCATTTCGATGTACTCGGCTGCGATGCTCTTCGACAATTCACGAAGACACGGTCGGCTTCCACACGCCCTCACGAAAACCAAATCAATGTCTGATATCAAAACGAATTCGGTTTAACAGAATCTTTCAATTCTTTTATTTTCATTGAGAGCTCTTCCAACGTTTTTAAGATTCTTAAACATAAGCAAAGTGTACAGTTTTCTATTTTTATTACTGTGCTTGCGATTACAACTATCCGTTGATGAATGCATTATTTTAATTCCTCTTTCTGTACAAAAAAGAACGAAATATAAATCTTTGGCCCGTCTTTTTCATGGCTGAGATATTACGGAAGATCCTGAGGTGTACGTGATGATTATAAATGGAGTAATGCTTGGATGTGGAGTCTTTCTCGAATGAATGCTACGTTAAGTGTTATTTATACAATTAGTGCGCCGCACTTCCGTGGACTTCTTCCACTTATGGTGTTCTGGTTCAGCGAGGAATGCAGTGGCAAACAACCTCACTCCTCACACACAGCCAAGTAAGCCTCATGCCCTCTCCAAAGACTTAGAAGGCGAAAGGTGGAGGAAAAATGAAGATCCGCATTTGGGCTGATTGGCCCTTACTGTTGGGCAGATAACCAATATCATGCCAATTACGTCATTAGGAAACATTTCTCTCCCTCTTATTTAATAAATGAACAATAATTTTATGAATTGCACGAATGTGCACACATTGCATACGATTCTCTGGGTATAATTATAATTTAAGACTTTATTTGAAATCTTTTTTACTTTCGATATAATGTAATAGTGATTGCCAATTGATGCGTTTTGAATTCAGTGATATTTGACCGAATCTGGTTTCGAACGATGCAGCTATTTCTGTGACATCAATTTATAGTTGGTTACCACCGCAAGGATGCCAGCTTACCAGTTCTTTTGTTTTCTAATAGCAATAAAGCCTTAAATTCAGAGAATTTTCCTTGTACTTTATGATTCAATTACCGAGGAAGTTCTTCAGAATTCAAACGGCGAGAAATTCTTCATTCGAGAAATCCCTCGACAGCTGACAAATTTCACGTAACTTTCGAACGTCGTTCGCGGTGTCAATCTTAATTCCCGAAATTTTTCGAAAGCTGTTTGCGCGACACAATCATTTTATATCCTCGTCTACGTTTACTTAAACAAGAAGCCGAAAAAATAAAAAATATTCGCGTTTTCGATTGCAAATGTGAATTAGGAGATGGAGTTAGGGATAGATGCGGAAATGAAAAACTTTTGGTGTCCCGCTTTTGCGAATCAGACTGGAGGCAAAACAATTCGTATTTTACGTTCGCATTCGAATTGGCAGCGATCGCCTGGACGAAGCGCTCACATTTCGTCGAAGATTTCTTCGGAGATGCGAATGGCCGGAGGGGAGGGAAGAAAGCGGGCGCGGTAGCGAAGAAAGTGGAAACAATGGAAAGAGCGGAAGAAAAAGGGAGGAAATTAGCCGATAATTCATTCGATAGGAAAGATACGAGAAAAATTGGCCCAACAAGAATAGTCTCTGCCAATCGCTAGTGTTGGCATCGTGAAGTCGAAGGGAGTGCGAAAGAGGGAAGAAAGGGATGACCAAAAGAAGGAGAGGAGAAGATGGGAAGGCACCAAAAGAAGAGAAAATATGGGAAAGTGGATATAAATAGAAATATGGTGAACGATGAGGATGGTGTATGAAGTAATATTACAAAGAAATATTAAAAAGAAAATAGAAAATTTGTGGAAAAGGCAAAGCGATCTGTAACACTATTGTTAATAAACTTCGGGAGATGTAAAAATATATCAGAAAGAAGATGAGTTGAAGAGAATAGTTCATTTCACTGAATCTAAGAGATGATGATTATAAGAAGATCAGATAAAAGACAAAAATGAAAATGAGAGAAAGTTGAACTGAATGGCCATGAATAAGGCTGTTTTCACCAGCGGAATGTACCGAAGTAAAATTGGAATAAACCCCTTTAATAATAAACTCGTTTTAGAGTTTCGCAACTTATATCATTTTGAGGTGTTAATTAGGAAACAGAGAAACGGAAGACGATAAAGAAGGAGAATGAGAGAAAGTAGGAGAAACAACACGTCGATTAGGAAGAGAGAAGTTTGAGGATAAAAAAATGAAAAATAATAAGAAAGGAAGGGTGGGTAATGAGAAATGAAGAGAAGGAGAAACTTAAAGAAACGAGGAAATGAGAGAGAAAGAAATGAACGGAGGATGTGGATATAGTGAAGAGAAGAAAAAGGAGAAAGAATAGGAGAGCAATAGCAAGATAGAAAATAAGGCGAAAGGAAAAGGTAAGAGGCGTGGAAAGCGAGATGAAGGAGGCGGTGGGTGTGGGGCTAACACACCTGCACTTTCCCTCCTACACATCTCCCCTCCGGAGTCCCGCCTTCGACCCCCGCTCGCCCCTCAGCGCAAGAATAGAGCGAACCGGATGGAAATTAGCACACCAAAGGACTATCACTGCATTGCAGCGCGGTGCACATTTCCAACGGACCTATGCTCCACTTTCATTATAAACTTATGCTCCGATTCAAATTTATTGCCACATGAAATAGTCTGTTAATAGTTAAAATATTCTACCATACACATTGTTAACAGTGTACCTGCTGAGTACTGACTCTAGAAATTATAACTGAAATATGTATTCCGCAAACTGAAACAACTCGGTTGTCAGACACACAGTTATTCGTGAAATGATTTACAAAACTTTAGGAAATAAGTAATGTAAAACGAACGTTTTAAGAAATCAAACAACGCATTCATACTGAAAAGATCACATTATGATCGTGTTTTCCCGCCAACAGCACTGCTATAAACTAATGTGTGTACGAAGGTAGATTGGCGATATGAACGAATGACCCAAAAATTAAGACAATCCGCGGTAATAATCGCACCATAGAATAATCATTTCATTTCTTACAATGTGTTCAAACGAAAGAAAGAGAGAAAACTACAGAAAGTAAATATCGTTAACATTATCTTTACACGTTTTTACTCAACAATACCCTTCTCTGGACTACAACCTTGTCGTGGTGGAAGTGCTTGTGTGTTCCCATGACCTAGAGAGCGTAACTGGCGGGAATTATGTTCCTGGTAGGGTCACCCATGCCAGGATGGTCAATAGGTAGGGACCAGATGAAAGGTAGTCCACGCAGTGTCTGTACCTCAGTGGGGCGGCCATTACGGGTGATAGTGGTGTCACGTTAAATGAAAGGTTGAGAAAGGCTATGGGAGACCACCTCGACCACCAAAAATTTATCCCTAGGAATTATGACGTGCCAATATAAGAATACTGTAAGTGGCGTAAACGGGACTCAGCCCTCTACGGGGATTGTCTTGCACGGCAGTGATAAGTAAGGCTGTCTCGGCCGAGATTCCACGAAACACTTACCCAGGAAATGACAAGAAAAGAAGAGAGAAGATGACCAAGGAAACAAGGGTGGGAGCCTGGAATGTTAGGACAATGCTTAGGAAAGGGAAGTTGGAAAATGTAAAGGTAGAAATGAAGAGGTCCAACATTAACATACTAGGGCTATGTGAAGTGCGATGGAAGAATGGGGGTGATTTCTGGAGCGATGATGTTAGAGTAATTTTCAATGGGGGAAATACTATCCAGAGGGGCGTTGCAGTAGTGNTACAGGTAAATACTATTTTAGTGCGTTCTATTTGCGCCATGTTTTTATTTCTTGGTCAAGGTAAGGGTATTTGTTTTAATATCTTTGAGTTATCTCAGTAGGTTTCTAAAAATGTCTCCTCCTCTAGTAAAAATGCCGTTAGAAAATTTTAGAAATGCGCGTTGGCTGGTAAGGGGTTTGGGTGGGCCATAAACAATCTCTCACTTTTGGAAATTTGAGTGGAGGGTTGCACAGCACGTGCTCTCCGAAATCAGCACTTCTCCGCCCCCAAAAAGGCCATTTGGGCCGTTGAACAGTCGGCGGACGAGGACACACTCTTTTAGTGCAGGGATTAAACGTGTCCGGCGCCACTCTTCACTTTCCCCTGAATAAGTGTCCTGTTTATCCTTCAGTCGACTCAATTCCCCAACTCGAAGACTCGAAATTTTGTTTGGAAAATGATTCTTCAGCGTCGCCAAGAATAAGGCGAATAGCAATTGCGGAATCATTCGCAGTGTATTCATATAAACTTCATATTAATCTTTTGTAAGCTCTATTCCTATAGAAAAATGAAAAAATAATCATCGTAGGAACTGGAGACAATTTCCATAAGAAAGAAATTTTATACAATTATATTTTGACAATTACATTCTTATATTAAGGATTTCGACTTCAGATTATGAGAAATTAGATTTGAAAATTTTCGGCTTTGATAATTTGTCCCATTGAAGTAAGTTAAGATGAGAGTAGTTAGTTTCTCTTTTGTACCAATCATCATATCATCATATTTCTAAAGGCTGGTGCCTTGTCGATGCAACCATTCCCCTCTGTTACTTGCTGATCGCTTCAATGCCACGTAGTTGCTGCATCCTATCCTCCTCTGAATCTCATCCAAATACTTCTTTTTAGGCCGTCCTCTTCCTTTCTTTCCTATTCCTATAGCACTTTCCCTTCAAGGATGCTAGTCATGAATTCATTGTGTCTGATGACATGTTATTTTCATCCCGATTCACTTCCCAAAAAAAATAATCAGGTCCTGGGCTGCAGCGAGCGCGTCCTGTTTTCAGATTTGCGGTGAGATACACATTCNTGAGGTTCAGGCCTGTAGCAGAGTATTTTAATTACATGTTCTTGTTGATTTTATGAAGGTGACGTGTGTGGAAGCACCCGAAATACTAGCTGAATGCTTTCCCTCAAACAACGCAAGATGTAGATAGGTCCTTCCTAGACGAGCTAACTGAAATCTGACTTGTTTAGAATAATATAAATAAAGGCAATTAGGTCATTATTCCTTACCAAAAGGTAAGGAATAATGAGCTAAGAACTTGCAAAAAGGTTTCTCAAAGCTGAAAATTCTTGAGTACGTGCATTAGTCTGGAAAGACGTAGAGTGCCACGCAATTAACTCTTTATTTCTTCAAGTATTTGAATAGTAACTGGCACTGTGTGTTTGTTGGCTTACTTCGTGCAGAGACTTTGGGTTGCTCTAAATTGGATGGTTTCGCAGTGTTGTTTGTCACATTGTGGTGGTGTGCATTTATTCTTTCGTTGGATTCAGAGAGAGGCTCAGTGTACCGAAGAGAGGGAGCGCTTTCTATTTTAAAGAAGGATCGGTTAAAGAAATTTCTATTCGTCCTCAGCTGAAATTTGTGCGCCACACCGAACCTTGACAGGGCCGGCGATCTTGTTTCCAGAGTAGGTAAATTTGGTTTGTGGGTGACCATAACCGAAAGATCTTCGATGCCCTGCGATTCAGTGAGTCTCTCGTCATCCATTTTTTTCAACTCACTTGAGAAAATATTTCTTTACATCAGTGGTGAAACTTTAGTTTAAACAATAAGTAACCGAGTTTTGCGTAGTTAAAAGAATTGGCGATGGTGATTTAATTTTTTCCTCCTTTAATGTAAAAATCAATTCAGTATGAATGAAGCTCTTTGCTCTGGCCACTTTGTGTAGCGTTTTTTGCTTCCTTCCTACTTTCACCCATTAACTCTTCATTTACCTTTTTTAAAAACTAAAACAAAGGTCCCGAGGATAAGCATATATGAAAAACAGCAACGTGACTGGGACTCAAATCCAGGTCTCCCAGTTTCTGACAAGTATTCTAACTGTAACCCATAGATATGTCTCTTAAACCCAACTCTCTCCCGGAGGGGGATTTATAATTAGGCGCAAGCAAAATAAATAAAAAAATAGGCACTATCTGAGGGCCTCATTCACATAGGGCCTCAGTAAGACTGCGTATGAACACTCAAAGCAAATTGTTCTGGTTTTGCGTTTCAGGAAAGAATTTTACATTTGTCGGGCGAGTCAGCATAATAAGTTTATAGAATATATCACATTATATTATTGTTTCACCTAGTTTTTGAACCCGGATTTCTATATGTTATTATACAACGACAATGAGCCACCTAACTTCTTGGGATCAGATTTTATTATTTTACTAGTAAACGCCCCCGTCAAGCACAAAGGAATTTAATTTAATTTAAATATATGTCTGTTATCGTATATATCTGGTCCTTCTAAGCCAGAAAATGTCCGTCGTAAGACCGTAATAACTCAATATATTTGTCACCGGTCGATGGTTTATGTAATCCTAAATGAATTTCGTATAATTAGCTAATAATTAAATGATTGTATGGAACATTTTGTCAACTTTAAATATAAAAAATATTTTCCCACCAATAAAATCTCTTTCTTAAAGTTTATTAATCGCGTTTAAATTATTAATTATTAATATAAACATAATTAAAATGCTTGGGCTCAATGTTTATAAATCAGTTCTGTCACATAATAAGGAATAATTGATTCTGAGCTGAAGGCTGTTGAAGGAATTACCCACGATGCGGAAAAACACCCACACAACATGGATCACCCGCATCCCAACTCACTTCTGACAGAATGAATGTATTACTTTTAATATTGATCGCAGATTCCTTCGGTGTTTCGCTTTTGACTAAACTACCAATAAATTACTTTCAAATTTTATATCGATGACAATTAAGGCAATAATTAAGAGAAACACCCCGAAACAATCTACACATATTACCGAAAACGTTATCATCACCGAATAATAAAATAATCACGAATAACATTAAGGAAGGCGTTAACTTCCTGTTTCATTACTTTCAATACCTAATCCCACTTACGCAACATTGCAAAGGTTAATTTTAATAGTAATATTATTACTAAAAATCCATGTGAAATATCCAAGATAAGGTTCGCTATCACTTTTTGGAACATCTCTGAAATTATATGTCGGGCATATTTGTGATAATGTTGGTGACAGTAGGTAAGAAAAATTGATTGCTTCATGCACCTGTTCTCTTTCCGTTAGCGAATCAGCGAATTGGAGGTCCATAATGTTGATTTTATGGTAAAAAGGCGTATTCGACTTGATTGACGATTCTAAATTGCGAATTCATTCAATCTGCACTGTCTATAAATCTACATCTACATAAATACCCTGCAAGCCGCCTTACGGCGTGTGGCAGGGGGTGAAAACACCGGGCGTTCGGACAATTTTTTTAGTCTATTATAAATCATGCAAAAGAGCTGCCATCGCGTATATGCAACGTTTTCATCAATGTCTTTTTTTAAATTAGTTCCGTCCTTCTAAATGGGTGTCAGCTACAGAGCAGTAATCCTTCCTTTACACCGAATCTCACACCTCCTTTCCAGTGGAAGAAATACCGTTACCAGAGGCAGGGACTCTTTACAGTGTTGCAACATGTTCCGCTGAAGGAGTTTTTATGAGTATCCCTAATCTTATGTTACCCTGCAATTTTTGAGTTATTTTCGCTCATGCCTGTACCAATCATCAGAGATTCTCTTAAAATAATTAATGCAATTTCAAGTAACACACTTATACAAATCCCTTTCCTTTTACGTCAGCATTCATAAGCATCTACGTTGCTATAAGCAACACTTGGTTGCTACAGACGCTTAAACAAAAATGAAACGTGTTAATAGAACTTCATTTATATTTAAATATTAATTATTGTCAGCCAAAATCATAAAGGACAGCTATGGTTAGTTGAAGTATACTCTTAAGATAATTCATCCCGAAAATATATAAAAATTATTGATTTGAATTCAGAGCATTAATGTATCGATAGCATTAGTCAGGCATAATGCTTGTGCTGCCACCTAGGTGACAGCAATTGCAAACATGGGCACCACTTCGGAAAGTAAATTTCCATTTAGTTCATCAAAATTCTAGCAATCTCGAATAGAATAGTTTTTGTGGGGCATACGAAGTGACAGTAAAGAATGCAGTTTATTTCTTATCTCTACATTAAGCCGTTTCTGAGAAAAGTAGGGAGGCGGACAGAAGGACATTTTGCTTTTTATATATTCTAGCTTATCCCGCCCAAATATTTGCGGGCATATTTATGGTATATATATATGGTATATTTAATGTCAGCTAAAATTTACACGCATTTGATTATTGAACATTGTAATAAAAGTATCTTCATACAAACCAAATATTTCATTATGTCTGTTTATAATTATTTACCTAATTGAAGAATGAACTTAATGCTATTTTTCCCACCTTTGCCAAGGATCTTCACTTTCGTGGCTGTCAATTTTTTATCTCATCACGGTATTTTTCGTACAAACACCAACTACTTTCAAAACCAGGGTTGTGCGACGAATGGCCCACTGTCCATAATGTAGTCTGCCGGAGATATTAAACCAACCCTCCAGTTCTTGCATAATTATCTAAATAAATTTCTATTTTGGTGATAAATCATCATCCTTAAAAAATGTATGTAACTCTTTGGAAGTTCAATTAAAATACAATTAATTTACTTTTTGTCTTTAATTTACTTCGTGCATCGAATGTCTTGTTAATCAATTTGCTCGTAAGTAGTCCTCTTAGGGCGTATACATAGTCCTATACTTAGCGGCGTATACATTAACCACAAATATTAATCAACTATGCCGAAATACGAAAAATCCATACNATAATTAAGAGAAACGCCCCGAAACATTCTACACATATTACCGAAAACGTTACCAGCACCAAATAATAAAATAATCACGAATAACATTAAGGAAGTCGTTTACTTCGTGTTTTATTACTTTCAATACTTAAAAATATCCCATTTACGCAACATTGCAAAGGTTAATTTTGATAGTAATATTATTATGAAAGATGCATGTGAAATATGCGAGATAAGTTTCGCTATCACTTTTTGGAACAGTTTTCTGAGATTATATATCAGGCATATTTGTGATAATGTTGGTGAAAGTATGTAAATAAAAATGAATGCTCCATGCACCTGTTCTCTTTCCGTTAGAGAATCAGCGAATCGGAGGTCCATAATGTTGATTTTATGGTAAAAAGACGTATTCGACTTGTTTGACGATTCTAAATTGCGAATACATTCAATCTGCACTGTAGTCAGCTATGGGAGCCGCTCGCGATGCTCCTAACATTTCCTTAAACCGACCCCCCCCCCCACATTCGCAGCGAATATAACTACCGTTATCTTTGAGATAGACTCTTTACAGTGTTGCAACATGTTCCACTGAAGGAGTTTTTACGAGTATTCCTAATCTTATGTTACCCTGCAATAGTTGAGTTATTTTCGCTCACGCGTGTACAAAATGACCTTAACTATCCAAGCACTTTTGAAATTACTTTAATTGCATAATAAAAGACTAGTAAATTTAGTCTTTATTTACATAGACCCAACGCGGCCTTAAAATTAACTTTAAATCGGAATCGACTGAAGAATCGACTGAATCTCCTAAATCCCTCGTTAGATTGATCAGTTTCTGCGACAATGAGCCAATTCGGCTGAAATGAACCACAGCGAAATATTCGGAAACGATTCAAGTGGAATGAGACTTCTAAACTTCGAAAGCTACAAATTTCAGCCAAAATGGATATTCGTTATATATTGTCGGATCAGGTCTATGTGTGCGCAAATAAATGTATTGCATTCTATCTGAAGAGTCATCAGCCCGACTGAATTCTCAATCCCCACAACTCGGTATTTATATGAATTATATTGTAACATATTGAGGTAATGTTATGTTAATTAGCGAAAAAAGTAGCAAACACCCAGTTCTAAAATAGCATAGGAATGACTTTCGCATACAGCATACAATGTTTCCAGCAGGATAATCGATCATAATAACGCGAATTGCAATTTCACTTTCGTGACTATGGACCAGCAATCCGAATATTATAAAATAAGTAAAACAATTCGTCATTAAAGGATTGCAATTTGATGACTGGTTTCTCTCCAAAGTCGTGCTGTCATAAGCCAATCCTACATTACTATTATTATCTACAGAACTACAGTCCCTCATAATATCAAGCCTTGACACTAACCGTTATCAGCCTCTCATACTCGTACTCTAACATACGTATTTTTCAAATATTTGCTTTCTATTGTCTTTGAATATAAAATATTCAATAAGTACCTAATGTATTAAATTGGAGATCGTTACTCCTACTGACTTTGGCTGTACAACTTAAAAGCTATTTTAGGTCAAATTACATAGAATTACTTTGGGTAATTGGACAATTTCCCTTCAATCGCAAGATTCCGATTAAATAACATCAAGTCAAAGATTATCGGATAAATCGAAAACAAATTGTTTGAATGTATTGCAAAATTAAAATTTAACATTTTACGAAATATTTTATCATAAAGAAGATTTTCAACTTCTTCTCTATGTCGAGGTTGATGTGAAGACTGTTACCTTCTAAAAATGACGTTAATTCACCTTTAGAATGTTTTATTCTGTGCTTCATAGTTCGTTTTCTAGCATGAAACAAGGTACATTATCTCTCTCGTTATCATCTTTATTACCCTCGTTAAAGTAAATTTTCTATCAGCAAAATGGTCAAGAATACTTTGAAATAATACAAGTAATGAAAACGTCACTCGAGGGAATATTTTGTACGCTTTTAATGATGAGAAATATCCCGTTTTCAACTCGATTGGATAAGGTCAACGTAATCTTACGGGACTCTTCCTTTCTTCACTCACTAGGTGAACGTACGAACACGGAGGTTATGAATATTAACGCAGTCGCTGAATATAAAAAGCAACTGATTGGTTTAACTTAAGATGCTAATATCTACCGTAATATCTCGAAAGAACTTTAGTTGACACATAAAAATCTAAATTTTAAACGACTAGTAAGTTTCCAAAGATTTCATTAATTTTAATTAATTAATATCGAAGTTCCAAACAGCCTAATATCGATTATTAATAATTATCCATCGTAATACAGGTCCAGTTGTGAAGGACGTACATAAAAATACATTTCTATATTCTCTAGACTTGACTATTCTCTTTTTCGTATGCAATCATTGCTAAAAATGATATTTGTATTTACAGGTGTATACACCTTTAAGTGAATCGCTAATTAACATAAACAAGATCTAAGAATAATAAATTTTGAGATAAATATTTGCATGATAACGGTACAATTTAAGTTTAAATGGTGCAATTCCTAAGGCACAGACTCAGCAACTTATTCTAATTGAATGGAAATTCTGAGGGAATAAAATAAGCGAGTTTTTAAAAGAATACATAAAAAGAAGGCTCTTCCGAATCGGCTGTTTAGATGCCAAATAAGATAGCAATTTACAAGGGAGCGGGGCGGTGAAAGAACATTGGTTTAAGTCCCTAAGGAAGGGTTATTCTCCACGTATTCCCTTAAGGCGTTATTCTTACATCCCTACCTCAATACTTCCTAACGACGATAAAAGAGACTACGGAGTACTGATATTTAGAAAGTTTCTTTCTCAAGCAAGATGTTTGTTACAATTATTTTTTCCATTGCCTAAGAGACTTCTGAAGTTATTTTTGAACTGAATTCTGTGCTTATATTTCTATTCAATTTTTATTACATTCAATTCGCATTGCGTTCAGTACGAACTGAAATATAATCATCTATATTAGGTTTAGTTATATTGATGGGATTCCCCAGGACCTCTCTTGGATCTCGGAAGCGAGAAAACCTTGCATGAAGAAATGAAGCAATGGACAGCTCACAATTAATCCTGACCACCGCGATCAGAAGTATCACTGATGGCACAACCAGAGAATTATATATTTTTAATTAGTGAACCATTAATTTTGAGAGTACTTGGAATGAATGCATGCGAAAATGATACTGCTCTTAAATCTGACCGGTTGAATAGATTCTGTATACCGCCTTTATTTCGGATTATATCGACTCGTTTGTAACACAGCAGCTTGTGCTCCAATCACCAGCACTATGGAAAATTAGTGATTAAATCAGTGGGTAACTGATGGAATAGCCGAAAATATCTTCATATAGCAGTATGTTTGTCTTTTTTGTTATTTATAATCCACGGAAATTGAAAATGAGGGAAAATGGTTCAAAAATTCCCTATTCATTTCTGATATCCCGAGAGTTGTTGATAATTCTCGGGGAAATATTTCTTCTACTCGAGTCAAGAATATTTCTAACGTTCTAAATAATTTCTATTCGTAAATTCCGATAATAATCAAAATTTCAATCAGAAAATATCATCTATTTTCGTTGTAGTTAGCGTATACATCCTATTCTATTTCAGTTATAAGTCTACTCGTTAATTTGCGTCCAGAAAATTCACAATTTTTTGCGTAACTTCAATTAAAGTTGGCCATAGATTTTTGTGAAATTATACATATTTGCATCCAAGTATTGCATATCACTACAGGTACAGCTTGAGTTAGACTTTCAAGATGTCTAAGTGTAGTCAAACTTTTCTGTTAACAAACCCAGATAAAGCAAGAAGAATTAGACAAAAGTATAAGTTACTCAGAGCTGGAACATATTGACACGCGTTCTTAGCATCAGAGGTTTTGCATCTGCGACAGTACGTCTTCTCCAATGTTAGTGAACATGACGTTGTCCTTGCCTTATTTTTTATATTGTGTACACTTATCGAAACAGATTTGACATGAATTTCATCTCTGCAGAATCAGTATCCACGGAAAAGTCGGCCTCCCAAATTCAGCATTCAAAAACACAGAAGAACTCGACTTTTATTTGAGAGTATATGGTAAATACAGTGGGAAAAAGAGGGACTTGACCAATTTTTGAGGAGAATCAAAAGATTGTTAGTCAAATATCAACCGATAATCATTTCCCTCGAAAAATTACTGCCTAACATTTAGCGGAAAAGGGCTACCGACGCACAGTGGGCTAGAATCGAAAAAAGCTGGCCAAAAATAAAAAAAATGGTTTTTTTGAGCGCGGACTTTGGAACTTCGCATGGCTATTCTTAAATAAATTCTGCTTTCATTCCCGTGGATTAAAATTCTACAGGGGGTCAAAGTTGACCAAATTTTAAGAAAAAAGCCGGTCTTCGATTTTTCACAAATTTCTTCAACGTCAAGCCAACACTGAACCCAAATAAGCAAAATCATCGGGTAAAAAACGATGCTGTATTATAAATCTACTCTTTATGCTTCATATTAATTGGTTCAAATGATCACGGGGGAGTATTTGCATAAATTATACAACAAAATGGCGAACTCATATTTTACGGCAAATGTTCACCTAAAGCGAGGAAAATAGTAGTGATGTACCACGATGTACACGGGCTTACTTATACCACGATATTCTTTGAAGCTTCCTGAAGAGGAATCTGAAATAAAATCCTGCGACAGTTTGCGACGCCGATTTATATATCGAATTTTCGATGGCGATGCAAGAGCCATATCCGCGTGGCGGAGCGTCACCCTCCATGACGATCTCTGATTTGAGAGGATATACGGACCAACACGCTTCTTAATGGTTATATTTCTGGGAATATGTGCTAAGATGAACCTTTGTTCTAATTTAAGACACGAAATAATAAGATATTTAAAATATTTCCACGCTCAAACCTTTAACGCAAGAGTAAATTTAGCAGTAACGTACCCTTTCCATCATATCTCTGGATAGATACACAATTTGCGAATGTTTCACTTCAGGAAAAAATTTTAAAGCTATTTTAGTTCATCTTACTCTTTTAACCCTTTTTTGGGCCCTCAATTGCAAGGACAACAAGCTCACATCTGGCCGTTATTGGGAGACGGTCTTGAAGCGCCCTTAACCCTGAGTAAAATTTCTCTAAGGAGCTCGGTTTATGATACTCAGCTGTGTGTGCTTTTTGGGAAATGGGTTTACTTCATACTGTATTTTCGCATGTTTTAGCTCATATATACACGCAGAGTCAGTTGTATTTTGGTTTTGGTGCAGTTCATTATTATCACGGTGATCTTTCCGTATCTTATACGGTTCGATACGTCGCAAATTCGACGAGTTGTTCCCTGCAGTATTCTTTGTTTGCGGTGTGGATATAATTTCTGAATTCGTTCCCTTGAAAAGTGCACGCGAAAGTTGCGCAAGAAATACCACGGACGTGAGGCACACGATATGTGCGTGTGCAGTTTCTTCCTTTTTTATTGGCGCGTAATTAGCACAGCAACCAGCTGCCTCTTGAACAACACTACTTTCTCCGCCCTCTTTCCCTTAACTCTCCCGCGTTTTACACTCTTTCTCCACTCGTTAGAACTACGCAAGAGCTGAAGCTCTCCAAGGTTTTGGTAATGGTGACCAGGCTCCTTACACCTCGGGCATAACGCTCAATATACTAAATTAAATGTATAAAATACCCGTTTTTCGACTAAAACGAAGAGCTAAAAATACCCTATTTTGCATTCTCGGACATACACGCAAACATGTGACTATGTTTCTCCAATTTCTCTAATTTTCCTCTTATCTAATTTTCTCTCCGATTTTTCAGCATTATTGTGGTCCTTTAGTTTGCTGAGCTGTGCCAATTTGAGGGAGTTGCAATTAAAATGCAATATTTCTGATTCTCTTCATCATAATGACCAAACGAACCATGTAATCCTACTATGTAATTCCTGATGTTCTAAATCAACAATGTACTCGAGAAAAATAAATCTCAAGGCTTTCAAAGTTTTCAGTAAATAATGGGTGGTCGACAAATTAATTGCAAGCAGCTTAGACGGAACCGCTCATATAATTAGCCTTGTATTTTTCTTGTCCAGATGAAAAATTTTCGAATATTACTTTTATGAAGAATGGGACTAAGTGAAATGCAAACGTTGAGAAATATATCGTAAAATGCCTATATAAGTTGATATTATGAAGATAACATTATTCGTAGGTATTACTTTGTCGAAATTAACTCTTAAAGACGCGTAAAATAAGCCATAGAATAGATTATTCCAGAGGTAATTAAAGCATATACCACAATGTCTACGTGTAATATTATTATATGAAGTGTTAATTTTATAGTAACATTGGATTAATTACTATTACTTGTCTTAACGTTCTTTTTATTATCTGGATAACTGGAATTACTTTCATTTAAATACGACTAGATGATACTTCAATGAAGATTATCATTTATCACATCTTAACAATTGCAGTTAACCTTCATTTGCTCTCCTTTCGTATAGCGCAAGGGAAAACTATCCGAAATATACCGTTTTTTCCGCCAGCTCTTCTCCATCGTCATTTTCAGGTATAAGACCTCACCCATAGTTGAAGACCACGCACTCTCCATTCAACGCCATCTTAGGAAAATGTCGACTTTCAAAATCAAACATACGTTATACCTTATGTTATTATTATTTCATTTCTACCTTTGTTTTGCAATCTTTCCGAGTAAAAAGTTCTTTTAATAATAATAATCACAAAACAAAATCTTTAATCTAAGGTGCGAGCGAATCAACTCTCCGTCTTCAAAGAAATAGAACTGAGCATTCTATCTCTCATTAATCCTGTTTAAAACAATTTAATGAAGAAAGAGGAATAAGGATAACAATGTGCATCGAAACCCGGGTTGTGATTATCGTGGCCAAGTTGTTGTCATTCCTCTTTCATAATAAAGAGTTGAGGCCGAAATAGTCATTGTAATGAATTTTGCAAAACTGATTATTTTAAGTTTGCTTAAACGTATACTATTACATATATATGTATATCAATAACATTAAGAACAATCTAGGTACCGTTGCTTTCTTAGTTTCAGTATTTCCAACACCTCTCCACCAACTCCCAAACTTTGTTATAAAAACCACAAAAAAATGTTCTTCGGTTTAGATCGCGTTTCTCTTTTTTCTCAGTATTTTAGGTTAGTTTTAGTTCGGAAAAGTAACTTAGAAACAATAAAACTTATGCTAAGGGGTGCAAAACTGGCAAAACGTAACAATGGAAAAACAAAACCCATCGAACCTTATTTCATTCACAGCCGACGAAGATTCATTGCCTTTCTCCAACTCTTCTCAACGCAACAATGTACGTGTTAATGTGCAATAAACATTCAGTTCAAGGCTATAATGAGCATGGTTGCAATGCATAACCATGTACTCTGAATTTCCAGTTACAATAGTCTTTAACAGCTCCCGCATAGTCTATGAAAGTACAGACCCAGCGAAGGTCTATGCACAGTTCAATAGTATAATACTTTAAAATTCCACTTATCCTATGTACAAATTATCACCGTCGTATCTGTAATTTTTTACTAATTAATTTCACACACTTTCCGATTAGATAGACATATGAAATTTAAGAATTCGTTAGAAACCTTGAAAACCATTAAATACCAAAATTTTTACAACAAACGTATCCTTGATTCGGCTCCGGATGACTCGAAACCCTCCCGTAAGAAATGCACATAAGTTTCATTTTGATCGATTTCAGCCTTTTTTTTTTTCTTTTGCAAGATTAAATAAGAAATAATGGCCCTACAATAATAATAATAATATCGTTTCTTTTTTGTTTAAGCCTCCGTAGTAAACAAGTTTTGTTTATGCCAATTTAAATGCTCATGAATGATGGCGTGAAAGAAAAGGGATTGGTATTAGAGTGTTACTTGAAATTGCATCCGTTAAATTAAGAGATTTTCTTAGCACTGGTATGCTGAGAACGTTTTAAATAATATCTTTTGAATTTAATGGTACATACATTAGATCATTTTGTTTCGTCATCAATTTCGCGGTTGACGAAAATAAGTTCACTGAATAAGAACATATTCCTAATTTCGGTATTTACTTTCTCAGAGGTATTGATCGGAAAGTGATCAAATTCCAGCGAATCGTGTTCATCTCATATCTGACTGAAGGGGTAAAGCGGTTTTGTTTTTCAAAAGAAATCAGTGGAATAATTCTCAGAACTGTTAATTATGTTTTAATTAACGAGTGGGACATAAATAAATGTGAGTTAATTTCATAACTTTAAATTAAAACTCCTTCTAAATGTTTTCATTTGATAAAACGCTTTAATAGCCAAATGTTGAAATTTATGTAAGTGATGTCGTTTAAAACAATTCGTGTAAGTTATTGCAGACATTAAATACACGATGCGCCCTAATATTTCCGCGGGATCAGCTAGTATATATAATTTCCCAAGCCCGCGTCCTCCGTATCTCAGAAACGGTTAGATTTAGAGACATGCGGTACACTGCGTTGGATTTATAATTACTAGAAACCACGGGCATACTTGTTTTCATCCCCGGAAAGACCCGGGGTCGAACCCCAGAGCTAAAAATGTGCTTCCGTAAGATTGGACGCGATTTTTCATTTTAGAAAGTGAAAGGCTTTCTTTCTTCATTAATTAAAATACCTAAATTTGAACGGATTTCCATCAAACCTTGTTCATTCGAAGGTTAAATGTGCAGCCAATCTCATTCTTGCCATGTTTACACGTTAAAGTGTCCATTTTTTAATAATTTTGCTTTTATTTCGAAACTTAATGCAAATGTTCTGCTTTTTCTGCACTCGCTACGGCAACCACCATTGTTGCCACGAATGAATAAACAAGCATTAGAAAGAAGGGAGAGGGAATGACGTTGTGTTCTATTACATATCTTAGCAGCGTCTGTAGCAACCAAACGTTATTTATAGCAACGTAAATATTTACAAATAATTTCCTGTTGCATTGAGAATATAATTAGATTCATTAATATAAAATATTATCTGACGCGCACTTTTTCTCGGATTTGGTTGCTAATAAATACTAGAAAAATAAGTGATAATCGTTTATTTTTTCAACATTATTTAATTGCCTGTAGCTACCATGTTTTGTTTATAGCAAACGTATGAACTTTTCACATAATTTTACAACGGAATCCGTGTAGGTGGCAGCACTGCCATTGGGCTAAACAAATACTATGCATAAATCAATGCTCTGAATTCAAAGGAATACATTATATTCATGGCTCGGATGAATAATTTTAAAGGTATATTCTGTCTAACCGCTCCAATTCTTTAAAATTATGAGTGAATTAAAGTATTAAAACATTTACAAACATGAATCAATGAAATTGTATTAATATCGTGTCTTTATTGTTTAGGCGTGTGTAGCAACCTAATTTTGTTTATAGCAACGAAGATAATTTTGAGTGTTGAGGTAAAAAAAAGACATGGGTTTCTTGAAATTACTCAGTTAATACTAGAAAATATCTGTGCGCTGGTGCGTTAAGGACGTTATCTACAACATCTTCTACACTTGGTGGTACATTAGATAAGTATGATTCGTCGTCAATTTCGATGTCGACGGAAATGAATTGCTCAATATTTACATTTACATATACTGTGGGTATTTTCTACATTTGAGATATTGATCCACAATTGATCAGTAGCCAGGGAACCAGGCTCGACTCAAAGCGGACTGAAGAGGTAATGTGATTTTATGTTAGCGGAGATGGTTTCGGCCTTTACTTGGTGTTTATATGTAATTGTGTGGTATAGTATTTATTAAAGTTTTTCCAATCATATTTGATTTTATATTGTTGGGGACAGTATGAATAACATCTTATAACTTTGGTGGTACATTAGATAAGTTTGTTCCGACGTCAATATCGATGTTGACGGAAATGAATTGCTGAATAAAACACTATATATATAAAAAGCAAATGTCTGTCCGTCCGTACTTCTGTCCGTCTGATCGTCCCCCTTCTTATCTTAGAAACGGCTTGACTTAGAGATCTGAAACGACATACGAAATTGAGACCAGTGTCACAAGAAAGAAAAATAATCATAGAATCTTATTTTAGTGGTGAATCATTCATATAAATTCGAAATTGCGAGAACTTTGATAAAATATACGAAAAATTTGTAAGTTTTTTGGGAAATAAACAACCCATCCCTTTGACGACTAAGCCCATTGTTGAATGTTGATTTCATGAATTCTCCCATATTAGTGTACGGGGATAATCAGTTCTTATAATTTTTATAAGAAATGTACGTAAGTAGGCTTTCATGACTTGAAAACAGTAGAATAAACATTATAAATAATTTATATGATAAGAAATATATTGAGTTATTATGATCGTACGGCAGAATTTTTTTGTGCTTAGGACGACTAGATACATACGATAATAGATATATTTTTTAACTAAATTAAGTCCCGTCATGCTTGACGGGGGCGTTTACTAGTTTTTCTATAAAAATGTTCGTAAAGTAGGCTTTCATGATTTGAGAACAGTAGAATAAATATTATAAATAATGGTAAGAATGATATTGAATTATTATGATCTTACGACGGACTGTTTCTGGCTTCGGAGAACCAGATAAATATATGATANTGATAATTGATGTATATTTTTAAACTAAATTAAATTCCGTCATGCTTGACGGGGGCGTTTACTAGTAAACAATAACATTTTTAAATAAGTTAAATTAAATCCTGTCATTTTTGACGGGGTAATTCACTAGTGAAGATATATTGCGGAAAGGTCGACCTTGTGTGTTCCCTAATTTCGATATCAGTTTAAGCAATTACGATTGGTGAACGTTGATTTTAATTTGTGAAATCATTTAAAAGCATTCTCGAGTAACGAGAACGAAATAGATATTACTTAACATTTTCGATGTAAAAGTTTTAAATGTTTGACGCAAAAATAATTCCCTATCAGTATTATAGGGGAATTCCGTAAATCTGTGCTTCAACTGGTATGCAGCTGCTAAGCTCTTGGTGAGCCGCGTAATATTCAAGGAAATTAGTCACTATCCGACTTGAGGACAATTTCCCTCGAGCGCCTTTTCGATTTCTCTCCGAGTTCGTTGCTTCGCCCGATTTCATTGGAATTGAAAAGTCGATAATCTGATCTCACCTGCAGTAAAGCCTACCCGAGCGATGTCACTGCTGCACTTCAAAGACAAAGCTGACAGTAGTGACCTCAATCGCTTATCAGTGTTCAAGACAAAGAGAAAAGCGCGCTATTTTTCCCATTGACTGCTTGTCAAGGTTCTTTTTGATGGTCTTTGCTTTCCGTTCGGCTTTAGTGTTCTTCATCGGATATACGCATTGAGGGAAAACATAATTTTAAGATTTTAATTTCATAACTACGCACGGAATCTAAAGGATATTCAAAATGCTACGAAAATAAATGTAGTTGAACGAATGAAAATACGGGTAGAAAAGGATGCGGGTCTTAAGAAATTAGCAAAAGTTATTTAATCAATATGCTCTAGCTTCACTTGGAGGAACGCCATGATGAAATAAATATGAGACTACGAAGTACTTTCATATTTATTTCATTTTAGCAAAAGTTAATTGCACATGCCCAAACAGCAACCATCACGCTGCCATTAGAAGCCTATAAAGTGTAAAACGACCAAAATTGAAAAATTGAAAAACAATTCCCAAGTCACTCACCACTTACAGATTAACACCTTTATACGTATTTCAACAACCATGTTGCCATCCACAGTAGATGGCGAAGAAACTTGTTTTTAAATTTCTCAATTTTGGTCGTTCGGTCGTAGCAAGAGTATACGAAGGGCAATGCCAAATTCCTTTACAGAAACTGAAATCTCAAGATCACATGTTCACGAGACAGCTGAAGATAAGTAGCAAACGAGGTAACCCCAGGGCACAAACGAGACACTCATAACTGAATAACGAATATGAACGCCTTCTAAATATGATTCTTTTGATTTTTATTGTGCATAACAGGCAAACTGAATTTAATTTTAGTTAGAAGAATTCATGAAATATTAACAATAATGTAACCAACACGCGCTAAATTACTTTAACAGCAAATAAAACGTTTATTCGGCGATCAAGGCATTCCAAGACCATAATTGGTAACACATTTGCAGTCAGCAATTGACAGCTGTTAAGCAAATTAATGTCACCTTGCCCCGGCTGCGTCAGACTCTTTCGATTGTTTCTTGGACTGAAATAGCTGATAATAAGCTGATCCACGTATTTAAAGACAAGGCCGAATCTACGCATTGGTAGATGAAGAAGGGGGGAAGAGACAATCAACCCTCGATCACCTGATGTTATTATTGTATGTACTAAAAATTTGCCAAGGATTATACGAGGAGCTTGAGTTAAAATTCAATTGTCAAGTTGTCCCACGATCACTGTACATTTCATAGCTTAATCACAAAATATGGCATGTTCAAAGCTAGGGCGCTAATAATTTAGGCAGCATCTGACTGCAGCGCTGCCCTGGTAGCGATCATCACACTACCAAATTAAAGATCAGCTCCTAGGGAATATGTATTAAGTTGTTTATTGATCAATAATGACTGATTCTACATCACTTATAATGTCCTTCTTAATTTGAATAATCCTTCTTCTGAGAAAGCGAATATGGTAGAAATAAAGGTATCGGTTCAACGCGTGAACATAATAACTTCGCGCACTCTTGCTTGGAGACCATATTCTTAAATGCAAATGTAGCATGATAAAGAAATAGCTGGTCCCCCCTTTGAAAGGTATCTATCTCCAGGTGGTGAGCTGTGCAAGCACACCATCGATGCGTACAGGAGCACTGGGCGCCCTGAATGTGTTTATGTAACTATTGCCGTGTGAAGAGGGATATTGGGTGCCATCTGATATTGTGAGGGATATTGGGTGCTATAACTCAGTAACCAATGGTGCTGCTAAGAAAGAGTTTCGATTCAAATAACCAGACAATATGAAAATGTAAAGAAGATAAGATTAACCTACCTGGGAAGAAGTTATCAATCAGAGATGACTTCCGATATCGTTATACCTTCACTGGCATTCTCACACACTAACCACTTAACATTTAATGTTACGCACGCTTCATTTCACTGACTTGAACACTTCCACAACACTGACCACACTGAAGTGCCTTCTTTCGCCTCCTCTACCACGAGAGAAGCAATTCGGAGAGTGCACCGTCGTCCTTGCCAGGTCTCTTTCCAGCCCCGAAGAGGAAGTCGCTGCAGTTCCTCCGGTCTAATTGCAACTTCAATGCTTACAATGTTTCCCTCAGCTATCCTCTTTCGTAGTGGTCGAATGACACCCTCTGCCAACTTTAAAATCTTTGTGAGGAAGACATTCTTCTTTGGAGACCAATACGAGGGGCTGAGAACAAAAATTAAGAAAGCAATCAGTGAAACTTATCTTACCATGTTAGATCTCAACAAAACTTAAAACGATGAGAGAAACTATCGAAAACAAAAGAAAAACACTGTTGAGGAATGAACAGCTATAAAGAACTAGCGCGAAGTTACATGGCATCCGACAAAAAGTCGCAAGAACTAAATATATGGAAAAAAATTCCAATGAATCGTTAAAATTAGGGTTCTTGTGGTTCACAATAGAGTTGTTTGAAATTAAATAAATGGTTTGAGACGAAATTTCACCTGCACAGAAGTAGGATATTACAGATGCTGCCTGACACACACAAGAAGCACGTTCACTAAACTGAGATTACACAAAAGAGCTGGAAATAAGCGGAAGTGCAGTGAAATAGATAAAGCCAAACACTTTTTTCCCGCGTACTTTAGCTGAGCTGAAATCAATTCTTATTTCGAGTGAAACCTCATGCCGAGAGTCTATTTTCTATTGTCTTTTTTGATGAACCTGTTTTAGGTAGAAGGGTATCTATGACAATGAAAATAGAGGTACTATGTCTCATTCTAATGAGATGTTCAATTTATACTGACAAAAATATTGGCCTTTAACCATTTTGATTCACATCATATATGAATATGGACGGCTATCCATCTAAAGTAAAACGTAAATATAAAATGAGAATGTAGTCTAAATAAAGCGTGAATCATTGACTTAGAGGAAGGTTGAACTTGAGGGAAATGTCTTAATAGAAAAGAAGAATCACACGTGACTAATTCCATATTATTACAACAATAATTTCTGCGACATAGGTTTCGGTTTATTCTGTTCTATTATAATTTATGATTTAAGACCTGGAAATGTTATAATTCACTGCTTTACCTGCGGAAGTTACGAATTTCGGCTAAATACATGGCAAATATTCGCAATGCATCGTTAAAGTTAGATGTTTTGAAATATATCATTTATCACTTTCGAGTTCTTTGAAATATGTATATATGATCTGTTTCAAACAATATTACATGTGCACAAATACAGGATTACACATGCGTTATCTGGCACATACATAATGCACGTTCAACACGTGAACGCTGAATTGAGACTGCACAAAAAAGCGGAAATGCACGGAAATAGAAAAATGAATATATTTCTTTCCTCGCATTTTATCCGCGCTAAAATCTAGTCTAATGTTGACTGTATCAAAAGCTTTACCTGAAGATGCTATATTTCATCCTTTTTTTGTTGGATTTGTTTCAAGATGAAGTTAACCAATGAAATTAAAAATATGGTTATTATTTCTTATTCTGATCGCAATTGATTTAGGATAAAATGTCCTTTGTCTCCGCAAATTAATTTCAGCGTAGAATTTCTGAATTCGTCAGCAGCTGTAAATAGAAATACATTCAACTGAAAAATTCTTCCGACTATTTACATTTAAAAGTAAATGTCTATAACAACTGAAATCGAAATTGACGATGCAACCAAAGCCCCCACATCTACAGATTTGTGGAAAGGACCCAAACTGAGAGAGAAACTCCCAGGAAGAATAATTCGGAAAAGACCCCCGCGGCAGTGATTCCCAAGTTCCGTCACCCACGACACACTTTTAAACGTTGTTGACTCAATTTTTGCGGCACACTAAACCACTCCTTTATTCCAATTTTAAATTGAGAAAGAAGAAAATGCAGTCTGGAATTATATATTTTAAAACTTCCATTACGAACTCTAAGACGAAAATCTTGCGAAAATACGCGTTTTTACACGTAATAGAATTTTCAGTGTGTTACCTTCGGTGGTATCGCAGCACAAGAAGATTGTACCCACGTCTCACCGGTTGGGGAGTTCTTCCATAGGGGCCCCGCGGGGCCATAGTACTGTAAACAAAAACAGGATAGCGTATTTCCAGGTCCTTAATACGCAACGGCCTAAAAGGCGCACCGTGTTTTTTTAGGCGAACGAAGCAAAGATTATGTACACAGGAACGCAAGCTGCCCATAAGTGAAACAAATAAACGATATTCGTAAAAAAGCGTCAATTTATGGAAGAACGAAAGAAAAGCACAACATTGCAAGAAAGACTTCCGCAGGTCGATTTTAGATTAAATTTTCGCGGGAAAAAAGTGCGACTTATGGGACGGGAAATACTGTAAATCCCCGCCTTCCTCTAATAAACAAACTTTACTGGTTGCCATGGATCAACATCGAGCTTCCTGAGTGCGATTAGAAAGACCTCCCACCCTTTTGTTTGATCGCTCACAACTCATCCAAAGACAACAACTGAAGATGCTTGGCGATGCATTTTAAACATTGAGACCCGCTTAATCACGGCTCCTTAATTTCACTCGACCGCACAAAGTGACAGTCTAGACTGGAGATGCAATCGCAAGCACTTTCTCCTGCGCACTTAATCCCACCATCTGCAGGATTGATTGGGTGGCGTATGCTAAACAAAGAGACAACTCGCCTCTCATTACGCTTATCAACGAACCACTTTTAATTAAATCAACGGCGAGTGGGGGCACTCGACCAACGGCTACTGCATTCGCGAGAATTTATGCTCAGAAAAGGCAGTAGCCGAATAAATGGCAGCAGAAATTGCATTCGACATCTTGATGGAGAGTAACATGTAGAAAATGCCCGCATTGAACAATTCATCAACTAAGAACTGCACAAAACCGGTCCAAGGCAGTATCGCCGAAGAAGAATGTAAGATCTCAATCCAACTCGGTCACTCTAAGCGTCTCGTGAACCATTATATCCTTCGATTTAGGCTGACGGTTTGCATTAATTGGTTTACTTCTTAAATTTAAATAAAAACATTACACGTGTACTTAACCCTTAACATACTAAGCCTACTTTGTTTACCAAGCGGGGGTCTTCGGTTTTTCTTTTATTTCTTAATTGTTTGTTGTTGTGGATTACTTAAAATGGGTTTTATGGGTTTCTGGAAGATATAGATATTTTGGCATATTTTGTTTATTTTAATAGTAGTAAAAGTAAACCAAATATTGCCTATATATTATTTTCAACTGCGAAAAAAGTCGTACACTAGCCTTTAACATAAAAATATATTGCAATTGATTTCGTCAAGCAGCGCAATTTGGGTCCTGTCGGGACCCCAAGGGAGTTTTTATTAATTTGTGTTTCCATGAAATGATTTTATAAAAGATTAATTATATTTTTTAACTCATGCGGGACACATATAAAGGTCAAGTAGAAAATAATTGTTATGGTTACAGCAGGAACACTAAAAATGTAATTCTGGGAACCCACTTGGTATGTTAAGGGTTAATACATAAGGGTCCTACCAGTCGAGATGTACTAAATATTCCCAATTCAATGTAATTTCTTTCGTTTCTTGGTAAATTTTAAATTTAAAGTGATGTTAAAAGTGCTTCAACAGCTAAGGGCATTTCGCATGTTGGCCCCCACCGGGAATCGAACCCGGAACCGCTTTCACCGAACTCGAATGCGTTTCCCACTTGCTTATCCGGGAACCCTTGGTGACTTTTCCCACCCTTTATGTCATCTAACATCCTTTTGCCTTTTTCTTCCGCTCTATCTTTTCCCTTCAATTTTCCCTCAATTACATTCTACAGCAAACCTTCTCCTCTAAATATTTGGCCAACAATTCCTCTGTCGATGCAAAATTACTTCAATTAAAACCCTCTCCTCAACGACCATCAGTAGGACTTCCGTGTTAGTTCTTTTATCAACCCAAATAACATTTTTCGTTCTACGACACGTCCACATCTCGAAGTCCTCCAATATTTTAATTTCCTCTTTTCTCAACATCCACGTTTCACACCCATATAGTAGTACACTCCAATCAAAGACTTAACTAATGTTTTCCAGATTCTTTTATCAAGACCTCGTCATCTCTTCGCTTCATGAAAGCTCCCTTGGCTAAGGCTATACTTCCTATTTGCATTTGCATACAATTTTTTCAGCGAAGCTATTATCGAAGGGATCTCCGGTTCGCATATCTTCGTATGGTGTTTCAACAAATTTTAAAATTAAAAAATAAAAAAGATGGTAGAGTGTAAAAGAACCCTAGAGCAATTAGGATAATGTAAAGCTGACAATGGAATATGGGCCAGAAACTAGACAATCTGAAGCCGATTTTGTTTTCATTTCAAACTATTTTTCTTGGTGTCGAATTATTAATCCTTATCAGCGTATCTAGAGGCACTTTTCTTGGATCATAACAGAGAAAGCTTATGCAATCTTTGAAATTTTCTTATATATTGCAATTTTAACCATTCCGAACGTTACTGTTCAAAAAATAGGATCTAAAATGCTTAGCACTCCGCCACAGGACGCTGAGTGGTTGCCATGCTAATGCTTTATCCTTTAGGTCTCGAGTCCCGTCTTATCGCGTTACTTTGGTTAGTGAATGGTTTTGTGTGCTCTTCTATTGTTACTCTCTCCTATGAATGGATGTTTTCGATGGAACCAGAAAATAATATAGTAATAAAAATAAATAATAATACGTCTAGATGCTTCTGGCGGCATCAACTATACATCGATCTTTCGTTTGTTTACTTGCACGTTGGCGCGAGGTATAAATTTCACAGCGACACAACTACGAAAAAAAGAGAGGAGTGGGAAGTGAAGTGCCGCTCAAATCTTATTTTCCGAAGGAATGAATGGGATGGGTGCAGTACGGCAGACCATAACTCATGCTCACCTGCACGTGGGTCGACACATCCATCTTTCCGCTACATTATGCGAGTCCTCTTGTCGCACCAAACATCCACCATCTTGCTTTACACTCTTTTCTAAGGGAGAAAGGCAATAGCGCAAACGTAATGAGCAGAAAGGATAAAGTGCCATTATTTCGCTCTAATTGAGAATATTGTGTGTGTGTGTGTGTGTGTATATATATATATATATATATATCCCCTCCTCACACTGCCACAGTTCATTGCCTCATCGGGGCGGAGGGGTGTTAACGGAGGTTGGAGGCGATGTATAGCTCAGGTTTAACCATGCTAAGAAGGCTTCAACAATATCTCCGGCCAAATAGTGAGAGTGGCACTCAGTTC
>KZ309186.1:55993-92143 GCA_000376725.2 Ladona fulva | reverse complement strand
GTTTGGCCACACCTGGCTTATATGAATGACAACTCAGCTTCATTTAAAGACGACATACCATTTTTGTAGAACAAGATGACGTACGCTAAGGAAATTAAGACACCGAAACCGAAACTTTAAAATTGAGCACAATATCTGGACGGAAAATATTCCGCGGTTCCGTTTGCCAATCTAAAAAAATAAGTAAAAATAAGAAATAAGAAACCCTATGGTAAATTCCACATAACCTAAGTCTATATAAACTAAATTGATGTGGAATTTAGCATAGAATTTCTTATTTCATTTTAACGAAAGAATGCGACAAAGTTACGCCTGAGACTATCTTTGGTGAAAATAAAATCATTGAAACTATTGAAGGAACAATATAAGAATAATTTGTACTTTTACCACAAATTTTATTTTCACAAAACAGTTACACGACCGGTTTCGAACGATTAATCGTCATCTTCTGGTGATTATTATTATTAAATTATTGAAGTTTGTTCGGGAAAGAGGCTGAATGAAACGGTGTGAATAAGGCTTTCAGATTGCGAAATAATATTCTTTGGTCATTGTGTAAGTTTACATGCAATTTCGAACAAAACAAGGAAAGATTTAACTTGTATTAAACAATTTTAGGCAGAGAGTCTCACAGAAAGCGAGGATTTGAATCTGTTGGGCCAAAAATGATAACGAAGCGAGCAGGCATCTTGAAGATAAGATGCTTCTCACCAGATAACTTTGAATAAAAGAAACAGGTATTAATTATTTCATATAAATTCCGTAGGACAAATAGTGTTCTCGGGAGTGCGAGAAGTAATGAGAAATCCAATGTAAAGGTGTTTAGGTAAGTCTTAGGGGAGTGCATAATCCGAAAGATGAAAATTAATTCATAAAGACTCAGTGTTTTAGTTGAATAGCTTTGGGATACTACAACTTGGATAGATTAACAGCGAGATATATTGTTATTTGATGATCAAGAAACTAGTGTCGGAATTTTGAGTATGGATACTTAAGTTTGGAGAAGAATGAAACTCAACTAACGATTCCACAAAACAAGCCACTGCACCAGAATGTTGCATGTTTCGTGCTGCGTTCAACCATAAATGCAAAGTTTAGTTTGTATCATGTTAGTATTATATCACAGATTTTTTATCGATTTTATCCCCTTCGTTCTGTTAAATATAATTTAATTATACAAGTATAAAATAGTACTTAATTCGTAAAATTTGAAATAAAATCGTATAAAATAGATCGATAATTAGTAGTTTAAGTAATTGTGCGACAACTCCAACCTAAAGAGTGTTGTAACTTCGTATTTTTACGTCAATTCATTGAAGGGGAAAAGTTGTCGATCGCAAATTTTTATTGTGACATAAAAGTACGATTCAAATATTTCTATGTATTAAGTTAATTTTGAATTTTTTAATGCAGAAAAGTTGTTCTGTTCTGTCCAAGCAAATTCCAAATGCGGCACCCGGAATTTTGGTCCGCTACGATTTGGTTCCATTTTATTGTACTAATTATTTTCATTAGTAGGGTTAGGAATTAGTATAAAACTATTATTAATTCCTAATTTTCATGAAGGACTATAGAAAAGCAATCGTTACGGAAATACTCTCAGTCGCAAGTTGGGAATCCTTGAAAGGAAGGGAATTGCACGACCTTAATTTTTTCAAAATATCATTAAAGGTAAAGACTGGACTAATGATTTGATTTCCGTGTTTCCCCTCCGTCCGATTAAACTCTTTATTTCATTGTTCTCGACTTTCCATCACTAAACGATCCTTCATCTACCGCTTGCCACATCTGTACTTTTATTTAAAATAGTTGTATATAATTAGTTGTATTTTTTATCTCTATATCTATCTATTGCTCCTCAATTATACAAGAAATGACCAGAAGTTTGAGAAGATGTGAGAGTAAAAAAGACAACTAGAATAATATGCGAATATCGACCGTAGATTTTGCATTTCTAAATGGAAACCAGGTTTTCAGAGAAGGTATCGCTGAATGTGTGAAAGTACCTTATTTGAGTCGAAAATAAGAAGATATTGGATGGAAATCGAAAAACGTAACATTGACTACTTTTTTTGACGACTGGATCACATCTTTTAACTCCAAGACACAGCGTCGTCCTGTTCTAATTGCCGGGACGAAACTTTTAAATATCGCTAAAAGTTGTTCCTGTTTTCTAATTACACCTCTTTCGATGTTACCTATCAATTCAAATTCACAGAAAATATTAAAATGTAAATTTAGAGTTTAGTTTAGATTTCGTTTAAGTAATGGTAATAGGATTTATGAATTAATTTAGACCATTTACACATGATAAAAGTATGCAATTACTTCCAATCAACCATATGAAAAATCCTTTTCTTGCGTGGGACAACAGAAAGGCGGTAATATTTGCCGGCTACTATTGAAATTACTTATAAGTAACAATATTGCAAAATTAATATTGATCAATTCTATGCCCCACTTGAGATGAAAACTAGAAATCGCGCCTCAGTCTTAAAACTTCTTGAGGCAAATTGTTAGATTAATTTATTTACACATTCTAGAAATATCTAGAGCGATGGAGATACATTTTTTCAGCGTTTCCCCTCCGCTAAACGCTATTTGGCTTTATTTCGCCACGAAGACTAAATAAACCTGCGAGAGTTTGGAGCTGTTTGTGCCCCGAGCGCAATTTGCCTTTGATTGGGGTTTCTTTAACATCGTCCATTGGCCCCCTCTTGATTCAGCTCTTTCTCGAAAGAGGTCGCCACTCGACAACAAACGACAAAGTGTGGGTCACTCGCACAGCGGATTCAGAAGACAGCTGACAGTCGCATCGCCTTCACGAATGGAAAGGGCACAGGACTGCGAAGAGGTGAAAAAAAGTGAAGAAGAATAAGAAATGACGAGAGATCTAAGTAACTACTAAATCAATGGTATAAATCAAAGTATACTGAAAGAGTAGATGAGTCACTTACTACGAAAGGATAAATCACTACGACCCCAAGATTTTACGGAAAATAAACTGAGTGGAATGCAAAACGTTGGTGGAACAACTAAGAAATGTGGAAAATTAAGGAAATATGCCTTCTAGGATAAAAGTTTGGCCACACCTGGCTTATATGAATGACAACTCAGCTTCATTTAAAGACGACATACCATTTTTGTAGAACAAGATGACGTACGCTAAGGAAATTAAGACACCGAAACCGAAACTTTAAAATTGAGCACAATATCTGGACGGAAAATATTCCGCGGTTCCGTTTGCCAATCTAAAAAAATAAGTAAAAATAAGAAATAAGAAACCCTATGGTAAATTCCACATAACCTAAGTCTATATAAACTAAATTGATGTGGAATTTAGCATAGAATTTCTTATTTCATTTTAACGAAAGAATGCGACAAAGTTACGCCTGAGACTATCTTTGGTGAAAATAAAATCATTGAAACTATTGAAGGAACAATATAAGAATAATTTGTACTTTTACCACAAATTTTATTTTCACAAAACAGTTACACGACCGGTTTCGAACGATTAATCGTCATCTTCTGGTGATTATTATTATTAAATTATTGAAGTTTGTTCGGGAAAGAGGCTGAATGAAACGGTGTGAATAAGGCTTTCAGATTGCGAAATAATATTCTTTGGTCATTGTGTAAGTTTACATGCAATTTCGAACAAAACAAGGAAAGATTTAACTTGTATTAAACAATTTTAGGCAGAGAGTCTCACAGAAAGCGAGGATTTGAATCTGTTGGGCCAAAAATGATAACGAAGCGAGCAGGCATCTTGAAGATAAGATGCTTCTCACCAGATAACTTTGAATAAAAGAAACAGGTATTAATTATTTCATATAAATTCCGTAGGACAAATAGTGTTCTCGGGAGTGCGAGAAGTAATGAGAAATCCAATGTAAAGGTGTTTAGGTAAGTCTTAGGGGAGTGCATAATCCGAAAGATGAAAATTAATTCATAAAGACTCAGTGTTTTAGTTGAATAGCTTTGGGATACTACAACTTGGATAGATTAACAGCGAGATATATTGTTATTTGATGGTCAAGAAACTAGTGTCGGAATTTTGAGTATGGATACTTAAGTTTGGAGAAGAATGAAACTCAACTAACGATTCCACAAAACAAGCCACTGCACCAGAATGTTGCATGTTTCGTGCTGCGTTCAACCATAAATGCAAAGTTTAGTTTGTATCATGTTAGTATTATATCACAGATTTTTTATCGATTTTATCCCCTTCGTTCTGTTAAATATAATTTAATTATACAAGTATAAAATAGTACTTAATTCGTAAAATTTGAAATAAAATCGTATAAAATAGATCGATAATTAGTAGTTTAAGTAATTGTGCGACAACTCCAACCTAAAGAGTGTTGTNGATGATGATGATGATGATGATATATATATATATATATTAATAAAGAACCACGTATTTAATGAAACATAAAAAGAGAAGAATTACAGAAGTCGAATCTTCATCAGATGAGGATATAGTTAGTCAAAACTTTGATTCTGCAGAAGAAATTCAAGGAAACAAAAATAAAGCACTCTGCCTCACCCAACGTCAAGAGAAAAACCCCCGAAACCTCCCGAAGGCAGTGCGTACCGCAATTTATTACAAAATATAAAAAAACTTCAGTTCACAATTGCAAACAATTTACATAGTAAGCTAAGTCATTTACAAGTTATTTAAATTCATCTACATAATTGTATGTAAAAATAATTTACAGTGCACAATATGAGATTACAGGAGTTTACATAAATCTTCTAATACCATTCTCAGTATACAGTTTTAGTCTTTTTAATTTCATTCAGGATGAAAAAATTGCAGGAAGGGGGAAATTTTCGAAAACTTCTTCAGGTAAACTGTTCCATTCCGCTATTCCCCGATTCAGAAAATTATATTTACAGATATCTGACCTTTGTGTGGAAACAATGCATGTATGATCCTTTCTCCCGAGATAATCTTTAATTCTACTCTTCAATTCCTTCATGGAAGGCTTTCCCAACTCTTCGATCATCCTAGTGTCGCTATCAGTCTTCCTGTATTTTCCCGAAACGAACCTTGCTGCTCTCCTCTGTTCATTTTCTAGTTCGACTTTCTGATGTGGATCTCAAACGCTGTCTCCATACTCCAGCAGTGACCTAACAAGCGTTAAATATGCCCTTCTTTAACTTCATTTTCTTAAGTTCCTGAATACGAAGTTTAGATTCCTGTTCGCTTTGCAAGTTACATTCTCTATGTGGCCCATTTTAAGGTGTTACTGAAGGTGACTGCTACGTATCGAATGTTCTTATCTGTGGGTATGCATGAGTTTTCTATTTTACAGTCTAATTTGAATTTATTTCGGTTGAAGTTGATTATTTTGCTTTTGCTAGCATTGCATTTTAATTTCTTCTCAATAAGCTAGAAGTTTAACTAGGATAGACCATTTTGTAATTCAATACAGTTCTCAATCTGGTAGTTAAGGTAACTAGTACTTTAACTACCAGTTAAGGCCATCGATTGTAACATGGATTTTCGAGTTAACCTGGAGGTTAACTTTAACCTCCAGGTTAAATCCTTCTGGCCGCCCGTAGTTTCTCCCTCACTTCCTCCAAATCCTACTCTCCTCAATAAGTTTCCGCACTCCGAAATCAATGCAATATTTACGAATACATTCATTAGTATCGCAGTCCTTAACATTATTTTAGCAACACTTCGTATGATACCAAGAATCGCATATCTCGCATGAACACCTGCTCTTAACTTTCTATTAAAACGGCGAAGCCGGTTCCTTTAACGGGCTCCCGGATAACCAAGTGGGCTACGCGTTCGACTTCTGTGAAAGCGGTCCCGGATTCGATTCCCGGTGGGGGCTCACGTGCGAAATGACCTTAGCTGTCGAAGCACTTTTAACAATACTACTACTGGTTCCTTTAACTTGTAAAGTCTGTAAGCTGCAGTGGGCAGCAGCAGACGCCGTTTGGGATAAGAAAGAGAATGGCAGAGTACGAATCCGCCACCTTCCACTGCTCTCGCGCTTCTTAATGAAGCACGGACAAGTGCATCTCAGGAATCGTCGCAATTTTCTATGCATCGCCAAGGACTTCTCACGATGGAGCAGCACAGGGAGTTTCGACCAAAACTGAGCTTAAGAATCGAAAAATGCTTAATAATCTACACTTAATGCTACACCGGAAGGCGTCTTGCAGGATATTTATGTAGATGTAGATGTAATCTCATTAATTAACGTTTCCGATCCCAATCATTTATCTCCAGAATCCCGAATGTGCGCGAAATGAAGATTTCATGCGATAAGAAAGTTCACATTAATGGATTTGAAAGTTCGTTTCGATGACCTTCTGATGCACCAGAGCCGCGCCCCAAATTATGTCGTCCGGGTGCGATATAATTAAATTTAAATACAAAAACCATAAATTTCCTGATTTGCGGGTTAAAATTATTTTGAAGGACTTAGAAAAGTGTTGTTTTATGACTTCTTTCCCCACCTTGCATTGGTCATCAGTAACAAGTAGTTATGCATATTCCCTATTCTGACAAAGTGAAAGGTCATTATTTGTCAATAGTTCATATTACTTTTGACTATCATTATCTTAGCAACAATATGCTTTTCCGTTTCTAGATAAACTGCGTATGAATCTTATTTTCCCTTTATCTTACAGAAACACATCAGTGATCACGTCTTCGCAGTTTTCTATTGCAGTCACGTTCAAATCCAATACAGTGCAGGGCACAGGAAATTTTGCTTTCGCATTTAACAGCAAGCGCAGCTATTTATGATATCACAATTTGTACGGATTGAGGTGCTTTTGCTTAGCCGCGTGGCTGAGTCCCAAGTAATAACATATGTGGAAAATAATGACATGACTGGGCTCGAACCCAGGTCTCTCACTTTCCGGGCAGCTATTCTAACTACCGTGGTATGCGGCGTGGTGGTTAAGTGGTTAGAATACAATAATAGTACGCAGTGTGGAATCCACGCGAGAAGGGTCGGAGCTAGAGCGCGTACAGCGGCTCGTTTCGTTCAAGGGAGATTGTAGTTACGATAGCAGTGCTTCAGAAATGATCAAAACCCAAAGCTGAGAATCTATTAAGGATAGAAACACCGAGTATATGCACACGTTATTCCAGAAAATTTGAAGTACGGATTTGCGCGACGAAATACGGCATATCGTGATTCCCGCACTCAGCGAGCGCGATTTCCGAGACCAGACGACAAAGAGATTATGCGGGATTATAGGTAGCAGGTAGCTATTACTGGTCTCTTTTCCTGGTAGCATTAGGAATACCAATCAGATCGCTTATTAATAGGTGTTTTCACACCCCCTGCCATGCGCCACACGCGGGCTTGCGGGGTGTTAATGTAAATGTAAATACATGTCCGGAAAGTGGGAGACCTGGGTTCGTGCCCCGTTGATATCGCTATTTTCACACCTGTTATTCCATAATAGTAATGAGTTAAATAAACACATTCCCTTACAAACTTGAATATATATTGCGCTAGTTTTTTCTGGGTTCCTAAGAGGACCTGCCGGTTATATTACAAGTCCTCGACAGTACAACACCAGAGAAACCAGCACTTCGTCAACGCAAACTCACTCGTCCATACAAATTCCAGATATTCCGTCTCAAACTCAAAGTGGATTTCGAAGGAGGGGTGAAATAAAACCTTACAGTGGTATCTAGCAAAGTTATTAAAATATGATTTAGTTTCAACTGAAAAGTTTTTCTTGTTTTTTGTTTTGTGAAAGGGGTCAAAGATCCATGTAAGTGAACCACATTCCAAAACAATGAGCTTTGAAAACGTAATTAACTACTTATTTGTTAAATTTACTCGGATGTTTATTTACTGAATAAAATAAACATGTCCATTCGAGTATTGTCCTTATTAGTTTTCATTTAGGAAAGAGAAATAATGAGACAGCATGTCCCCGAAAGGTTTCCCTGTTATAATGGAAGACGTGCTTCCATCGCAGAAATATAGCTTATATCAGGGATGGCCAACAAGTCGACCGCGGTCGACCGGTCGCCCGCCAAGGACTCAAAAGTAGCCCGCGAAGTTAAATTTGAAAAATCTGAATAAATCATTGGGAAGATTTTTCTAAATCTCGAGTAGAATTATTAAAAAAATACATCCTATGTATTTCACGAATGAAACCCGTACGAATCCAAATCAAATGGCGCGTAATTCTACTGAAAATTGAGAAGTGAACGCTTGTTGATGATTTATTCACATTTGTATCGTCGATTTTGACGGAGCTTCNTGTTTCTGCCATGTGTTTCAATTCCTTGAAGTTTTCACAACAAAATGGCGTTTACAGTTGAGCAACAATCTAAGTGGCGCCATTCTCTCAAGCCAACTGTGTGTACATATCAGGAGTGTGGAACAAGCAGCCTGCGGGCCGGATGCGGCCCATCGTGCGTCTCTTGAGATGTCAAAGCGTGTATCGTTTTGTTAAAATAACCTATAAGAATCACCTTTACAACTTTAAACCTCTATATCCATTCGATTTTGTTTAGGAAAAGTTACCACGTGGTTAGAAAGTATGCCGCAAAATTTGTATGATACTTCATAAGTACACGCTCATGTAAACAATTATTTTCGTGCATTAAACTTAACGGAACAGCTCACGCGTAGGGCCTCTGAATAGCCACGCGTTCGACTTCGGCGAGAGCGGTTCTTAGTTCAATTACCGGTGGGGGCTCATGTGCGAAATGACCTGTCGAAGCACTCTTAAATTACTACCACTAGCTCATACGTAACCGAATGAAAATTTTCCGCCTTAAAGCATGTTCACAGTTATCATCTCAAAATCTTGAGAAGTCAGCTAAAGGAAATCGTTAGCAATTTTCCGGAAAGGAAGCATAAAAAACCAGTAATATTTTAACTTTAGTACTTACTAAATTTAGTACAGATTTAATTTGGTACGTATTAAATTTAGTGCGTATGGAATAATTAACTCAATTTTTGCTAATAAATCAGCAAATTATGTCATTAATCATATATATGTCTTTTGTATATTTCCTTTGTATTATTTATGAAAGTTTCTTTATGTTAACCATATTTTATCGATAGTGGAAGAAAACGATTGATCTCATGTTTAAATTTATTGCTAATGTGTCCTTAAATAAATATTGAAAAGTACTCAAAATTAAGAAGCAGATTATGAATATGCTAATCAATAATCCGCGTGCATTTATCTTGGCAATAAATGGCCAGAATCGACGAGTTTGACTCTACCGATAGATATAATGAAATAAATACACCGTTTCAATTCGTTGAACAATCATGCATTATTATAAAAATAATTTCACATTTTTTCTACAAATATTCTAAAAACAGCAATAAGAATTTATGCAATGCGACATTATTCTAGACAGACGAAGCTATGTAATAAAACTTCAAAGCTTTCTCAATAAGAAAAGGGAAGGTGTCAGACAGTCATAAAGGAAAAAGTTTTCCTCGTTGCACGATTTAATATATTTTTGTCTCTAAAAGCTGTGCTAGCAATGACTCAAGTCGAGTCACTGCGAAATATTTTCCGTCCAAAATACACACCGAAGGTCGTGTTTGTTCATGGTTAATAAGGCAATTTATAGTAAAGTATTGCCCTAGGAATCGTTTCCGTAAATTCGGACTTACAGTAAACACATTTACTATTAGATTAAGTATTCCGTTTTATATATCACAGATTATGGTTGAATTTTCCGCGAACGGCTGCAAGCAAGTTTAACCTTACACAGTCAACCCAAATATCATCTCCTTTTAAGTGTTGACGTCACCTATGAATACCAAGCAAAGCAATGGAAAAGAAAAACATTATTTCTTTAGGCACTGCTTTTTCCAAGGGTCTACAGAATCTAGGACGGAATAAACATAACCTTCATTGAAATTTCGTTGAAGTAGAACGATACCTATGTAAAAAGACCGCGCATCCGCCTTCGATGGAAGTGGTCCCGTGTTCCATTCCCGGTAGGGACCCGTATATGCGAAAGCCCTTAGTTGTCGAAGAACATTCAATAAGACTACGATAAAGAGATCTCTACTGAGAATGTGATTCCATATATTTCAAAATGCAATCGTATGATTTCCCTGTTTAACTAGAAGGAGATGGATTGGTGGTAAGAATCAATAAACGAAAATACAGAATATTTGATTGCGGTTAGACTAAACTGCTTTTTGAGTTAAAATAGTCCGATTATTACTGACAAAGGAATTGGAGCTGCTAGTTTATTTAAATAAGATGTTCAATTAGGAATACGGTCTTGTTTTCCCCATATCGTAATCTATTACAATTAGTATCTAAGCATTTTATTAAACCTTCTAAGAAGAGGTTATCCTTAACTCAAAAAACACGAATTTTGGCAAAATTACAAATATAATACAAAATACATGTCAGTAATAAAATACGTATTTGGCAAGGATTAGAAATCGGGCGGCAGTATTTCAGGCACTTTTACTCCGGCAGGAGGAATTCTTAATCGTTTGTTTACCTGGCGAATTCCCCGAAAATAAAACCTAAAAAGGAAGAAACCCTACCTGAGGCCTTCCAAAGAAGCCAAGAACCCTGAAGGGCTTTTAAACGGCTCCCTCTTCAGAAAATTTCCCTACTACGTCATTTTTCATGAAGACAAGGCTGAAAGGGCCCTCCTTGTACATCACCGGAGCTCAATGTCTGTACTTCGAGCGGTTACTCGAGTAGTCTCCGACGAGGACCGGCCCTGGGCATAAAACATCCTTTCACTACTCTTTCCACATACTTCAACTCCTTTGCGATCACGAAGCCGTTTTGGTTACAATCACCGATGAGGGATTGGAAAAGATTGAGAGCTACAGCGAAGAAATCTATTCTTTGTCGATACAGAACGCGGGAGAAATTATCGATTTCGTGAACATTGTCCTACCTGGAGCAGGAGTGGGAACCCGCGGTCTTTTGGGGCGTTCGATGCGGACGTTTCCCCACTTTCTGACACAAATGCACGTGTTTCGAATACCTTTGTTTGCTATTATTGTTTACCAAGACAAGATGATATAATATGGAAACATTACTATATATTATAATATGGAAACAATCACTACTAATAACTATACGATTATAGTATGGAAACATTACTGCTTAGTAAACTTCACAGAATCAGGCGAGGTGTTGTGGTAATCCATAATCGAAGAATATAAGAATAATTTGTACTTTTACCACAAATTTTATTTTCACAAAACAGTTACACGACCGGTTTCGAACGATTAATCGTCATCTTCTGGTGATTATTATTATTAAATTATTGAAGTTTGTTCGGGAAAGAGGCTGAATGAAACGGTGTGAATAAGGCTTTCAGATTGCGAAATAATATTCTTTGGTCATTGTGTAAGTTTACATGCAATTTCGAACAAAACAAGGAAAGATTTAACTTGTATTAAACAATTTTAGGCAGAGAGTCTCACAGAAAGCGAGGATTTGAATCTGTTGGGCCAAAAATGATAACGAAGCGAGCAGGCATCTTGAAGATAAGATGCTTCTCACCAGATAACTTTGAATAAAAGAAACAGGTATTAATTATTTCATATAAATTCCGTAGGACAAATAGTGTTCTCGGGAGTGCGAGAAGTAATGAGAAATCCAATGTAAAGGTGTTTAGGTAAGTCTTAGGGGAGTGCATAATCCGAAAGATGAAAATTAATTCATAAAGACTCAGTGTTTTAGTTGAATAGCTTTGGGATACTACAACTTGGATAGATTAACAGCGAGATATATTGTTATTTGATGATCAAGAAACTAGTGTCGGAATTTTGAGTATGGATACTTAAGTTTGGAGAAGAATGAAACTCAACTAACGATTCCACAAAACAAGCCACTGCACCAGAATGTTGCATGTTTCGTGCTGCGTTCAACCATAAATGCAAAGTTTAGTTTGTATCATGTTAGTATTATATCGCAGATTTTTTATCGATTTTATCCCCTTCGTTCTGTTAAATATAATTTAATTATACAAGTATAAAATAGTACTTAATTCGTAAAATTTGAAATAAAATCGTATAAAATAGATCGATAATTAGTAGTTTAAGTAATTGTGCGACAACTCCAACCTAAAGAGTGTTGTAACTTCGTATTTTTACGTCAATTCATTGAAGGGGAAAAGTTGTCGATCGCAAATTTTTATTGTGACATAAAAGTACGATTCAAATATTTCTATGTATTAAGTTAATTTTGAATTTTTTAATGCAGAAAAGTTGTTCTGTTCTGTCCAAGCAAATTCCAAATGCGGCACCCGGAATTTTGGTCCGCTACGATTTGGTTCCATTTTACTGTACTAATTATTTTCATTAGTAGGGTTAGGAATTAGTATAAAACTATTATTAATTCCTAATTTTCATGAAGGACTATAGAAAAGCAATCGTTACGGAAATACTCTCAGTCGCAAGTTGGGAATCCTTGAAAGGAAGGGAATTGCACGACCTTAATTTTTTCAAAATATCATTAAAGGTAAAGACTGGACTAATGATTTGATTTCCGTGTTTCCCCTCCGTCCGATTAAACTCTTTATTTCATTGTTCTCGACTTTCCATCACTAAACGATCCTTCATCTACCGCTTGCCACATCTGTACTTTTATTTAAAATAGTTGTATATAATTAGTTGTATTTTTTATCTCTATATCTATCTATTGCTCCTCAATTATACAAGAAATGACCAGAAGTTTGAGAAGATGTGAGAGTAAAAAAGACAACTAGAATAATATGCGAATATCGACCGTAGATTTTGCATTTCTAAATGGAAACCAGGTTTTCAGAGAAGGTATCGCTGAATGTGTGAAAGTACCTTATTTGAGTCGAAAATAAGAAGATATTGGATGGAAATCGAAAAACGTAACATTGACTACTTTTTTTGACGACTGGATCACATCTTTTAACTCCAAGACACAGCGTCGTCCTGTTCTAATTGCCGGGACGAAACTTTTAAATATCGCTAAAAGTTGTTCCTGTTTTCTAATTACACCTCTTTCGATGTTACCTATCAATTCAAATTCACAGAAAATATTAAAATGTAAATTTAGAGTTTAGTTTAGATTTCGTTTAAGTAATGGTAATAGGATTTATGAATTAATTTAGACCATTTACACATGATAAAAGTATGCAATTACTTCCAATCAACCATATGAAAAATCCTTTTCTTGCGTGGGACAACAGAAAGGCGGTAATATTTGCCGGCCACTATTGAAATTACTTATAAGTAACAATATTGCAAAATTAATATTGATCAATTCTATGCCCCACTTGAGATGAAAACTAGAAATCGCGCCTCAGTCTTAAAACTTCTTGAGGCAAATTGTTAGATTAATTTATTTACACATTCTAGAAATATCTAGAGCGATGGAGATACATTTTTTCAGCGTTTCCCCTCCGCTAAATGCTATTTGGCTTTATTTCGCCACGAAGACTAAATAAACCTGCGAGAGTTTGGAGCTGTTTGTGCCCCGAGCGCAATTTGCCTTTGATTGGGGTTTCTTTAACATCGTCCATTGGCCCCCTCTTGATTCAGCTCTTTCTCGAAAGAGGTCGCCACTCGACAACAAACGACAAAGTGTGGGTCACTCGCACAGCGGATTCAGAAGACAGCTGACAGTCGCATCGCCTTCACGAATGGAAAGGGCACAGGACTGCGAAGAGGTGAAAAAAAGTGAAGAAGAATAAGAAATGACGAGAGATCTAACTCAAAATCACTACTAAATCAATGGTATAAATCAAAGTATACTGAAAGAGTAGATGAGTCACTTACTACGAAAGGATAAATCACTACGACCCCAAGATTTTACGGAAAATAAACTGAGTGGAATGCAAAACGTTGGTGGAACAACTAAGAAATGTGGAAAATTAAGGAAATATGCCTTCTACCGAGAACCTTTGACGAATTTTGCGTGATGCGGTAGTTTGTTACGTTCCGAATGTTTCATGCAAGTTTCCACATTACTCTATATTTATACTATACTACATGGGATTACTTCATGTTTTAAGTGGAGATAAAGGTTATATTATTTGGAATCTACCTTAGGAAGTGACCCACTTAGCATAATATTGTACCAGAACATTTCAAATAACTATTTTCTATGAGTGATGAGGATAAAAAGCTGGGATGATTATCATATACAACATCGTGATTTCTAACAAGGAAAAGGGCAAAGTTGACTTTGCTCGGGTGTGCACCCACTAGGAATAGTCCCAATAGGAATACGGAGAAGAAAAAAAAGCTGGTCCTGGTGCTGTTAGACTTTTTGCATGTCCGTTTTTTCTTCGGATCGCAGTTTATTTCTATTTCCTTCTTTTCATATTTCATTTTCTTCACTTCATAGTTATATATCCTAAGGTCCTAACTGTGGATGGGTGCCTTGTGAGACGAAGGTAATTATGAGTAAAAAGTCAACTCCTTTGTACGTACTTCCATTTAGTATGTCGAGTTATTGAATGTTAGTGGTGCTAAATAACGTCGACTTCAAGTGCATCGATCGCATGGAATTTATCGAATGATTTTCTCGTCCCTTTAATCCCAAGCAGAGGAGGATGTGCTCTCGGGTTTCATTGACTTCGAATTTAAATGCTGCTTATCTCAGTTATACCAAACATCGCTTGGGGCGGCACCACTTGGGAGGCTAATATTTTGATTCGCAAGACAATATCCTTATTGCTTTCCAACGGCACCTAACGATAAACAGTGATTCTATGAAATCAAAAAAACGCGAAAAAACCTGAGAAAAATAGAAGTCTGAGAAATTTTGAAAATAAAGGTTTAAAATAAGGTGAAAGAGGAAAGAGAAAAAATCTTCCTTTTATCAAACGAACATTTCAAAATGCTCAGTTTCGAATCTGCAGCTATTCCACAGTGCGAGAATTTTCTCTTTCTTTAATTCTAAATAAACTAATAGTAAACCCTCTATAAATTATTTTGTTATAAAAATATTATCTCTATCAAACGAAATTGCATCACCACTTAAGAGGGTGACTGAAATATCAAAAAGATTATCGACGTGATTGCATTTAGTACTTTTCGCTTGAGGCGCCAAATGCACTCACAACTTGAATTGCGAGCATAATTCGTTCCGATAACGTGCTCATAATCCGAAGCACTCGTATTTTAAAGCGATTTCCCCATAATAAATAGTGGAAACTCAGATGATCATGATTCGTTCCAACACCTAAAAATATTCATGTACATAACAATGATAATTAGGTAGACAATGATCACGTGACGATCGGCAAACAAAACAACGTATACGTACTCAATGTTGCTCGTATTGAAAGATCTCGCTCGTGTTTCAAGTTACAACAGATCAAAAATGTTTGCTGGTCGTGAAAACACTCGCAAATCAAGTAACTCGCAGACCGGGGTTTCACTGTACCTTGGGCCGTTACTGTGCAGTGATTCTTCTCTCTAAGCTCTCAATTGTACTCAAGCGAACATCTAAAATGTGGTCATCATCTCTTGCTTCACTTCTCCGGAGTTCGTTGGATATCTCTTAAGGACTATGAGTACTTTCCAATCCATCGATCAGAGGCAGGTCGGAAGCAGAATCCGGCCTCCCCATTAAGAGAGAGCAGAAGAGAGTGCCATTTCAAGCTACATCGCCAATTAACTTTAAAATGACATTTTGTCGCGATTATATTCAAGCTGCTCCTCAGATCCACAAAGTGAAGATCGTCCTCTTTTAACCCCCATTTTAAATCTAACGAACTTTTAAAAATGCTATATCCAATGCTCGGAAGCATATATTTTATAAATTCGTTATTAACATTTAATGGGATAACTCTTCGTTTCGTATTACCTTGATTCGAATGATCGATAGTTCATAGAGAGTCTTCAACGGAAGACTACTTTCATTACCGATAACCTGCAATGATGTTTGTAGTACTGTAGGAAGTATTATGGCAGCAATATATCACGATAGCTAAAATCGCCGATAAATCTGCAAAGTTTTTACATCGGACTATTGTAAATGAGAACTTAAATGAGCCTCGGAGTGTTAGAAAACGAAAATTTTGCTCTCACGCCGTAATGAGGTCATTGATATCAAAAAAATAAACTTGGAGATGGCTCAATTCTTGGAATGCAATCGCTCGTGAATACAACTCCGAAAATGATGAATCAAACGCCAATCATTCGTATGACGGACGGGGAAAACAGCGAGGACCAACGTTTAGGACACTCCCTCACCAAAAAAATGTCTCTTTCGGCGGGAATCAGTCCCTACCGCGCTACACACGCACGCCTAGGAAGAGAGACTCGCAATTATATCAGAGGGGAGAGCGTGACGAATGAGGGACGTGCGTTGGACGTCAGCATCACCGGAAGTGTCCGTTGAAGGTTTTCTTTGGTTCGAAAGAAAAGAGCGTCCCCTATTGTTGAACTCACGAACCTCTTTCCTTAAGGCGAACACTTGCCTGGCATTCACATTTCCGATCACTCGGCTAAAACAGGCAGAACGTTAAAAGTGGAACGATGCCTAATGAGAAGTTGTTCATCGAAAAACTACTGAAATATTCTCCAAAAAATTGTAACGGAACATAGAAAATACAAGGAAAGAATATACAAAGTGTGTCCCGGTTCCGTAGAATGATATTTTATTAATTTCGCCTATCTAAACTGTCGGAGAGTCAAGCGTTACGATCCTTGAAGTTTCAGCTGCAGCGGAATCACATTCAGTAGCCAAAACATTCGTTATTCGAGACATGATGGTATTAGGCGTGATTAGGTGTGGTCAGCTCATTTCTTTGCCATACAGACGGAAAAGACTGGAATGGCCCGACCATTCATATTAGCCCCTTTTTGTTAGAGTGCGCATCCGCTAAAACATTCGTTAGCCAAATCCGAAATAAAGCGAAAAATATCTTCGTTAGCCGAAAAATTCGTTAGCACGGTCACTCGTTAGCCGAGGTGTCACTTTATCAATATTGAAAAGAATGTTGGACGTAAAGGGGAAGGGGAAATCAATAAGTTCAGATTAGTTAAAGAGAAAGAAATAAAACAGCCGAGAGAAACCATCAAATACTATGGTTAGCACACATATGACGCTGGAATTACTTAAACAGATTAAGGACAAACCAAAAGAAATAATAACGAATATAAACATAAACACGGCAGTGACAGAGAAACTGATGCTTGGAACGCAATGGAGAAAATACGATTGAATGCAATTCCACCGACACTGCTGATACTTGTACTCAGAGAACAGCTTCTCCGAATCCAAGGAAATGAAATGAGGTGATCGCGAAACCCGTCATTAGTTTAGCGTGATGCTGTACAATTTATATCTTTTGCACGGTAGTCCACGCCACAAACAAGAGATCTACAATTTCCGTCTTTTCCATCTAAATTATCCTCCTCGACCTTTACGCGACGCTTTCCCAATCCACGAACACACTGAATCTCACGTTCCAAAAGTTTCGTTTGAGTGACCGTATTTCCCATACGAGGCACTTTTCTTCCCGAGAAAATATAATCTAACATTAGCCTGCGTCTTATGGGCCGATGGTGAGAATTTTTCTGACGCCAGGAATGGCCAATACTACAGTAATTCTAAACGATACTGCGCTTTGACTCGTGGGTTTTACCTTCTAATCGCCGCGTAAGACTTTCTTGCAATGTTGTGCTTTTGTTTCATTCCTCGTAAATTTACGTTCTCTTACGTACTGTCGCCCCGACAGTACATAAGAGTGAGAAAAAGGAGATTACGCCTCAGTCCATACATAGGTGTCTCTAGTAGTCGCATAGAGGCCCGTCTGCTACGGCTTCGTGTACATCGTAATATTTTTGTTTTTACATTAGGTTTCACTTCCGAAATAAATTCGGCGAAAGGGAAAATAAATAGCAACAATCAGAAAGTTCTTAAAAGAAGACATTTTATTAAACAAGATATTTGCACAAAACTGTTACAGCAATTATAGAAACTACAACTTTAGATTTAGAAAATGCTCCTTGACATTATTGCAATTTCCTTACGCTTAGAGATGAATTTACATATAGATGATTAACAAAAAGCACAGGCATAGCCAATTAACTGAATCACTTACATACATGAAAGTATACTACACAAAGAATTAGTTGCATAATTTATGATTGGTTTCGAAGAGAGTTTTAAGTGAAGTAATCAAGCGTCGACGAAAGAAATAATAATAATAATAAATTATGTGAGAATAAAACTATAATAATAATAAAGGACTTTATTCAGGGCGAGATTGAGACTAACAAGTCTCTTCTTACAGCTAACCCTTTGTCATATGAGACAAGAAAAGAGAGAGATAGCTTGCAAAAGTACAATGAAGAAAACTACTTTGTGGATTAAAAAACCTAAGCCAAGAGCTCAGGGAAAAATCTCCACTGCAGGAAAACACCCTCAAGAAGGAGGGTGTGAAAAACCTGCGAATCCTACGGATAGAAAACTAAATTTGACGATGAAAGTAGATTAATAGAGTTATAAAAGACATGAAGACAAATCAATAGAAATAAACAAAAAGAACGAATAACAAAATAGAGTTATAAAAGACATGAATACAAATCAATAGAAATAACCAAAAAAGAACGAATTACAACACATTAACATAAAAAACCTGTATCATACAAAATTATCAAATTTGGAAGTGATTAGATTCCAAGAAATGGGTGGGCCAAATATTGAGAAGAGAGAGATTGACGAAGAATGTAATTTAAGACAAAGGCAAAAGATGTTAGATGACATAAATGGTGGGGTAAGTTTCCAGGAGACGAAAACAATAGCATTAAATAGGGAATATTGAGGCACATGAACCTTCAAAAAGGTAGAATACTTATGCATTTATTTATGACACCACAATTTAGATGAAAGATATCAAAACAAAAATGTTGATCCAAGAGGGACGAGTATGTGAGAAACGCTGCCTCACCAACATCGAACCAGGTTGCATCCCTTTGTCTTCGACGAATGAAATCCAAGCCGTACAATATTCGATCTGAGGATGTTTCCTTCTTTTTACTTTCCCTACTTAAACATCCTATGAAAGGACTTTTTCCTTCTCGGAATGGCGAGCCTCGTTAAGGAATTGCTGGAAAATTGAAGCGATCTCTGATAAAGAGAGAGACGTGCTGGTCGAATGAGACGAAATAATTCGGAGCGGTTCGCTGAAATGGACTGAGAAAACGTATTTGGTCGCAGAAAATAATTGCGAACTGTTGGAAGTCACGGCGCTTTTTCGCTGTCACGCGATTGCCTTCGGGCACGCGACCTCCGGATAAAAATCGGCTGCGTGAAGGAATGTTATCCAAGGAAATATCCAAGCGTAATCCACAGATACAGACGGAGGCTGTCGGAAAAACTTTTACTCGGAAATTATTGCTAAAGGCATTTTAGAATACTTAGAGAACAATGGATATCTACAATATTGAACGCGAGAATGTCGGGCTGGTATTGGCTACCGCTGTGTAAGTCAATGTCAAAGAGAATTCCACGAAAGACGAGCACAAGCCTTTGTGATTATAGACGAAAGACCACTCGGGTTGTAAGGATAGCCTATAATCGCTCACCAACTTACTCTAAAATACATGTGCTTATGTGAGATGTTTACTCTAGTGCAGTAGTTCTCAATCGGATTAACTGTTAAGAAAACCAATCACTTGCTTAAATACGAAAGGGGGCACCACAGAATTGGGAAAAGGGTGAAAAGATATAATAAGTAAAAAATTATGAAAAAAATAATGAAACTAGCGCAAATTGACCAAAATGTTCTTTTCCTGCATCATGGTACACTCAATACCTGCATGCTTTAGCCATTGCTAATGCCATTGCCATTGCACACTCTTTCTCCGTTTAGTAGAAAATGAATATTAATGATCAGAACGGAGGAACATTTCTTACAAATGATGCGTATAAAAAAAAGTAAAAAGATTAGTTATGCTTCAGTAAAGACTCACAGTGTAAATTAACTGTTGAAAGAGACATTCAGAGAAGTATTAAAGTCGAAGATGTTATCAGATATTATGCAAAAGTGAAATGAAGAAACGTTTGCAATACAGCATCCATCATGATATTCCACAAGTGAAATATTTCAAAATTCCAATATTGTTTAATATATTAATTTACTTTTCAAGTCATGAATACTGAAATTTTGATTCATAAATTGTGAAATCTTATTATGGATGTTGCATTGCATTTTTGCAGAACATTATAATGCATCGTTGTTTCAGAACTTTGTTATAATATGAATAAATCTTCGTACTGCGGAACCTGCATTCTTATATTTGTCATACAAGCCTTCGGCTAAAATGGACGGTGTAGAGGCAACAAAAGGTTGGAATTATGAGCCTGAATTCAAGCAGGTTGATGTTTCATTTTATTCGTTTTGAGTTTTATTTTTCTATTATTTTTTAAAATTGCAAAATAAATATTCGGAAAGTTTCACTGCTACTTATCAACACATGGCATCAGAAGTATTTTCACATCACATCACATTATATATATATTATACGGCCATGGTTTCGACCCTTCAGGTCATCACCTGATGATGTACTGAAGTTTCAGGTCATCATGACCGTAGTTAACCCCTGAAGGGTTAAACCACGGTCAAATAATAAAATTTAAGGGTAGAAGGGTTCATTTCCTAATCCTTTATAATATAAGTCGAGGCCGAAACAGACGGAAAATGATTTGAGAGATATTTTAAATTATAGCTCACATAATATGTGTTGTGCATTAGATTATTACCTTAAATTGGCTTAGTAAATTAAAATTGGACTTGTATCGTTCTCTCTTTAATCCCCACAGCCATCAAACTTATAACGGTTTTGAAAATGGTCGTATATCGACGAAAATATCGAGCAAAGTACAAATTTCTGTTCTTATTTCTTCATTAGTGGATTTTCCTTCGTTTATCTAAAAGTTGTTCTATTTTCAGTATAATTCACCATCGCAATACACCTTCTTCCTCGTTTTCTTTGGACCATTTCATCTTCGAGCAATCGCAATATATTTATGCCCGAAAAAGTGTACTTCTTTAGCAGGATTTCTTTGCGATTGTCCTCAGTACTTCACCAGGCACACTTCGCCTAAAGCATTTTCCCCGCAATCACGCTACAGAGCTTTAAATTTTAAAAATGTTTCTTACCCACTATTTATGTTTCACTTCAACTAAATACGAAGCTTCGAAAGCAACGTCCGCAAATTATCTTTCTGAACTTCACTGGAATTAACTTTCAGAAGTCCTCAGAATTACTCATAACTATTAATAACGACAGTTATTCTACTTTCCTCAGTAAAGCTTCCGCTTCGACTTTTTAGACATTCACATTTAGATATTTCACACCACAAAAATAATGCTTATTATCGACCATAATGACCGTATATTCTTGAGAGGAATTAAAATCTTGAGAAGCTCAAAAAGTTTTGGAATTTGTAGCGCATTTGGTATGAAATTTTGAGGCTCCTCTCAGAGTCACCTATGTTTCCCCTATTTACTGAGACTGGTTCTTTCTTCTCGAATGAGTTCAAGTTATCGTAAATGAGCAATGCGACCAAAAGAGACACTTTAATGGCGATAGACGATTTTGAAACACAAAAGATGGCAGCGCCTTTTATTCACTGTGCACGCACTTCAAACATAGAAGCGTCGCTCGAACTTAATGAGTCGTATTCCTTTCGAATCTAACGAGTCTTTCTAAGTTGTATTCATTCACCTCCTTATCATTCTCGTGTTCATTACCCATCAATCTCTAAACGTCATTCCCATTTCTTTCGTTCCGAAAAGTAGTCTGAAAGGAGTGGTGATTGACCCTCCAAGTCGTGATCCTCCCATGACCTTTCTCCACAGACGGATTTCCCTCGTGACTGACACGGGCTCGCTGCTGAACCTCACTTCACGACGACCAAAAGAAGAAGTGCCCAAACCCTTAAAGAAGAGAATTCAAGATTAACTGAATCCCTGTCAATCCCTTTTCCTATGTAATTCCGCTTCGTGACATCCATTTCGATCCGCATTTCGTGAATACGTCAACCCGATCTCGTTCACTACAACGAGGAATCCCATCCTCCACTTTCCACCGAAGGTTAACATCTTGAACCTTTTACGCTAACGTTCCATCTGAAGAAATGTGAAGCGTTACAAAATTTGATGCGTCAGTTAACTGAATTAACCGTCTAGTGGAAGGAAGAACGAAGGAACCTTTATCCCAAATAGAAACGGGATACTTCCACAATTAGGGTTTGGTCACGTTCATGAATTTCTCGTATGACTATCTAATAAAACAGTCTAACTACATCTAGAAATTTGGATAAACTGTTTTCCTACGATTAAATTAGAGTGGGAATTCACGGGGCTTTTTTTGGCGAAAGGATTAGCCTACATCTACGTACGTACCCTGCAAGGCACCTTTCGGTGAGTGGCAGGGGGTGCTAGTACATTGACCCTACTATCTTAACCAATTACTTCCACGTACCGTTCTCGGAAAAGATGAATTTTATAAACGACTAGTTCTGGCATAATTTTCTTTGATTTTTCTCGCAGTATCGGAACGACCGGTAGTTTCGATAGGATAGGTCGCGACCTATGTTACAGGAAGGACCCACAATGTCGGCTACATAAAAATATTATTCAAACTTTATTTATCCTTCAAATGCAAAACTTTACAGCAGTCTCATTGAATGCAGCATGAGGAAATAAAAACGTGAAATATACAAATCTATGAACATATTACACTTTGTGCTAATTAAATCCCACCTAGAGTGCAGAAGATAAAGAAAGGCGATACGTTTGTTAAATGATCGTTAAAACTAATCGGTAGGTCTTGCGCTTTATGACGTAGGAGGCAATATTTAGGAGAATGAGCGAATTAGACTTAGTCGATACTTGCTCTCGGAAGACATAAGAGATTTAATGCGTCCACTTAGTTACATAGACTGATAACATTATCCGAGGAAAATAGGGGAAATACAGGTTGGAATCAGTCCATTGAAAAATTCACTTTTCATAGAACCAAAAAGTACTTACGGATTGTAAATGTCGCCCTCCGTGGATAAGAAGCAAACTAATAGCATCAACGTATGTATTGCGAAAAATAAGAAGGTGCTGAATATTTTGATCGTCCTCGGAAGCATTCGAGAACTATACTCGGAATATTTTTACAATAAATTTCTCTTATTTATACAGACCTAACCGCATTAACAACAGTTTATAGAAATTAAATTTTTTGTCGTGATAATTTAAAGTTAATGATTTTGATAATTTAAATTCGCCAGAAAAGGGATAAATAGTGATTTTTAAAACGCAAATCGAGTGCTTCAAGTCCTCGCTTTCATATCACCAATACGCTATACAAACAGTTTTACTGTTCGTAGATTATTATCTGCAATAGTAGAGCTTAAATTGGATTTTTGATCGGCAGCTACGTAATGCTCAGAGTTAGGATATTTATTGCTAAAAGAAATTCCACAAAGATAGCATGCGAAATTAAACAAATTAACTGTTTCTCTTTGTGAATTGATGGAAGAATTAACCATGGGAAAAGCCAAATATCTCGGATTTACTATTAATAACTTAAACTGGAGTATGTATATATAGGAAATGTGCAGAAAAACGACTAAAAAGCTGTTTTATAAAGCAGATTGTAGGTAGGTGCGAAGAAAAGGTTAAAAGCGATGTTATTTCACCTTAGGCACCATCTGGAACATGCGGAGAGTGCAGCCTCCGATCATGCGAAGACAATCTAGAAAGTGGACCCTCAACTCAGCAGATGGAATACGGCGGAGGAAACGTGTATCCACTAACTCGAGAAAGCGCAACACAAGGCGATACGATTTGTTAAGAAAACGCTACGATAAAAAAACGAGCCTTACAAAAATGCTCTCAGACGCAGGTTGGGAATCCTTGAATGAAAGGAGATTAGAGCGATTGCTTGCTAAATTCAGAGAAAGTACATTTGCAGAAGACGTAATTTATATCATGCAACTATCATGCTACGTCGGCCAATCCGACAACGAGCGTAAAATAAGAGAAATAGATGCGAGGGCAAATCGTATTGGGGAATCATTATTTCCGCGAACGATACGCGATGACAATCAGCTAAAGTGGCAACTCGAAAGCTAGGTGTTAACACCCCCTGCCACATGCCGAAATGCGGCTTGCAGGTGCGTATGAGGATTGAGAAAAAGACACGACCTACAAATACATTAGGAAGGAGATGCAGGAAATAAGCTGTCCGAGAGAGAGAATAGCACCATGGAGTAAGAGAGAAAGCAATGGAAGTTATAGTTAACGATAGAGGGATAAATGAAAAAAACAAAGAAAAGGACATACTAAAAGGAAACGGAGCAAAGATTGCATGCAATGAAAATTAATATTCAGAACTCATTAGATAAGGACTTCAAGATGAATGCGGAAAATATTTAAGGGATGAGAAATGCTCGAGAATGGCGAAAGTTAAAAAACGAATAAGAAAAACCATTGGCGAGAGGGTCGATAACTGTAAGAATGGCCTGCGTTAGAAGGGAAGTAAACTTAATGGAAAAGGTGGAGACATTTTAATAAATCATTCGATAGAACATCTAATAAGTAAAAGACTCGTCAAGATATGAAGGAAATAGGAAAAGAGCAAGTTGGAGTCGATAATAAGAAGTCACAGAACAGTATAAATCAAGAATAGGAAGATGCGGAATAAATAAATGTTAATTTCTTATAAAGCATACACAACATTGGGAAATAAATAATCGCAGTACAACTTCACGATACATCATTTGTACCCTAGATATCGCTTCTTTCATTAAACGAGGAGTTCCTTTATTGTAAGAGTAGTCGATGGGTAAAGAGCAGCTTCCTTGCATCCTACGTCATCTTCTCTTTTTCTCGAAGCATTGCAGTAGTAATAGTAGTATTGTTAAAAGTGCTTCGACAGCTTAGGTCATTTCGCACGTAGGCCCCCACCGGGAATCGAACTCGGGACCGCTTTCGTTGCAATCGGACGCGTTACCCACTTGGCTGTCCGGGATCCCCTCGAAGTAGTGTTTTTGGCTCGAAGTCCAAAGGTACGAAATCAACAACCCCCATTCAACGAATCAACTACATACATCCCGTGATAAACTAGGATAGGAAATCCGCACTCAATCGGAAATGAACACATCACTAGAGTTAGATTACAAAATAAAAAGCGTTGTAAATTAAAAGCGGACTGCCTAATGTTTAAAAACTCCCTCAGTGGCCCGTCGTCCGCTATGACATTCCTTTCCCATTATGAAATTCCTTCTTGAAGCGAAAAATCAGAACAATTTGTTACTGGGAGTTTATTAGCACATTAGTGCATTAGCAGTTTATCGAGGGCCCACAATTGTAGATGCTCTCAGCTAGCGCCTATTGTGCCTATTTATAAATCCGCCTAAAGTAAAGAGTAAAAAAAGGGAAAAGACTGGAAATCGTAGCAACTACCCTCATAATTAAGTATAGTTTAAAACATCACTGCATTACAGACCAAAAAAACCTGACACCGAAGAAAGTAGAGAACCCAGAACGAAATGCTGTAAATGCAAGAAAGTCTGAGCAGTTTTCACAATCATAAATGAACTCATGTCTGAAAGAAGTGAAACATTTCTCTCCTCTCCTTAGAAAGCCTTCAATTTTTTTTATTCAAGAACAACGAGGCTTAAAAAAAGTGGCGGATACGTAACGGATGCCCGCTCTTGGTCGGAAGACGGTAAATCATCCAAGAGATGGCAGCCTTAAGAAGCTACAGAGATGATGCGGTGGCTGGAAGGAGACTGAAGCCAGTTCCACCCACCATAAATAAAGTCGCTTGGGCGTGGTCGAGTGCAGCAAAGCCACTATCCACACCCCAAGCTAAGGAAGTCGCCAAGGAAGATAGTCCACTTTCCCCTTAAAAAAACGAAGATGGTTTTTATCCTTTTACAAACATAGGACCCTTTTCATAGTGCGTGGCATATCGATGCCCCCGGAACTTGTTTCGGCTTGAAATTTTCGCCGATGGCCCTGCATGAGGACCAAAAGAAACCGCACAGTGCTCCTAATTCGCCCTAGGATAGCCTTTCCAAACCTGTCCAAAGTCACTGAAACGCTCACAAATTAAGCGGTATAATGTACCGACAAAAAACTGCGAACGCTTTTTTTTATATCTTATTTACCATCGAAATGACCGTAGTCTAGAGCCGTCACCAGAATACGGGTTCTGACACGTTTGTTCACAGTTCCCGGTTTTCTGGAATTTGTCCCGGATTTGATAACCTCACCCAATCCAGAAGCATTTACGGGACACCGTGACGTTTATAGCATTCTCAAAGAATGATTATCGTTAATCCACCGAATCTGTATTTTTCTCATCGCTGAATCGTTTTGACGTTTAATATATATGAACCTAATTGATTAATAATCTAATAATTTATAGTGAATTACATTGCCCATTAAAAGTGGAAAAATACAACCGATTAAATACTCCTTATATAAATTGGGAATCCCGCGAGAGATTTCTTAGCAATTCTATCAACGTAACACAAGTTGCAAAACAATCCCTATGAGAACAAGCATTACTCGATGAGAATCCATTCTAATAAGTTATAGTAATATATACAGAGTCCGCAGAATATGTGTACACACTTGGGGAAAGGCATATTTTGTAAACATATCTTAATACTGAATTTTTTGAGACAATATTAGATTTATATAATTTACATATAGCCTCTACAATATCATTAATTTCTCACTTAGTAGGTTTATTACATTTAACAGTAAGGCAAAAAGCCACTTGGTAACCACAAATGTCTATTCAGATAGCTTCAGTTCGGCGTACTAATAAATGTTTGGATAGAATGGCCACAGTAGGCGGTTCTTATAACTGGAGACAACACATTTACTTTAATTAATTTACTTTACGCGATGTCTCAGTAAATTCATTATCAAGAAATTACACGAGCTTTTCTTATTCTAAAAGGTGTATATATTTTGGTGGACTCTGTATAATAATATCTTAACGCTCATGGACACGGAAGTGAGTGGAGAATGTAACTGCCCACGTTTAGCAACAGCGACTTTCTAGGCACAATATAAATAAGGATTAAGGAAAGGTTTGATTACTTTGCAGGATAAAGTCCTGCGATAAGACATTTGACTGACCGCTGTCCGACATTCTTCGAACTTAATATTTCTCGGAGTTTGAGATTCTTTTGTTGTTCATCAACCAACAACAACGAGACTTCGATAGGTCGATTTTGGTCGAGCTATCGAGTAGTATGTATGTACTTCCAATTTAGAAATTTCTAAACAAATTTTATAAATGGACAAATTTTATATAATATATAATGTTAACGCATTACTGTAAGCAAATGAATAATATGGTAATAGGTGGGAACTTCTAATAGAATGTTAACTTCTGTTATCATTTTAAACTAGGATCGTTTTTCTAGGAGTAATCATTCCTTCGATTTCCAAATTACCCACACCTTACACCCAAATAATGCGGTTTGAGTTTTATTTCTGTCTTGAAAAATTAATCTCGCTCTTTTCTACTGCCGGGGGTACTTTGAATAGTCGTCAATGGGCAGCACTTTTTGTTTGCTCAAAACTAAACATAGAAACTCTGCAGCAAGAGTCACAATTATTATCCTAACTTTAGACGCAAAGTAATTCAGGTAATTAAACCCAGTAACAAATTCTTTCAGCCAAAAGAGCTACTCTAATTTTTATAAATACAGTTAAATTTAACATCGAAAACGTTATACTGATCCATCGTCTCGAACACGACAGCAGTTATGTTTCCTCTAATTGTGTTTCTCGGATAGTGTCAGGGGTGAAGGCAAGGCCGAAAGTAGTTTCGGGGAAGGGATAATAACCAGTTGCTGTCCGTCTGCTTCGTCCTGATTGGATGGCTCATTAGTCAATGTCGGACTGAGTTAGGATCACGCAAACCGTGATATGAATATAAATGCGTACATTATCGCCACGTATCGATTACCCGAGGTGTCCGAGCGGCTGCTTCATCCCTTTTTGGTCTTACGAGGCCAATCGGAGCTTCTGTTCGAGCCAAGTCTGGTCAATAGGCATTGATAGTGCTAAATTCCGTCGCTCAATAATACTATTGGTGCTAAGGCGTATTCAAGCGGCATATACCTTGGGTGTCAGCGTATTGACACCATCTTTTATTGCACTTTCTATACACTTTTCCTATAAATTCAGGTATCTACCCAATTCCGTCATAACGCGAATTCCACATCACGTCCCCCGCTGGAATCGAAGCCGGGACTGTATTCAAGGCGAACGAGTATTTCATTGGCTATATGGAGACCCTCTCTGGTAAATGCCAACAGCAAAAACCTGTCATAAATGTTCCCCTAAAATCACCCCAATGGAAACGATTTACATACATATATTACATATGTACTCGTAAGGATAAACGCTAACGTAAATAAATACACATGTGGATAGTTCTGTGTTTCTACTTGTCAACAAAATTCCGATTTATTTAAGATAAAAATTTTGAATATATATTTTCCCTTTTCTAGCCCACATCACTCTAACATAGAAAAACTCCACTGCTTCTTTAAAAAAGTTGTATAGTCAGTGCTGCGCAGCATTTTTACTCGGGGAGCAATAACATATCGATAGTGTGTCGGCGGGCCGCAGCTATGCAACTTTTTTCAAAAATGTAATACATTTTTCGAAAAATATTTTACCCTAAATAACTCCTCAATAACAGCATTCTCACCATTCTAGAGGCTCTAATTTGGTCTACAGTATCTTCATCAGCCCTCAAGTTTCTTTGACTCTCTTCTCCGGCATAGCGTCCCGAACCTACGCAATGCGTCCCAAAATCTAATTCAGATTTTCGATTCATAGCCCGCAAGCCGCCATGGCACATAATGAAGGCTCAGAATTCCCCCGATATATTTCCTCGTCATAAACAAATCCTTGATCTAAAATGGCCGAATTCCATTTTCAACGCCCGTCTCACATCTCTCGACATTCTCTATTTACATGACCGTTCCCGGAAAGTCCTTCAACTACCACATTTCCATCTCTTCATCTCCTTTAGTCCATCCAATAACCTTACACATTTCACACTTCCTCCTCACTTATACCTTCTGAAGACCTTTTTTAAGTCCAAATTCAAGACTGATATCTGAAATTAATAACCTTTGACCGGTTCATTATTTTTTGTTATGCTTTTTACTAACCTCTACTCTTCCTGATTTATATCAATGACCGGAGCGACGACACTGAAAGCAATGTGAAGGAATTTGCGGATAACTCGGTAATATATAGAGAAATATCGAGTGAAAGAAGCATTTCACTATAAAACGATTTAGTTTATATTCAAAGGTGGTGCGAAAAATGGCAACTAGATCTTAATGTAAATAAATGCTCTGCAGTAAACGTCCAGGAAAGGAAACAATTGCGTCAGAACCACCACAAAAAATTAGTGGAACGAATATAAGTGTAGTGAACTCAGTTGAGTATCACCCTTACAAATAACTTAAACTGGAGCATATATATTCGAAAAATCTACGGTAAAGCAACTACAAGGACCGGTTTTATAAAGCGCATTGTTGGTAGATGCCATAAGACGGTTAGAGAGCGATATTATTTCACCTTGGTTAGGGCCCACCTGGAATATGCAGCGAATATATGGGACCCAGCGTATGATCGCGAATTTGAGGAAGTGCAGCGCAAGGCGATGTGATATGTTAAAAAGTGCTAAGAGGGAAAAGCAAGCGTTACGCAAGCGCTCTCAGACGCAGGTTATGAATCCCTGAAAAAAGGAGATTAGAGTGCGATTGCTTGCTAAATTCAGAGGAAGTCCATTTCAGGAAGACGTAATCGGTAGTATGTGATCCCCCTGATACTTCGGCCTATCCGATAACGAGCGTAAAAAAAAGAGAAATAGATGCGAGGACAAGTCGTCTTAGGGACCCATTCTTTCAGCAAACAACACGCGATAACAATGAGCTAAAGAGGTAACTCGAATGCTCGATGTTTATACTCCTTGAAACATGCCGAAAGGCGGCTTGCAGGGTAATTATGTAGATGTACTTATCTTCATATTATTTGGCTTTGTGTTGTCCCTCACTTGTTTTACTGAATTTTATGTTATCCGATGTAATTTGTCAAATACGTCCCTCGTTGAATCCGCTAATAAATAAAGATATCTATGGTCACTGCTGGTGTCGAAATTGTTTAGGACCTCACCATTAGTAACTGGGTAAAGTTTGTTAAATAATATGTAGTCTATTTCGTTTTTTACTCCATTAGGGCCTCTCCAAGTCCACTTCCTTGTAGGATTCTTCTTGAAATATGTGTTTGTTATGTACATATTGGTGCACTCTGCAAACTCTACCAGGCGATGACCTCGTTCATTTCTCTGTCCTAGTCCATGTTTTCCTGTGACAGCATCATCTGCTTCCTGCTGACCTANGCGAATAGAGAGAATTGGAAAGCGCTTGGAGAGGCCTACATCCGACGTCGGATTGAAAATGGCTGATGATGATGATGATGATGATGATATATATATATATATACATACATACACACACACTCTCGAGTAAAAGTTGCTTGCACACTGCAAGCTTAGTGTAAAATAGATTAACTAAGCCATTATACACCACCTACAACACTCTGCCTGCACTAAACGGACTGCCAACCACCAACTGCAATACCTTAAACGAATTATTGAAAATGCATCCATACCAATTGTCCTAGCATGGAACCTGGGTCCACTACCACAATAACCTTACGGCATAAGATATGAATAGATACCTTCTATGAACGTCCCGATTTTCAACGTTCTATCTTACCTGTAAATACACCAAGGAATTTTCGAAAATTCGGTCATTAGAATGGTCCTAGCATCGAACCTGGGCCAATAGAGCAAACATCTTTACAGCATACGATATACATCTATGTATTCTAACAATATCTTGAATTGCAACTCTCTACTTTAACGCGAAATACCCTAAATGAATTCCTGAACTTTGGACATACGAATTGCCCTAGCATTGAACTAAGGACCAGCAGGACAAAATCCATTACGCATGCAATAGATATGTATGTCTTCTTTTGACGGTGTGCATTTCAACGTTCTACCTTACCGGAAAATACCCTAAATGATTTTTTGAAAATTTGGCTTTAAGAATTTTCCTAGCATCGACCCTAGGGCCACTAAGGATAAATATCTTATAAATAACTCATTGATGAAACATTAAAGAATTTCTTTCTTTATATTAAGTTATTAATCTAACAACGAACTGTGAGCATCTGATTTATTTCGGTGGTAGAGAAATGGGTAGAACGTTGGTCAGTCCTCACTTGGAATATGCAATGGAACGGGATCCTGTACAAAAGTGTTGTATTCGAGAATTAAAAAAAAGTACAGCGAAATGCGACACGTTTCGTAAAAGCTGTTTCGAAAAATCAGTGAGCGTTACTCGGATGCTTTAGGACACAGGATGGGAATCTCTGGAAGATAGAAGATTTAACCTAAGACTCAATTTGCTTGATAAGTTTAGATAAGGTACTTTCGTAGAAGATATATATGTATATATATATATTCCGATATTCTGCGTCCTCCATGATACAAAAGCCATTCTAATTTTGAGAGAAATAGATGCTGGAACAATCCCTTTCATAATATTATACATAAAAAGATAAATTTACACCATTCTCTCTATTTGAAAAATCTACAATCTGGAGAGCAAACATTGAACAACTAATTAACCAATGAAAAATTTTCCCGAAACTTTTTGCCTTTGTATCCTGGAGGACAATATCCGGAAATATACATTTCAAGACAGCAACGAATCGAATAAATTCTATTCGTCGTATCGTCCAAATTGACAGAAAATTAATGAGAAGGGAAATCTAAAAACGTTTATCGAATAAATGGTCGTGGCTGGAACATTTCAGAAACGCATGTGTCTGACAAAGTCAAACATTTTCGTGTTTAAGGAAATTATAGGATCGCCACATAACATTAGAAATATTCAACGGAACACATTCTGATACCATCTCCTCCATTCTCAAGGTAATAAACATAAAACTCTGTCTCACTAATTTAACTATATTTACATTTTGTAATTTTATGGCTCTTTAGTTTTGGGAGGCACGAACCACTTTTTCTTCCACTCCAATTCTGTTCCGTCCGCACGCACCCGCCCAGGGCGTCCGCCGGAGGAGGCGGGTCGAGAGACTGCATACCTAATGCTCTTTTAATACGTGGCGGGCGACGCTGCTTCTTCCCGGCGCATAAATTAGAGAGGGAAATCTCGCCTCTTCCAATTCCAAATCACAACTTGGTAGCAATAGTCTAAAAAGGAGGCATTCAAATTTAGTTTCGATGGACAACGGTTCAGAGAACATATCTATAAAACTTTTTATCACAATAAAAAGGTTTCCGTCCTTCCTCCTTTTTCACAACAGGATAGCGTACCTGACCGTAGCTTTCATCGTTTTATTTCGCTTACAGTGCTTGATCTTATGCAAGTACGAATATAAAAATATGGCCGGGTATTACAATGTATACTTAAAATAGACTTTCACTAAAGTTCACTTTAAGGCCTGTTACTATAATGTTTTGTTGGAGTTAAAGTGAAGATCATTGTAAATCTCCTATATGTCTAATAAATTATCATGGAGAACCACAATAATCTGCACTTAGACTCTAAAAAAATGAATACTAGGCTCTAAAGTGAACTTTAGTTAAAGTCCATTGTAAGTATAATTATAATATTTTTAATAATTTATAATTATCAAAAATAATACCGGGCCCATGAGTTGGAAAGCGTTCAAATTAAAAATATTGCTGTAAAATATCTCTTTCCCCATTTCCCGTCTCCTAACGAAAAACTCCAAAACTAACAAACTAACCCAAAATCCGCACGCGTCTTGTGAGTGTAAAAGTGTATTTGATTTGCCACTTTTTAAATGCATTTATAAAAAGAATAACCAATGAAAATAATTCGAATATTTGAGTTTGTTTTACAAAACAAGAGATTCATTTATCTAAAACACTTCTGCGTTTACTACAAAGATGGATAAGGATACAGTTCTTCAACTGCCTATCAGAAATGGAATCAGAGTGGATGTGAAAAATTCGTACCCAAAAGTTAGAAGCTTAGATATTAATATCGGTAAATAGCAAACCTTTGGATGGAAAGAAAAATGAAATTTTGTTTAACGAAAGTGAACTTTCAGGTTAATTTGAGGGGCAGTGAATTGCATGGGCTTCGCGATGGAACTTGGTGGCTAAATTTACTACGTAACAATCTCATTTTCCTCTTATAAATTACAAAATTTATCAACGACCAATTTCTATTTTTCCTAAAAGTTTTGACGTAAATATCACATTGTGTGGGCTTTGAGTCTATTGGAAATATTACGAGAATCTTTGTCGACCGGGAAATAAGGTACCTCGGCCTTCCTAAACGCTCGTGTGTACCAATATTCCTTCTTCGATTCCAACTTTATCCTTCATACCATTTCTTCATTTATCATTTTCTGTCCTCTCTCTTTTCTTATTTACCTTCTCAGTATCCATCACATCCATTTCTCCTCTATCCATTACAACCCTATCTTCACCAACCATCTTTTTTGATCTTACTTTATCTTTTCTATTCTAGCCACGCCCACATCTAAATCTTAGATTTCCTATGTATGTCCTTCGATAGAGACCATTCTTCATAACCTTACAAATACTCCCTCCAGACAATAGAGTGGCCATCCTTTTTTCCATATACTCGATACTTTTCCATATATTCTATATCTTTTTCCACACCCTTCACTATCAATTTCCATCGCGTTCATGAGTGCTTCTTTAGCTACTAATCCGCTTGGACATCTTCTCCCGTTATAACAAAACACACAAACTCAGAAAATGGTCCACTTGTTCTAGCTTCTCTCTTATCATCTCAACAGCAATAATCTGACCGATGCTCATCTAGCCGAGTTAGCGGTTAGCCGAGAGTTTGTGAGTCATAATAAATATCTAGGAGTTACAATTAGCAGTAGTTTATCATTCAAAGAACAAATTCGTGTTCTTATAGGAAAGGCTAATAAAATGCAAAGATTAACAAGTAGAACTCTTAGAGGATTTCAATCAAGAGTCAAAGAAACTGCTAATTTTTCTTTGGTTAGCCCCAATCTCAAACACTGCAGCGCAGTTTGGGATCCACGTGAAGTAGGTCTAGTCTCAGATTTAGAGATGGTTCGACGTAGAGCGGCACGTTTTGTTAGGGGAGATTTCAGATTCGAAAGCAGCGTTACAGCTATGTTAAAATCCCTCGGGTGGAGTTCACTACAGGAGAGAAGATCAGAATACAGACGAAAGCTTTTCGAAAAATTCATCAACCCAGAATTTTCATAATTCCAGTACAAAACGAACGCGATCTACGAGAGGCGTCGACCAAGCGATATAAGGAGATAATCGCTTGAACAGATTGCTACTTCTAGTCGTTTTTTCCTCGGAGCATTAGAGAGGCTAACAGGATAGATTAGGTATGAATATTTGGTGTTGATACACCCCCTGCCATACGCCAATCGGTGGCTCGCGGGGAAAAATTCTAAATTCACCTATGCATCACCCACCTGGCATTATACGCACAAACTCTGTATACATACAAGCAGAGGCTGTATAGATTCGAAAGCAAAACCATCAAAGAAATTGTGAACGTTCCATATCACACACGTACTTACGAGATATACAGGTAGCATTAGGGGAAGGTCGTCTGCTTTCGGACACCATAGCTTTCTTTAGTCTGTCAGGCTGAAAGATAGCTATATCCAATTACTTCAAAGAAAAAACGATACCCTGTTATCTTATACACAACATGTTAAAGGCGATTTGACAGGTAAAAACTAATAATATGTATTTTTGTAAAATATCAAAGGTAACACAAATTGGCGTCCTTAAAAAGTGGAGGGTGGTATCGGACGGAAACTATTGAGAATTGGTATTTTGAGGTAATTAAATAACAGAAAAAATTACAAATGCTAACTGTTTATTTACAGGAGTTCTTGAATACACAAAATACAGTTTTATAAGGCTTTGAAATACAGCCTAAAGTAAAAGTAAATATTAAAAAATAGTTAGACGTTAAAATTCTTAGACTCTCATCCAGAATGTTTATTTTTTATTCTTACACAAATCACAATGATAAATCAGCGTGTCTTCAACATTGGCACATTGTTCATGGGCCCAACCTTTACATGTGTTGCACTGTATCCAATCTTCATCAAAAGACTTCCCGCAGATTATGCATTTTGTGGGCTGTGAAGAAGATGTAGGAACAATTGAAGAGGATGGAACTCTGCTGCTCGAAGAAGATGGAATGCTACAGCTATCAAACTTAAGTCATTTTCTTGGGACTAGTGGGGTTGCATTAGAAGCCAGTTTCCTCATTTGTTTAATTTTCTGCTTATCTGCATTACTTTAATGAGCATTGTCTTTCTCCTTCTTTATTTTTTGTTTTATCTCCCTTATCTTGTTTCTTTCTTCTGCTTTAGCTTTCTTTTCTTCGATAAGGGCTTTTTTCTCCACAAGCATATTTTTATAGGGTGTAGATGTTAGTATTTCACTCTTCTCACTGCGATTTTCTATTATTTTGTACTTTACACATGAAGTGCTAGGTAGTAGTAAGCATTTGTACCAATATCTGTTGAGTACTCGATGACATCAAAGTAGCTGCCGCTTGGCGTTGGCCACAAGTTTTGTTTGGAGACTCAGACAAGTTTGAAGCGTGAGAGGGTCCCACTTTTAAGGGCTGGTTGAGCATTGGGCTTTGATCAACAGGATTGTCTGAATTAGGCCCACCCCTATCAGGCATGTTTGAAATATCAGCTGACTGATGAAGTTCCTCTTGGTCAGGATTGGTCGACGTCTGAACTTGATCTGACTTTTTGGTCTCTCTTCTGGTTCCGGAGTTGAGCTGATCAGTGACCCCGCAAAGTCTAAGTCATAAAACACATTTCAATCCAATAGGTAAATCCCAGTGCACTCGAACCCATATTGTGCTAATTCCATTCTGCAGATTCTGGAAAAAGCAGAGTTCACCAGCCCAGCTTTATCTTTCAGTGTTATTTTCATGTTAGGGTACTTCCTGTAAGGAACCACACACAAAACCACATGCTTCATTATATGTATTTTTAAATGCTTTAATTATTGACCG
>KZ309186.1:23676-51109 GCA_000376725.2 Ladona fulva | reverse complement strand
GTCTACTTTTTCCTTTAGCCGAGTAATGCCAGGGTTGGAAGCTACTAGTGATAGTGTCGATTATCTCATCCTCCGTGACTCCATCAAAAGACTCATATTAAATATGTAAAAGTGCGAAATATCTTTATGGGTGCAAGTTCCTGTGGACCCCATCTAGTGTCAATGCAATTAAACTTATTTTTTAAAAAGCAAATTTCTTGTATGGAAATTTTCTTTCGAAAAAAATAGATGCATTTTCTGAAAAAAATAAATAAAAGCGGATGATTCTTCACTTACCACGTTCGAATACGAAATAATTTCCTTAGCCACAAATTTGCATAGTGGTCACAAAAATTCGTTCTCGATGAGACAGATTTTTTCAGATTAAGGAACAAAACTCGATATTTCCCGTAATGTACATGTTTCATATAGCGCGATTTCACATTACGCGGTGTTTTCAAGGAACGTATCTTCGCGCTATGTGAGGGTCTACTGTATAGGAACAGTTGAAGAAGATGGATCTCTGCTACTTGAAGAAGGTGGAATGACACAGCTATCAAACTTAAGTCGTTTTCTTGGTACCAGTTTTGTTGCATTAGAAACCAGTTTCCTTGTTTGGGGATGTTTAATTTTCTGCTTATATGCATTACTTTTATGAGCACTCTCTTTCTCCTTCTTTATTTTTTGTTTTATCTCCCTTATCTTGATTCTCCACAAGCATATTTTTGTAGGGTGTAGATGTCAGTATTTCACTCTTCTCACTGCGATGTGACATCAAAGTAGCTACTTCTTCGCGTTGGCCACAAGTTTGGTTTGGAGACTCAGGCCAGTTGGAAGCATGAGAGGGCCCCGCTTTTGAAGGCTGGTTGAGCTTCTGGCTTTGATCAACTGGATTGTCTGAATTAGGCCCACCCCTATCAGGCAAGTTTGAAACATCAGCTGACTGATTAAGTTCCTCTTGGTCAGGATTGGTCGACGTCTGAACTTGAGTTTCTGGTCTCTCTTCTGGTTCCGGAGTTGACCTGATCAGTGACCCCGCAAAATCTAAGTCAGAAAACACATTTCGATTCAATGGGTAAATCCCAGTGCACTCTAACCCAGATTGTGCTAATTCCATTCTGCAGATTCTGGAAAACGCAGAGTTCACCAGCCCAGCTATATCTTTCAGTGTTATTTTCATGTTAGGGTACTTTCTCATCCAAAAACCACATGCTTCATTATATGCATTTTTAAATGCTTTCATTGTTGACCGATCCAATGATTGGATCTTATGGGAAGTGTGAGGTGGCAGACTTATCATGTGAATATGATTTTGTTAGGCATAGAGGGTTACGTCAAGATCCTTGTGACAAGAGTGGCCGTATATGATCAACAAGACTGGGCTCTTCTCAGTAGGGTTTACACGTTCGAGAAAAGCTTTCATCCATTTCAGGAATCCATCTTTGGTGATCCACCCACTCATCTGCGCATCAAAAGTGCTTCCTGGTGGAGCGTCCTTTTTTAAGTCATTGTCAATCCTCACACGAGGGAATACGAACAAAGGAGGGATAAACTGATCTCCTGCTGCATTTATTGACAACAGAGCAGTCACATTCCTTCCTCTCTCCCCAGATGTTAATTTCCCAACTTGTTTTTTTTCCCTTTTACAGACATCACCTTTAGTCTGTTGTTGTGTACACAAGATACAACGGTTTCGTCTGCATTAAATATCCGTGACGCTTTGAACTTGTATTTGTACCGTGCACCAGATCACTCGCGAAAAAACAAAAACTCGAAGAACGAAACACACCAATCATAGGACAAATCCAATATGGCGTGGACTTGGCTAGTTTATTTTGAGGTGTTGCCTTAAGCGGGAAATAACGAAAACTACTTTTGTCCGATACCGCCCGCTGTCCGTTACCAAACGACCTTCCCCTAAATAACAAGGATCAAGGAAAGGTGAATAACATGGAACGGAAGAGCCGTGCGGTTGAAACCCAAGGAATAACAAGTGTGAAAAATAGCGACATGACTAGGACTCTCCCACTTTCCCGGCAGGTATTTTAGCCATTGAACTACCATGCTGTCCATTCCATACTGTTATGGGAATGTGAGAAAAGCGAGCAGCCTCCACTTAGTGACACAAACTGCCGCCAAATGGTTCTCACTGACGCAGTCAACTCAAGTGGGACATCTGGGTTCCAGTCATGTCGCTATTTTTCACACCTGATATTCTTCGAGCATAATATAACCTCTCAATGCAATCATAAATACAAATCGCCCAAATATTAAATCAAAACTGAAACATATCCAGAACATCCTATTTCCCACAATCAGGGATTACGACCTAAAATCTAATAACAAATCAGTAAGTATTGCTGCCAAAAGTTATGCTGAATGAATAAACCCTTGACCTTAACACCCTACCTTAATCCGAGCCAGATGCTCTCTCCTAACCCGTGATCTTCAATAAAAAAATGAATTTAAAAATGCTAAATAAAAAAGCATGGATAAGACCACGAGTCAGGATCCTGAACAAAATTTCTGACCCGAATTTATTCGTCGTCCACTAATCATCTAAAGGCTTTCCAACTGCGTTGGCTGTATTTCCTCCTTTATTAAGACTTTCAATTTATAAATAGAATTTAAATGCGATTTCTTGCAACTTTGTGTGCTCAAAGCGGCATTAGAGTCACTTCGCTCCTCCAATTCCGATATTATAATAGCTTCCTATTTTTTGCCTCTGCTTCATCTGAATTCCAGGAGCCACGACTCTAATAGGCACGTCCGTCCTACGCATTTACGGCGTTTCCCTCTTCGCTCTATCTCATTAACTCACCACCAAAGTGAAGGTGTGTGCGTATACGCATGCAATCCTTTCCTCCAAAAACCCAATCACAGTGAACGCCTAAAAGTGGAACGGTTTCTCATCACGCGATCTTCAGCTTGTTTTCAAATTTTTTGTGATGGACAACGCGTGTCCAATCGCCCGAATTATTCGCTCGTTGTTTGGTAATAATCGCATCTCTACAATTACTGGAAAATTGTGATCCGTTCGATTGCTTTCGCTCTTACGCGACAAAGAAGCATCGAAGGCGCATTGCTTTCTGCTCCTCGAACAGCAAGAGAACAGCGAAGCAACTGAATTTTAAAATCTCTTTTCGCTGAGATTCGAGCGTTAAATTATGATTCATAATGATGCAAGGAATCATAATGATTTTTTAGAGTTCAAGTGAAGATTATAGATAATCTCCTATGTATATTATGCATTAACATGGAAATTGAATGTAATAACAGAAGAGAAAAAACTTGGTATTTTTTCCACACGTATCATCAGGCTACTGGTTAATTATCTATAGGTATATACTTACCTATCAGGTCAATACCTAATACCTGTCATGCTAAAGCCTTCAGCGCAGCCGGTCGCCAAATCAAACACGAGTGGAAAAATGAACAAGTTTATTTCTTATTTTCTGTGGTATGGCTTTCCACGAAGTAACGCCTAAGCATGTTGATTTTATCAACTGTAATCTTCACTTTGATTTTAATAAAACATTCAAATACCGGTAACTAAAGTGAAAATTTGTTTAAGCCCATTTTAAGTGTACATACATATTAACATTGGGCCTTAGAATACGGCTTTCCAAACTATCACAAAAGTTGTGAGAGAATTGTTTCGAGCCTAGAATTATTTCAAATGCACCGCCAACATAAAACATTTGAAACCCTATGCGCACCCGGTAAGAATGTGGATTTCTTCATTACCAAAAATTAAATCTAATTGTCTAATTATAAATTACATTTAACTACCCTATAAATTATTCTTGATATTCCGAAAAAAATCAGAATACATAAGAGTATAAGAATTACTCGTCGTTAAAGAATTGGAGACTCTACCTTAGATAATGTATGCGAAGGTTTTCAATTTCACGATTTTGAAGCGATGCCATTTTGCAAATTTGGTAAAAGAGGTTAACAAACACCTCCTTACCAAATCCTGCGAACTTTTGCACAGAATGCGTATCTTTAAGATTAAATTGCCTCTTTCGTTAGTATATTTCACTGGGGATACTCAAAAATCAAGAACGTTAAAAGTTTGAAATGGATTGAAAGTTGGACAAGAAAAGAAGAGATTGAGAAGTAATTTTATCACAATGTCAAAAATATTTTGAGGAGATTATTAATTTCTTGGAATGGCCACCAATATTGCACTGAAAACTACAAAGTTACATTACTTAATATTAAGTAAATTATCGATTTCGTAGGATTTTTAGTTCACCGCATCGCTTTTAAGCATTATTTACTTTTCGGAGATGATGCTATCACGAGGTGGGACCAATTTTCCACTGATTTTAACGCCGAATCGTTTTTGCTAAGGTAAAACTTCTTCATTTCTGCCATCATAAGCTTTGCAACTCTCCGAAAACGCAGTGGTTGAGAATGCAGTCCGTGATTTCAGGAGCTTTTCAGCGAGTAATTATACTGATTGAAGCCACTGAAATGAATTGAACCGGTAAATTCTAGGAATCTTCCACCGAAATCGTTGAATTAGCTTTGCCGTATTTTTTTTGGTTTTGACTTTTTGATTTGGTTAGGGATGAAAAGGTAAAATGAAAGAAACTGGGCAACGGAATACGGCATCTAACTCTGATCAATAAAAATAAATAAATATTAGAANACTTCCTGTGCTTCATTCTTGAGTTAGCATAGTGTGCTTTCTACTACGGCAATATTGTAATATATTACATAAATATCATACAGGGCAACTTAAAACTATGACAAAACCATTGTTTTTTTAACCAGGCATCGATGAAAAACTGATTTTCCGGTTTTCAGTGATCTTGAAAGCTTTGTTGAGTGGTCATTCGATCAATCACCCTGAATTCACGAAATTCTGCTATAGCAAAGTGGAACTGTATGTAAAACTGTGTGGGTGGTACTGCATGCTGCCCACAATACACAACATTTTGATTCATGGTGCAGCTATTGCAGATGAAGCCATTCTTCCAATTGGCCAACTTTCGGAAGAAGCAATGGAGACGAGAAATAAAGGCTTTGCCGTATTTTTTTGGTTTTGACTTTTTGATTTGGTTAGGGATGAAAAGGTAAAATGAAAGAAACTGGGCCAACGGAATACGGCATCTAACTCTGATCAATAAAAATAAATAAATATTAGAAAGATGTTTTTTAAATCCAATTAGTGGAGGCATGTGGATCGTTGCTGTCACACGACGGTTTACTCGTAGTCCTAGACAAAAGTTAGTTCCAAAATATTCTTCCGGTTGGCACTGTGAACGATTGAAAGTAGATTTCGCGTAACCTTAAAAGATCGCGTTCCATCGTTCAAGTACAATATGTTTACTTTTTCTTAAGATTACTAAAGATAGACATGTAAGAAATCAACTGTTGTTTTTAGTCTCTAAATTTATACTAGAAAAGTATACGAATCTCATAAAAGATACAACGACAACCTCAGAGCTTCGCGAGATTAAAAATTGCCTCAATTCACTGGCTTACTTTATATTTTATACTCCCTAATTTTAGTATTCATTAGTAAACTACTCAGTAAAAATCATTGCATTATGTGCATGAATATTGTGACGTCACAGTAAAACTTAAGAAATACTTTTGTTCTTTTTCCTTTAGAATTACGATACTCCGCTGAAAAAAGGCCATTAAGCGCTCCGAGAACAGCATGCTTTATCGCTCTTTCAATGCTTCTTGCCCTTCCTTTCCTCTATTCGTCTCGCTTTTCTATTAACCGAACCTCTTTTCTCTCACCGGGGACTTGTCAGAATGTTGTAAAAAATACGGGCAGCATCTTCCCCTTGAAATATGGTTGGCATTAAAAAATGTGTACTTATGATGAGCTCGCCCCTGAATTACACGCTAGCGGAGCAGTAAAGGTGGCGTCAAGTGGAAACCCGTCTGGGCGGTTTCCAGAAGCCGTGCCTCGGCTACTGTTGCACATCTGATGAGGGGGAGCAGCGGCCACTATTCTACGCGACCTTCCTATTAAAGAAGACCCTTATTCAACTCCTTTATCAACCGACCTCGAGATGAAGCATTTTTTATTGCGTCTTCTGGTGATTAATTATTACCGCGGGCAGGCGGGAGGGAATAACCTCCAGAGGAATAGAAGAGGAGCGATAGAGTTATCACGCAAACAATGCATTGATCAGGAATGCTTGATGATTTGAGACGACTCACAGTGGGACTAAATCAGAAAAAGCTGGCCAAAAATCAATGTTTCGACTTAAAAAAAAAAAATTTGGGCAAGTATATTATTGTTGTCCTTCATGAGGACTATCAGATTCACCTGTATTTGAGTCTCTGTGGTTCGGTATTAAGAGGCTATAACCGGTCAAAGTTAAGGAAAAACGGCTGTTGACGGCCGTCGAAATTTTTTCACACTTCATTGCCTGAAATGTGTTTCCACAGGCTGAGTTTTAAGGGCATTAATATGTATTTTAAAGTATATGGCGCTTTAATACACATATCTATAATTTTATACATTTATAAGATGTATTTAAATAATTAAAATTAATATTTCATTGCAAAATGCACTTAATTTTTCGATAAAAACCACTAAATCTATGCCGTCGACAATTATCGACCAAGAGATTTTTGCATTGGGATATAGTATTATGTTCATACATTATGAAACAAAAGGAAATTCTTACTACTATCTGTTATCTTGCCGTTTCTAGTAACTTTTCGGTCGCGCGGCACCCCGGCTCTTTCCTCCGGCGCGCGGTAGGTAGGACTGGTCGCCTCTTTCGAGTTATAATTCATAAAATACAGACTAAACTTCATGAACAGTGTGAAACGGCGTTTCCTTAATTCTGTCATCCTTTCCGTTTACACATAGCCCTCTCTGATTTCTGCTTGACCCTTAACTATCCGACCATCGCCCTGTACAGGCTGGTCGTGAAGTGAGGGGATGGAAAGTGACTGCTTCTACTCACTTCACACCTTCGCCGAACTCATTGCCTAACTTAGTAAGTGGCCAGAGTTGCATGGATTACCCTTAAACTACACAGAGTTTTACACATGGAAATATGGAACTAGAGGCGAGAATGTTCAGTTTGTCACGTGGTCCAGGCAGAGTCGCAGGTATTTTGCTGACAGCAGGAAGTGCGCAACCAATTCTATCTGCCAAGTATTTAGGGAAGGAGAACTGGACCGTATGTATAAACAAAGTAGATCACTAAAGAGGAGGCAGGATACTTGAAAAGAGAAATGAAATTTTTGGAACCGGTTGAAGTTAATGGCATATTAGTGAAATTCCAGTTACTTCTCACTATGGTTGATGGAAAGGTAGTTGTCTGTGAAACAGATTTGTACTTCCTGCATTATTTTAAAAATTACATCGAAACCGTTTACTTTAGGTATACAGTGCACTTACAGAAACAGGTAGTATGAAGTGCTATATTTGTGGAGCAAGTACATCAAAGATGAATCATTTAAAGCTTTCGTCAAAAATGCCATTGGACAGAAAAAGATATTCATTTGGAATGTCTGCTCTGTATTGCTACATTCGTTGTTTTGAATGTCCTCTCCACATTTCCTACCGCTTAGACATTAACCAGTTGAAGGTAAATTTAAAAATGAAAATGGTTAACGTAACTTGTCCATTTATTCTTTCTTCACCTGTTAAATATACTGGAACTTTTATTTTAAGGCGAGATTAATGAATGGAAGCAAGACTTTGATGTTAAAGAGGAAAGAAATCATACAAAAATCATTTAGAAAGAAAATGGAACTTATAGTTGACGTTCCAAAACCGGGTTATGGAGCTTCCAATGACTGAAACACTGCCAGGCGCTTTTTCGCAGATCCAAAACTGTCCTCGGAAGTTACAGGTCAGCAGCATACTTACTGTGCTTCATTCTTGAGTTAGCGTAGTGTGCTTTCTACTACGGCAATATTGTAATATATTATATAAATATCGTACAGAGCAACTTAAAACTATGGCCAAACCATACGCCAGACATTAAGAAGAGCTGATTTTCCGGTTTTCAGTGATCTTGAAAGCTTTTTTGAGTGGTAATTCGATCAATTACCCTGAATTCACGAAATTCTGCAATAGCACAGCGGAACTGTATTTACAACTGTGTGGCTGATACTGCCCACAATACACAACATTTTGATTCATGGTGCAGCTATTGCAGATGAAGCCATTCTTCCAATTGGCCAACTTTCGGAAGAAGCAATGGGGACGAGAAATAAAGACATTCGTCGATTTAGGGAACAGCATTCAAGGAAATATTAGAGGTTGGCTGCTAACCTTTTACGAAGGCTATTATTGACTTCTGACCCCATGATTTCAATTTTGCATCAGCTGTGGATGTACGCAAACTTTTGCTTTTGGAAGATGTAGAGAGTGAATCACAAACTGAGGAAGGTGAAGAGTCAGAAGATGAGGACTCTCCATTTTCGATTTCTCACGAATTCTAAATATAGACATGTAAATTTTATTTGCAATTTTTTGTATATAGGGTTTTTGATTCCTTATTAGTTATAAATGAGTTTTAATTTCTTATTTTAGGAATATTAAAAATAAAATTATTTATAACAGCAAATGTTATCGTTTTATTGATATTTTTACTATTTCCATGGTGATTTTTTCCGTGTCCAGCATAGATACAGCAAAAATGATGCCAAAATTGAACTAAGGAGATCAACATGACATTCAACATCTATCATGACATTTTCAGCCAATTTGTGTTATATTTACCATTTTTGGCCAGCTTTTTCCGATTTGGTCCCACTGTGCGACGCCAGAGACGGATATGCTACTAAGAATGCGTGTATTTATGCGAAATTCGGTGAAATGCTTGCAAATTGGATTACAAGCAAATTCTTCAAAAATCTATTCTTCGAAAATCGATATATAAATTGATGAAAGTGACTCCGAGACGCCGGGACGGCTTAACATTGTTTGTGAACAACTTTGCTTGCAAGAAACCATGAGTTTCTATCCTCGAAATAAATATTTTCACAAATATATAGTTTTAGCACTGTTATGTAATGCTTCATTCCTTAAAAATATGTAATTATGTAAATATTATGTAATTATGTAAAAATATGCAATCCACGAAGTAAATATAAATTTCTAAACAATTCGTAATATAAAATATAAGTTTCGCATAGCTTCAGATTATTTACAGTAGTATTTTTCGAAGAATTTGTCATTCTAAGAAATTATAGTTCGAGCAATTGATTTTCGAGGAATTGATTTGCGAAAATTTTGTATGCTCCCGCAAATTGAGATGTGTAAGATTTTCATTGAAACGGGTAAATGACTCGTTCATAGCTCAACTTGAATTGATGGGCGATCGGTTCCCTTCAAGAGAAGAGAAAGGAGAAATTAAGCATTACTAAATCCTGAATCTGAACCTCCCTAACAAGACCTACAAGCGAAACATTCTTCTGGCTAAAGAAACCACTTTGAATGTCACAGAAGAAAACGGAGGTGTAAACCAAGCCAAGGAAACACAGACCAGAGAAGTTCACAAGACAAATTTTAGAAAAAAAAAGTTATACAAAGCAAAATTAACCTAAAAATATAAAGGAGATAAAGTGCTCAATTGTTTAGATATTCATGTCTTGATTAAGAGATAATGACGATGACAACTTGTTAACCAAATATCAGGTCTTTATGGGAATCTGAAACTGCATTTTAAGCCTTAAGAGGGTAATACTACCTTCGATTCTTCTTCTATTTCTCGTTCTACCCGTTTTTATTCTCTGACTAAATCATTCATCTTTACCGCTTTCGGACCCTGAATTTCTTTACGATGAATAAATAAACAGTTAAAAGATGTACTTTTAACATTTAGCTCCCATATTCCATTAGTTACATCGTTAAAACACGTATTAGAAGTGCCCAATACTTGCGTTTTAAATAATTAATAAACAATGATGAAAATGTATAGCGGCAGCATATTTATTCAAGAAAAAAGTCAAGGCTTCTGTAACGCAATTCGAGATGGTGAAATAATTCAAGTTTGTATTTAAATTGAAGGATTTACAAAACAAGAATTCTGTAATTTCACGTGCGATTCCGTAATATTTAATTCACAGATAATATAGTATTCGGTGATCTTTAAGGGATATATAACTCAATGAACTCTGTGTTAAAAAAATCGTCTCCTAGCAACGAATACACCTTACCTCCCAACGAATGTAACCTCGTACTTTACTCCTTATTTGGCGCTTTCCCTTGCTTTTCTCTTTTTGAAACAAAATATATTTGATATTCTCAAGAAAGATGTTTATTACACAAGTCTTAAACAACCATTACGCATGTCGTTAGTCTTGGCTTAGGTTAATTCCAAGTTGAGAAGGGGCTGTATTTTGATCAAAATAGTTTAAAATAAACTTTGCACTTATTAGTATTTATTTCACAAAAATAATCATCGCATTCACTCTCAAATCATAACCACCACGCATGAAAAACATCAGGGAAGATAGATAAATGGTTACAAACTGCAAGATTTTCAAAGAAAGAGCTCCCTTTTGAAGTTACTTGTAAGATTAAAAAAAAAATAATAATAATGCTGACAACTTTCACAGAACCTTTATTCTAATCTAAATGAGGATAAGTGAGGAAATGTTCAGTTATCTCTCCTCCTGAAGATGGCAACGTTGTCAACGGAATACGCATTGAGAACAATACCTTCATAGCGCCACGGGGAGCCCTAACCCCTTCTGGTTGGAATTTCCTAACGGTTGGTTTCCTTGCAAGATACGGCTTTATGTAGCTTTTCTCAATCTCTAATAAATGAGTATGTCAGTTATCACGATAAACTCTGAAACAATGACACGTAAATACACCAGTTTATCATTAATTATTTTCACAGAAAGGAAGTAGTAGAATTAATCAGAATTAATACGGCCATTCGATTAAATTGCTGCATAATGATAATCTCTCGGTGAGCATCGTCAGCAGCATCATAATTTCAGTCCCATAATGGTCATTGATCATAAGAAAAGACCTTGAGTAATCTAGCATTTCACGGACGTGCTGATGAAAAAGGGCTAGTGAAATTGAATAAACAAATTTCCGGATATTTATTTCACGACAGCAAAATATGATAAGAAGAAGCTATTTAGCAGCAGAGGAAGAGATATTAAATGACTCAACGCCAATTTATTGGAGCCTATCCATTTAATGCCGAGACAAAATGTTTAATATCACGCTCTCTGCAAAGAGAGAATGATACTACATTTTCTATCTGCAGAAAAGGGCGTTATGTATATAATGCTATGGAAAAAAAAGGACATTAATTACCTCCCGATAGTTTACATAATTTACCTCCCGAAGGTTCAACAAAACTTCTCACCGGGTTGCAGTTCTTTTCGAAAACTCGAGAGTGGAGTGCCACAGATGGCGGTGCTGATCCGACACATTCCTTTTGCACTGTTCCGCTTGAAGTTTTAACGTTTACTATTTCGACTGTTCACCTCCTTAACTCTCTCACACGACGCTGCCCCATAAGTAACTAGAGGTGCACATTTCCTCAAACAATACATATTGCATTCCATAGATTAAAGATATCTTTAGCAGTGTCCTTCGGTTCCCTCGAATGAACATCGTTTCGTTAAAATGGAGGGATAATAGGAAATACCTCACACTGCCCTGTTGTGAAACTTATTTCCTACTTTGGTCCTGAGTAAAAAAACATACTTCTCCAAAAGAGAAATACAGAAAACTATTTAATGGGATCGTTACATCACAGCCAGTTGGACGATTCATTTTCCGCTTTTGTTTTAAATACATCTGCAGCGTTCTCTACCAAAACAGAACAAAGATTTACGTTGAATAGTAAAGGCCTTAATATAGTGGTATTCCATATTCAAAAAATAAAAAAGTATTGATACACAATTTATTTATATATACTGAACCACAAACAAATAACAGCGTAAGTGACCTAGGTTTCGGAGCGTCGCTCCATCATCAGGCAGGTGAAACATAGAACAGCAGCATTATATAGTCAAACACAAATGAGTAATAGTAAACACTAAAGGAAGTGGAGGAAGGAAGGAAATGCAGAAGGAACAGACAGTCAGGATAGTAAGAGGTGAAACAGTCGAGCGGTTGGAGGGGGGGGGGGGAATGCGGTGATTGGAATTAGGCGAGGTAGGGGAGGTTAAGGGTTACGAAGGGAGGGAGTGGGAAGGAGAGGCAGGGGGAGGTATGACGCTTTGGAGAATAGGAGAAGGGAAGTTATACAGATATTCATTTACAAGATTGAAATTTGGACTATTAGAATGTTTAACAATTTCTAATCGTTCGAGAGCGTCTAAACGTTGGCCTTTGGAGGCGACATGGCAAATTTTTAATTCAAGGTCACTCTAATGTCCACAATTAATTAAATGTCTTGAGAAATGAGAAATTTTCAACATTATTATGAACATAGGACTTGATGTGTTCCTTTCTTCTTTCGGCAAATTTTCTACCGGTTTGGCCTACGTATACACTATTGCACTTGTTACGCTGTAAACGATACACGATGGTGTTTATATGTTATGTACCTTCATTATGGAATCCACACGAGAAAGGTCTGAACATGGAGCTAGAGAGAGTACTTACAACGCAGAGCGGCTCGTTCCGTTAAGGGAGATTATACTCGTAGTTTCAATAGCAGTTTATCAGAAATTATCAAAACCCAAGGCCGGGAATCTCTCAAGGATAGAAGCACCGAGTAGTTTGTAGGAGGTAGGTAGGTAGTAGGTAGGAATAGTAGTAGGTAGGAATAGTAGTAGGTAGGAATAGTAGTAGGTAGGAATAGGCACAAGTACAAGGTATAAAAGGTAGGAATAAGCAACACTACCGAGTAGTGTGTATGAATAGGCACAAGTTATTCCAGAAATTTTTAAATATTGATTTGCGCGACGAAATACGCGATTTCGTGATTCCCGTATTTAGCGAGTGCGATTTCCGAGATCAAACGAGAAAGAGATTTCGTAAAATTATAGCGAGAACGGATAACTATTACTGGTATCTTTTTCCTGATTACATTAGGAACACCAATCAGATAGCTTATTAATAAGTTCGCTGTTTTCACACCCCCTGCCACACGCCCTACGGAGGTTTGCGGGGTACTAATGTAAATGTAGATTCGTTTTTCCGGTCGTGTTCAGAAATTAAACATGTCTTAACATTAAGAAAAAGAGCAAAATGGAACATAGGGTAATTGAGTTACTGAATCTTTTCGTCATAGATGAGTCACGTTCACACATTTAATGAGTCATATTGATATGACAAACGATCTGAGACTCAATCCCACACGTCCACTCTTCTATTCAGAATAGAAGATCGATGCACTTCAGTATATATGAGGATGAGCCACTTTCTTTAGAGATGAGGACAATAGAGATGAGAAACTAAATTGTTTGCGAGAAGCTATCTCCAATGGGTTTACGCCTCCGACAAATTCACTATTTGAATGCCTTAAAAATAATTACAAAATGCCTTTCAAGAAGATGTCTGAATGAACAGAGAATATTGAGGAAATTAGTAAATTATTCATGAAAAATGTCCGAAATGAATTAGATGTAGGGAATGGAATAAATTTCCATAATCCTCGCTTGATTTGGGAAGTTGAGGAGTTGAACCAACCAAATGTTGTGACTCACGACTGCGTCGGTTCGATTCCCACGCTTGACGGTTAGGTCGGGCGGAACTTCTGGCGGGGGAAATTCCTTCAGTCATCGGAATCCCCTGACCAGGGGTCCATCCGCGGTCGCGGGCTAAGGAAAACGGTGCCAGGGGATGGGTGTGAGGATGGACCCGCTGGAGACTTGGGATGCTGCGATGTGCCGCAAGTGCAGGGCAAGAAGGCGACGACAGACAAAGCTGAAGGCAACAAGGAGTCTCCGAGCACCCGCGTCCATCTAAGGGTCACTTACAGAGGCTTGCCCTGCATTATACCATCTGCACATCTTCTGCATCCCACCTCCATCTTCTGGAAACTTCGCAAAAGGCGCGAAGGCGTCGAGGAGACCTATCGCTCCGTCTTGCTCTGGTCGCATAGGAGACCTCGACGCAGGAATTCTGAAATCTTGTACTGTGGGCGTCAAGAAGACGCAATACAAATAGAATTTCTTACTCTTCATTACAGTTAGTTTTTGAATTTCTGCAAAGCGGTTACGTACAAATTTAAACTTAATTTAAACAAACAAATTGACCAGTAGAACACTGAGGGTATATCTGGAGTCAAAGAATTGCTTATTTTCCCCTCATTCGGCCTTGTCTCGAATACCGCTTCGCGGTTTGGGATCCACATGAAGTAGGGTTAGTTTCATATTTAGAGATGGTCCAACGTAGAGCAACCCATTTCGTCAGTGGACACTTCTGGTTCGGCAGTAGCCTCACGGTTATCATAAAATCCCTCGGGTGGTATTCGCTCCAAATGAGAAGATCGGATTATAGACGAAAGCTTCTCGACAAATTCATCGATTCTGTATTTTTAGAAGAAGTTGAAGACATTGCCATTCCAGTAAACAACGAGTACGATCTCCGAGAGGCGACGACCTAGCGATACAAGGAAGTAATCGCCAAAACAGATAGTTACTTCTGGTCGTTCTTTCCGCAGAATATTAGAGAAACGAACAAGATGGATTTGGTTAGGTCTATGGTGTTGATAGACCCCCTACTATGCGCCAGTGGTGGCTTGCGGTTTGCGATTTGAATTAACTCTAGACTCGAAATTGAAACAGGCGCTATGATAGACAGCTGTCGATAAATAGTCGAAAATTCCCAAAGTTGAACCAATTGGCCATCAAAACTTATCCGTCGCAATGAAGAAATGAGTTACTTTTCTACAGAAAAAACGAGACTTTGGTTCACCTTAATGAGTGGACGAAGACGAAGGTAACGGATGTTATGAAGCTGACAAGGTGGGCAACCCAAGAAACGAAGAAATGGTATTCAATGAAACACCTATGTGCTTATGCAAACGTGTGACTAAAAGTACAAATTTTCTTATAAAAATAACCTTCTACTATAAACACGAAATCGGGTGACCGATAAATACAAATTTTCATTAAAACAGTTGTCCAAAAACAAGGTGTACACCAAAGTGGAATTAACATTCAGCCAAATTATGTTTTTTTTGGAAATGTGACGAAATTTTAATAGAATCTCTTTTATATATTCTTTTTTTTGATTAGATTATTAAAATAATAGTCGAAATAATCGACACTAATATCGATTATGAACCGTTGAATACTTGAGGTTGAATACCGTCGAGGTTTGTAAAGACGAACGATTGAACGAACGTAAAAACAGATATCAGAAGTAAAATCATTGGGACCTCATTTCCTTTAAACTCTGGATTATTCTGTGCAACAGCACTGGCAGATCCCAAGACTCAATCTTGAACTCAAGGGTTGTTTAACTCTTCGTCCAATAACTTTTACCACAGACGCTCCACGCCATTTCGAGGATCCATTCATTCGAAGCGAAACTCATGGGCTTAAATGGAAAATAAAAATGACACGAAGAAAGCAATAACAAGCAATTATTTTTTACTCTCTGCAGCTAAAGAACGTAGTACCGACCATTTCTTATCCTAGATTTAAAACATCCACGCGAACGCCATTTATCAAGAAGATTGAGTATAACTAAAGGAGCTGATACCACTTATTACAGAGTTCTAATTTGGAGGTTCTTTCGCCCGTATTTGTTCTGTACCCGAGGGCGTCCACCGAACTCCTTTCAGTGGGAATGGCCATTAAATAGCAATCAGACCTCTCCCGCTCATTACCAAACTCTCCAATGACAGCCGTTGCAATGGGCCTAACAATGCCCACGGGTCGTGACCTCAAATCGTGCCCCTAATACAACCTCTTATACCGCGGTTTCATATACACCTCACCCAAATGGAAAAAAGAAACTCCAAAGCTCAGGATTCAGAGAATTAGTTTGTGTCACAAATACAAATGATAAAGTGTACTATATCGATGTACAATTTATTTCTTCGAGATGTAGCTTCTAAAATCAAAACCCGAGTATTTTAAACTCTAAAGAAGTTTGAAAACTTGAAGAAGAATAATAAAAATCACCTTTGCATGAATCTTGCAATAAAATTACAGATGAGATAAAAGAGCTTACAGCAAACGTATGAAATATATATTCGCCAAAAAATTTAGACCAATGTCTCTAAGTACTCTGCGTAGTCCCAGACATTCGCATAACCAGCGTTACTCTAATCCTTCAAGGCGCAGGATGGATATCTCTAGAAGATCAAAAAAGCTTAATTTATTTAATAAGTTCAGATAAATTACGTTTATAGAAGATATAGCCGATATTATGCGTATTCCTTGGTGTATAGGCCATTATGACACCGAGAGAAAAACTAGAGAAATTGATGGTAGAGCAAGTCGTTTAAAGAATTTATCTTTTCCGTGAAGGATACGCGAAATTCATCCATTAGGGAAGTAGAATTCCCCTTCCACATCCGAAAGGCTCTTTGCCGAATGCATATGTAGATGTAGATGAAAAATGAAAGAAAGTTAATTTTGATAAATAGCGAGTTAAAAGTAATGATATGACAATCATTTTGGAAATAATACGAAAAACTCAAGGACTGAAATTAAAAAGTAGAAAATGGAATTTGAGAAGCTAAAATTGAAGCAAAAGATGCTAAATAAATCATAATGGCAATATTGAAGAGATGAGAGAACCCTTGAATGGAGATCCGAAGAGAAAGGACGAGAAACAAACGATGGGATTATTTCAACCAAAAACATAAACGATGTGAAGTAATGAATAAGTAATCAGTCTGTACAGTCTTCAGCCTGAAGGCTAGTTTGAACCTCATCCCTCCACCATAAGCACCGAGAAGTTTTGGAAAGGGGGCTGAGGTGACTAGGCAAAATGAGGAGTGAGGTAGTTTGCCATTGCTTTCCTCACTGGGACAGAATGCTATAAGCGGATGAAGTCCACGAATGTGAAGCACAATGACTACGAGTAACACTTTCCATAGCATTAAAAAAGGAGATATCTTAATCAATTCAGCATTACTCATATCTCAGTAGCTTTCATTATCGCAGCCATGAATAAATTGAGATAAAAGTTAACGAAAATGCATTTTTTTCTATGTACCAAAAGACAAATGAAAAATATTCCATTCGTCTGGAGATGGTAGCCAGTAAGGAATAAACCAAAATAAGGAAATGAGAAAGTCATAAATGAAGAGAAGAAAATGAAGGCAGAAGAGGAAGAGTATAAGGAATATTGCGTTACCGTCAGAGTCTGGAAGAGAAGGTAAGAAAGAAAAGCTGCACGTGCAAGAAGGAGAATAAAAATGCATAGAATAGAAGGATAGAACGAAATAATGAAAATATATCTCTTAAATGAAAGAGGAAATTGAACCCTCTGTAATAGGGATGGCCAACCAAAGGCCAACTAAAGTCTCTTTAAAGAGGTATCGCGATCTTTAGTGGGCCATGCGACGCCTGTTGGGGTCCACAATAGAAAGCATTTTTAGAAAGAGCCTTCCATAACAGGGGAACAATGTCATCTCCGGAAATCTTTTGGAGGAGCAATTCCTCAAACAAGACATTTCCATATTATCTTCAGATCCTCCCTTCTCTTCCAAATACTATTGGAAACAATGTGCTTTGTTCCTCACATTCTTCAAGCATCAAATAATAATCTTAAGAATAGTTTATCACGCACATACCTGCACTTCAGACTTTACTTCGTGGAACCCACATACAATTTTAATTTTAGAAAAAATCGCAATCTAGGAGGTAATCTAATCGCTATCTAAGTGTTTTTAATTCTTAACATTCCTAAGAAGAAACAGACAAAACTAGTTTGACGGGACCGAGGCCTCAAACCCGGGTCTCCCGGTAGCCAGTTGGTTGCTCTATCCATTGAGCAATCCCACTAGAACTCCAGGCCGTTCGGGAGACATTGCAGATTTTCTGGAGATGAAGTTTTTTTTAGTTATCAAGATGTGAAATAACGCAAAAATATCCCTTTCTTCTCATTTTTAAGGAATTGTCGTATAAACAACTTAAGGATATTTAATTGAAACGCTTCGACCACTTTAAAACTCCATGGTTTATGGTTTTTGAGAGGAGAGGATGACGTGAACAATTGAAACAGGTAGTGAGCCTTCGAATAATGTGTATTAACGTAAAAGCATTGATTTTAAAAAAATTCTTTCATTTTTAAACGAACACACAAATCAGGATTACCTCTCAAACTTACAACAATAACAGGAAGAGAGAGAATACGCAGTACTTGAGTAAAAGTGATGTCAAGAAATACATCGTAGATAAAATAAGACAACTGAAATTGCAGTTAATGTGGCGACGAAGAACGATAATCAGTAGACATCAGCAGTTGTCAACTGTACACCAAAACACGTCAAGAGGTCAAGAAGAATTAGCAACAGCTTCAGCAAATATCTTACAGATTTTCAGAATAAATTAAGCTTTCTCGATGTTCTTAATAGAATTGGATGTTTCTATTGATAAAATTTGAGCGTTAGTATATCAAATTGCTTACAAACTGTATATCGTCACTCGCTCACCATATGGTTCTCACGCATACAGTGAGATTATCAATGAAATGATACAAGTTCTCATTTCTCATTATGGTAAAAGTATATTCCACTCTTAGCAGGAATGATTTAACTTAGCAATGTGACGAAACAATTACGTTTGAAAATTATTTGGCGGTAAAAGAGTAACGTCCCAAAGCGTACTTTGAGCAAATATAAGCAGAGTCATGATAGTTTCGTTGATTTAGAAAATAAAGGAATAGATCTTAAACCATTAGCATACTTAATAACCTGTTAACAATGTCAAAGAGAAACCATACATCTAAAACTAAGAACTTTTTCGATTTCGGGATCTTCTCCAAAGCTACAACTAATTTCTGAAGAATTCTCGAATAGAGAATTCCAGTTTCATCATCGACGCTAAGACATTGCCTTGTTTTTGCCATGACCCTTTTCCAATTCTCCCCATCTTCTTTCTTCTATCCATCACCTACACTTTTTTGTCTCTTTGGAACCCCTCAACGGTCATCGATCAAAGTGGATCCTTTATCCGACGCCGGCCTTTTTTTCCTACGCTTACTACGTCTATCAGCGAAAATCTGGCACACATTTACGCAAGGAAAACCGTAAACTAAAAACTGCTAGTAACCAACGTTACCAATGTGGTTGCAGAATTGGCTATTAAAAGATGAGCATCGATGGATATGAGTGACTGAGCGATTTGGAATTTATTTTTTAATTCTGATAAAGGGCCGGCTAAAGAGTAAGCAAGTGCAGTATCACGGGTCATTGGCACGAACGACTCTAAAAACAAAACTGAAAATTTTTATCGTGCAATGACGAGATGCGATATGAAGAGGTGACTTCTCAACTATTTAAGATATCCATCACCAATCGGAATAAAGATTAATCAAATAATGAATAAAATTTGACTTTTTAGGCAAATGCGCCACTTACGTTGTCATAAACGCCAAAATCTACTTAATAAAAGGTGCACCAACTGACACGGTGAGTTTGCGTACATTTTGAAGGGATTTTCCCTTCGATAGCTTTTTGTAATTCGAATGAGGAAAATTCAACGATTAGGACAGTAGCACTCCGGCACTGACCTTCGTACAATTTCACTCACAATTGATGAAGGAGAACGTAGAAAGATGAACCAGCTTTCGTTATCAATGTAAATATGGAGCAGAGATTGCAAACCATAGACCTTCACCCCAGAATCTAATTTTTCAACCAAAGTTTTAATTAATTTTCTCTTCTTTAGCTTGATTCATGATTTAGAAAGAAGTAAATTTCGGTTGGATTATGAACTAGAAACTAACTGACTATGAACTGGAACTACTAAACTGATTAAGTTGTAATCACCTTAAACTTTGTGGAAATCGGAAAATGAAACAAAGAATTTTGAATTAAATGCTATCAAGAGATGTTTAGGCGGAATGCGAAAAAAGTAGAAATAGTAAAGCTGGGTTTTTCAAATGATGTAGTTATAGTCGCTAAAGCAAAAGAAACGACTTTGAAATGAACTTTCAAACTGTTTTCATGCATACCTTGTTGCCTTTATTGATATAATGAGAAAATGATGAAGCCAATATTTTGATTGATCTGCCTTTGGTTCCAGGCGCTAAGCAAAAAGACTTGAGGCGCTCACGACCTTAGGGCGTCCCGAGTAAGTTTTTTCTCGCTACTGCTACACAAAGAGAGATTTGGGGTGCCATCGTTTAATATGTATGGGAGCGCCTGACTAAAGACCTATGATGCCAATAACCAGAGAATATGAATATCTCAAGAAGAAGATTGACATACCTGGGAAGAAGTTATCAATCGGAGATGTCTTCCGATATCATTATACCTTCACTGACATTCATACACACTCAACACTTAGCATTTAATATTACGCACGCTTCATTTCACTGACTTTAACACTTCCACAACACTGACCACACTGAAGTGCCTTCTTTCGCCTCCTCTACCACGAGAGAAGCAATTCGGAGAGTGCACCGTCGTCCTTGCCAGGTCTCTTTCCGGCCCTGAAGAGGAAGTCGCTGCAGTTCCTCCGGTCTAATTGCAACTTCAATGCTTACAATGTTTCCCTCAGCTATCCTCTCCCGTCGTGGTCGAGGGACACCCTCTGCCAACTTTAAAATCTTTGTGAGGAAGACCTTCCATTCCTTGGAGTCCAACACGAGAGGCTGACAAGGAACATCAACGGACTGTTACCACGATTTGATTCTAACTTGTTAGGTTCATAGTTTATAAGGAGCCTAGGAACCGAGATATTCGAGGTCAAAAAATGTAAACCGACCACCCGGGCCTCTCACTGTGACGCTACACTCCCAGGCGGGAATTTGAAGTGGGATTAGGAGAGTTACGGTAGCACGTTAAGCATTTCCCAATCTTTACCCTGCGACTTACGAAGTTTTATCTCGATTTAATCAGTCTTAAGTTGGCGTCACTTCCAGAGGGTTCCTGCTTTGAAATTGAATATGTGATTTGGGAAGGAAATATGAAATACGTGGTGTTGGGGCCTAACGGAAAGGAATTGGTCATACCGATCTTGGATCATTTGAAATCTTATTTCGGGAAGAATAAGTATATTACGAAAAATATCTGGTATATAAAAAGAAAATCTCTAAGGCAAAGGCCTAAAAGCAGTAACATTGGCATATATAACAGCTGTACAAATTAAAACAATACTAGTATGGTTTTAATTATTTTCAGTATAGGAGTTTTGACCGAAGCAAAAATTATGGAAATATGTGTATTTACTTATCTTGGAAGAGTGTAGTCTTGTATAGTAGCATGCTATAAACTAGGTACTGTTGTATCCGTAAAGAAAAGGAGAAGTTGAAACGTAAGAGGATTGCCTGCATCCGTAATCTTTAGCGATTTTCATTCTACAATTTATAAAGATTGAAAAAAAGTTTGTTTACATGGAGTAAAAATGGATTTTTATTCGCTTAATTTGAATTAAATGTCATTCGGTACATGAGTGTTTAAACTTGATGGAATTAAACTGATTACATGAACGTAATTCCTTCTTTACCCATTGTACGGCGTCATAATGAAATGCGTAATATTTACACTCAATTTTTAAACTAATGGCCGGCATTAAGAAAATGAAACTTTTTATTCAAACATTTTGTATTAAGTAGTTATAAGGCACAAAGTTTCGCGTTAATCTTATGTTTATTTGCAGAGATATAAAATGCCAAACTTTAATTTTTTTCGAGCCATAATTTTTTGGGCTGATTTTGCTTCAAATTTTCTTTGCAAAATTCGCTCATAAACGTTTTCTTGTTATTTTGTGTAATAGAGCAACAGACGTTGTGTAAGAATACCAAATTTCGTTTTCCTTAACGGAATACTGCCTGAGATAACGTGTCTCAAAGTTGAAAAAAAAACGATGTCATACTGTAGAAGGCTGTGGTAGGGGGTCAAAAAAATGACTATATCTCAGCAAGTTTATCACCGATAGATGTAAAACTTGGCAAATGTGCATAGAGAACATGAGTTTATGTTCACACAAAATTTCATTGAAATCGGAAATGGTCCACTTGACATGGAATGGCCCAGAAATGTTCTTGTGGCATAGCTCAATGGATAGAGCAACCGACCGGCAATAGGGAGACCCGGATTCGAGTCCCGGTTCCGTCAGACTTTCATCATGTCCGTTTCTCCTTTTCTTTACGTCTGCATAGGACGCTGTTACCTTCCATAGTCATATCCATGCCTAATCGGTCACTATCAGCTGAAAATTATCTTCGCTTTCGTACCCTTTCTTTCCGTGCTGTTCGTGTGAGTTTGTTTTGATGAAAGTTAGAAGTTAATTATTTCGAACCGAAGCTGAGCCAGAGTCCGTTTCTCCTTGGGAAACTAGAAATGAACAACATTTTATATTTCAGCCCTTATTTCTTCCCGATACTTTACCGTCAGCAGCTCAAAACCACCAATAATTCAAGTTTCTTATATCATGGTCTCAGAGTACAATCTATGCCACGTATGAAGAGTCCATATCTCCCAGTGTTTCCCGTTCCTATATAATTCCCTTCGAATTTCCCCGCGCTTCGTTTTCTCGGCGGAGCGGCGAGCTCATCGGGACTCGCGCCCGCTACTCCCGCCTGGGAGTGCAGCGTCACAGTGAGGGGCCCGGGTGGTCAGTTTACAATTATTTATCTCGGCTGCTAGGTCACGAGGGAACGTATGATTTCACAAATCTTATTTTTTCACCATAAAATGTGAACCTACCGAGTTTGAATTAAATCGGGCGGTAACAGTCCGTTAATGCTTCTTGTGAGAACAAAAATTAAGAAAGGAAACTAATCTTACCAAGTTAAATCTCAATAAAACCAATAACGACGAGAGAATGTATCGCTATAAAAGAAAAGCACCGCTGAAAATGGATGGGCACGTGCTAATGGCAACTGACAAAAACTCACAAGAGCTAAATGTGAATATAGAAAGTATTTGCAATGCATTGTTAAAATTAGAGTTTTTGGGAATATATTGTTCACTTTATAGTTGTTTGATACATATAAACCTGGTTTAAATGATATTCCGCACGCACAAAGACAAGAATACACAAGCGTTCACTGACCCACTAGAAGCATGTTCACACAGACAGACTGTGACTACAGAAAAGAGCAGGGAGAAAACGGAAGTGGCCAGTAACTGCAAAACGAAATTATTTCACTTTCCCGCGTGTTTCGGCCGCGCTGAAATCTAATCCAATTAGGAGTCTTCCTCGGCTACCATATGCTATGGTTCTGAATGATGAACCTGTTTTAGGTGAATTAATTTCCATTGACATTGAAAATATAGTTATAATTTTTCTCACTCTAATACAGTGTTTAACTTACTATGGCCATAATATTGGCCGTTACATCATGTAATTTCAGATCATACATATATGCTGATGGCTATCCATTAAAATTAAATTTAAATGCGAAATGGGGATGCACTTTGAATAAATCATGAATGGTTGACTTAGAGGACGCCTTCACTTAGGGGAAATTTGATTTATTGAAGAAAATGAATATTCACACCGAAAAATCCCATTTCAAGGAAACAGCTAATTCTGCGGCACAGGTTTTACTCCCCACGCCGTAAAATATTTCTGCAAGTTAATTTCAGTTTCAGAGTAGATTATCAGAATCCGTCAGCAGCGGTGAAAACAGAAAGAAAACGTAAAAATGCACTTGAAAACATTCTCCATTTCCGTTAAAATGCAAAACACTGAGTCCCTGATAAATGAAGTACTTCAGGATAGCGAATTACTGAATACTTCCTCGTGTACAGAATTAGGAAAGAACTGTAAGAGATAAAAACACCCAAAATAGTTATTCGGACAGTAGTGCATCCCAAATTATTGTAAGGGGTCAGTCAGAAAGTAATGCCCCACATTTTCTTCCAGCCAAAACCAATTATAGTAATTCGAAAATGGAAGTTCAAATACTTTGATGTTTCTGGCATTTTTGTGCCAGAATCTTTCAGTTATCTCCTACAGATAGCATAACTGTAGGAAGCTTTCGAAGTGGAGTCTGACCGTTACAGACAACGTGCTGTGATTGAATTTGTGTGTGTAGGGAAAGGAACAGTAGGGAATATTCGCAAACTTTGGTGCAAATTCTATGGAACGTAGTATGCAGTCGATAGGGGTACAGTTGGTTGCTGGGTATGGAGTGAATCAGAAGATGAAAACCTGGCTCCGTAACTACAGCGAGGACTGGTATCGACAGGGCACTCATGTCCTATTAAATCGCTGGAGGAAGGCAATAGAAGGAGATTATGTGGAAAACTAGATTGAGCAGATAAAACACCATTCTTTCATATGTGTAAATTTCATTTTAGAATAAACAGTTTTTTAAGAAAGAAATCTGGGGCGTTACTTTTTGGCCAACTCTCGAATGTATGCACTCATAGATTATTAAATGTCTTCCTACAAACTACAGACATAGAACAAGAGAAAGATAATTCCTCAACGAGTCTAATTCTTACCACAAAATTTATTTCCCGTTTCTGAAACGTGAATACTTTGACGCGATACACACATTTTTGTTAAAATGTTGCATCATGTCATGATGCAGTGTCATTTTGACGACCAAAGGCATTGTTTAAGTCAATTTTTATGTATGAAAATGTGGAAAATAGGCCCAGAACGAATAGATAGGGAATTAGGTAGCCTAATTTTAGATTGAAATGATATATATTTGATATTTTTATAGCTAATGAGAGTGATTTCTAATGTAGTAGAAGAGGAAAATGATAGTGTAAGAGTGACGAAAAAGTATTTATTCAACTTTTAACTCTCTGAAGGTATTTACGAGTGCAAAAGATTAGCCTTTAATGCGAGAAAGTATTGGTATAACTATAGATAAATCAGATAGACAAACACTATTATTACTCGGAAATTACTTCATGTTTTTGATTGGATAGTGGCATGTTCCAGCGTCAGCAAAGTAAATTTCTGTTGATCGAAGGATGCGAGGGCACAGCCACTATAATGTATGCCTAACACTTCATCCATAAATTATATATAATTTCAATCACTATCAACCATTCTTCTATAGTGAATACCTACAGTCATTTATTGTCATTACCCAGAAATAATGCTATGATTATGGTCATTACCCATTATGTTATTTCTTTTTTGTCTAACACGGGTAAGCTGAACGGAAACACCATAAATATGACTCAAATACCCCACGATAAGTAGGAAAACAAATTTTAAAAGCGGATTATATTATTAAATGCTTTATTTTCTTGGAAGTACATTAATCATACTCACTTTGCTTGCAGCAAACTATCAGAATCTTACACTGCCCAAGAGGATAAGCTCATGATGCTTTTGAGATAGTTTAATATCGTTTTGTTTACATGGTTTCCTTGTTTTTACGACTCCTATTAGCCAATTCATAGTATTCCCTCAATATTTATATTGAGTTAATATCTCATAATTTTTAGAGTGCGTTTCGTGATGGAAAAAGTCATGTGTGCAAGTTGTTCGGAAGGAATTTGTTTGAAAGCTAATTTCGCTTTTAAAAGTCCCAAGTACATCAACAGTTATTCCTTATGACTTCATTATCTTAAAATTTCAAGATAACGTCGCGAATGAAGATAAACTCGTGATCAACAAAGACAAGGATCGACGGAGCTAAAAAGAGCTAAATTTTGACAAAATTTGAGAGCTTCTAAATACTTCAATGTTTTCTCAAAGTTTACAAAATTGAAGGCCATAAATGGCAATAAAAAGTATCTTTAAAGGATTTACAATCTTTTGGTATTAAGTTTGACCTCCTAAACTACTAATTCAATGTTTTAATGCTACACACAGCGTAATACACGAGTACAATTTTTAAACGATTGTGAAAACCTTTCGTTTCTTCATATGGACTTTCGAGCACGATGATCATCCATCTTGAAAGACCGAAACTATGTAAGATTTCGTAGACGTGGAAGGATTCCTCGTTTAGACTTTTCTGAAGGTGAGTGGGAGGATAGGTGAGGATAGAGAGGATGGCTGCACGAAATACCTCCAGGTCTTGACAAGATAATGGCTCAAATTACACAGAATTCCCAAGGAATAAAATGGTTGTGGAGTAGAGCCTCTCTTGCTTTGCCTCCATCCGTTCGCATGAACAAAATTCTGATCCCGTGATTGGAGAAGGTCAGGGGTCACGGGTCTTCGGTCGTGATACGAGTCGAAGGTCCCGAATAAATGGAATTAAAAACAATTCGCAGATACGAGGATCGGGTGGGAAAGTTTAGGTCTCCAATTCCAACTGTCACACCAAGCATTTTCCGAAATCCATATTTAAAACGAGGTAGTTAAGCGCATACGATAATGACAAAATACTTACTCATACTACATGGATGTCAAACGGAATAAAATTGTAGAGAAATTGACCAGCGATTGAGAATAGAATTGTAAAATATCTACATTTACATATGTATCCTGCAAGCCGCCCTTAGGCGTGTGGCAGCGGGTGTACCATAACCGTATTTCCCTTATTGATTACTTTCGCGTATTGTTCGTGGTAAAAATTAATTATTGAAACGACTAGTTCTAGTGTTTCTTTCCCTGTTTTTTCTCTCGGAATCAGGACGGCCTATGTAACAGGGGGGACGCATAATATCAGCTACATCTTCTACGGAATTACCTCCTCTCGGAACAGAAGTAAATTGAGTATTTGTTTAAATCTTCTATCTTCTAGAGATTCCCATCCGAATCATTAAAGTAATATTTAGGAGAAAAAAACGGATTCGTAAGGAAAATCGTAAGCAAAAATCTCGCAAGGCTATTGGGCAGATCCATGATCAATGATTTAAAATTTAATAAAATAACAATTAAATATCAATTGAATGAAACATCATTTAAATTGAATAATTAAATAAACTAACAATTAAATTCAATAAATAAAATAACAATTACATAAAATTAAACGCAATATAAGAAACGATGGCCAGATATTTCCGACAGCACATAGATCAAATTTTTGCGGCTAGATTAATAGCTGGGCTCCTATAAGAGCACTAAACAAATTATTTACTTCATAAAAATACGAGTAAGGCGTGGTTTGACGCTGAGAAAGGGACCCCCAAATCAAATAAGATCAAAAACTGGCAAGAATCTTACAAGAACACGTCCAAAATAGTATGACCCAAAATTCACAAAGGGGAGTTCGACGAATAGGAAAGGAAGAAAAATTGAAACATCCCTGTCTTAAAAGAGAAAAAACATTCAAATCTCTAGATTAAATACCTTAATGCAAACACCTGAGGCGTTGAATGTCTCACAAATTCTACAGCGGTTATATTAGTGAAAAAATAACTGTATGGTCCCAATGCTATCGATGATCCATCGAAGGGTTAGATTAAGAAGAGACTAATTAGTCTCAATCTCGCCAGTAAATAAAGACGATGTATTATTATTATTATTA
>KZ309186.1:0-23409 GCA_000376725.2 Ladona fulva | reverse complement strand
CTAATGCGAAAGAAATATCTGTGGAAGTGTACTAGATATTTCTTTCGCATTAGAAAAGTCAATTATTGGCTAAAGCTTTAAATATGCTATTAAACCTTTTTCATGAAAATTCAGGTAAAAATCACATTGGAAAAGGAAAGAAAATTGTACTTAAATTGAAAATTATTATTTATTTTTTAATCGAATAGTTTTGACGATTGACCTCCATGAACATGATATGATTCAGTGAAGTTTAAATATTACAAAGTTGGAAGTCATCTCTAATAAATTAGCAAATACCTACATTACAAAAACATTATATTGCTTAAGAAATCATCAGCGAAATTTGTTGAAATAACTCAACATATATAGAGTGCTTAGTGTTTTTTATGTCGCATTCCGCTCCATCCTAACTCTAATATTTATATCATGAGCTGGGAAGTCCTGCAGTAAAGAAAGCCACTAATTACATATTTCTAAACCTCCAAGAGCCGCATAAAGTGTTACTTGATTGTAAAGTCCACGTATAATAACCCTTAAAATAGAACCATCTTAGAGAAAAACATTAAGCTTCGAAATTTACCTTTTTATTTTGAAGAACGTACGAAATAAATCTTCCCAGTATTGGTATGAATTGCTGGAAAGTATCAAACTACTAGCGAAAGCCGTAGTTAGTATTTTTAGAAGCCGCATTTGGATTTAGTGTTGCAGTGTGTCCATCGATGGTCTATACCAAAGGCAAGGCATTTCGCTTTTATCTAATCCCAATAGTCACGAATATTCTCATTAATCTTCCTTCTAATAACAAAGGTGCCCTGCACATTTGGTATATACCATTCCTAAAGAAAATGACGCTACAGAAGGGTACATGATGTACAATTAAACTGTCCATAGGATGGGATTGGGCACAGATCATTAGTCTGCGATCTGTCTCAGGATGACCTCCCGAAGAGGTCAATACGATGATGGATGGAAGGAGTCTGGGTGGCCGATGGACTGTGGGAATGAAACGGAATTCGTGGGATTTTTTTTAGAGAAATAAAAGAAGAGGTTTGGCATTGCTATGAGCACCGATGATTGTCTACTTCGATTTATCACTAATATATGTTCCATAATATGCACAACCCTTCTATGCTGAGCAGCCATATTTTATTACCCCTGAATTTCCAGGGGATTTATACTACCAGTAAAATAGAGGGTTTCACCCAACCAAGGCTGAAGGCGCAATTAATTTCCGAATTGTTAACTAATATATATTAATTATTTTCATTGTAAATCTTCTGAATTACTTCCAAGTTATTTATGCTTCATTTAAGAACTTCAGATACCAAAACTTATAGCTCTAGTGAGTTGTATGAAACTTTGGGAATATTTCGGTATCTAAGTTACACTAAAATATGATGATGAATTTTAGCTGATTTACAGGTAATTTGTAATATTAGAAAAACAATTTGTATCAATACCGAGCTCTCCTTTTGGCGCTTCACTGCACATCGAATTTTCTTTAATCGTTTGTCAGCTAAAGATTAGAAATGGAAAAGTAAACGGTAAATTAATAATGAAATATGATTGAAATACTTTAATATATTTACCACCAAGTAAAGGCCGAAACCATCTTCGGTAAATTAATAGTTTAGATTCCGGGTTCTCAGTTTCAGGGAATTCCATTTAGAAAAAGTAAGTTCGTTAGCTTGCAGAGGAACAACAATATACACAGAAAATGCTGTTTGGCTAAGTATCATCCTTTCATTAACACTTTAACGAGCAAGTGGCGTCAGATTAGTCCCAAGACCTTTTTCTTCGTTTCCTTGCTTAAATGTTTTTCTATCTCTTTCATAGACCATGCATTTGCCTTTATTATTTCGCTGTATAATTTACGGCCGTATTCACGAAGCCCTTAAACTCGGTTTAAGTACCAAAAATGGCCGTCGAGCCGGGTTAGCTAGCTAGTCCGTATTCAGAACATGATTCAGAACGCGCGGCCGACATCTTGAAGGCAGTTCTCATTCTATGCTACGATTGTTTACAAGTTGAAGAGTTAATATTTAGTTCATTGAAGTCATTCATTGAAGTTTCATCGGTTCTTTCGCCCCTGTCGAGATTTCCAATCTTTGGGTAAGTTTTTTATATTATATTACTAAGTTATTTATACTATTAGTTTTATGTTAAAGTCGTTCAAAACGTAGTTGAATTTCTTGCAATAGAACAGTGTGATAAATTAAGTCATGCCGGTCGTATTGAATTAAGAAACATCTCTTAGTTATATAATGATACGATTGCTTGATTTATAAAATCATGCAATCAAAGCAACAAAACAAATATGTTGTTTTTAAAGCCTTCGGAGGCATTGATTGCAGGTAAATTCGATTCTTTCGTCTCTGTCGAAGATTCCCTTTCTTTGGAAAAGTCATTTGTACTTTGTTAGTGCTATTGTAAATTCGTTTAGCCCTTTTTTATTAAGTTATTATTCGTTAAGTCGTATTTCACAATAAATTGTAACGTCGCCGATGATCAGTCCTTAACTTATGTCAATGGGCAAGAGAATCATTATTTTGTTATGCTTGCTGACATTTGGTTGTCATAATTTACTATTCGTAACGTCAGCTAGATATATATGTTTATCAGATTATTTCCAACGAATATGGAGCTCAAGGAAAATATATTTTTCAGATACAGGCTGTGATTACGATTTCCAATCTTTACAATTAGTGGAAAGACTTTGATGTATGGAAAATTATCAGTCTCTATATTTGGACCCAAATGTAAATAACAGAGTATCCAGGGTAATGGTGATTGTCATTGCTGTGCTGGACAATATTAGAAGAGACCACAGAATGGAAGGTAAGTTTTCAGTTTACTCATCCTGAAATATAATAAATCATTCCTCCTTGAAAATGTAGAATTTCTAGCTGATATTATATGAATATGAGTATTATATTCTCTATATTATATGATATTATATTCTAGCTGATATCATTGTCTTCCAGGTGTGGATATGATGTGGGTGTTAAAGAGGATGGAAAACAGGAAGATGACACCAAATTGAGGGGCTAGTAGGGCATGGCCACAGTGAGAAGGCTTTCAGGAGATGGTAATCGTTTCTGGAAGGGCATAATTCTGATATTGACAAATTTACTGAACTTGTCTTCTACTATTACGATCATTTTCATTATGTTTATCACATTTTTCATTTATTAATTTCCATACATCATAATGTAACAGCTTCTGTGAAGGACATCTATGACCTAACATCAATACATGTACCAGTTTATCTATACATGGAACATGAAGCAAAATGACTACGTGGCTGGTACAGGCAGATATTGCAGACAATAGATCACAAATTCGAACTATAAATGTAAAAATATGTTTAGTGTATGGAATCATGTGTTTAGAGAGGATCCTACATGCGAATCAGGTATGTGAAAAGCAAAGATAGGGGAAAGACTTTGCTGTACTTGAAACGTGCATTAATTGCTAATAGTACAAGAATTTATTATCATTTCAGTTGTGACTTGGTTGAAGACATGGAAGCAGAAGAGGATAAAGAGAAGAGAGGTTGAGTGGATATGGCTTTGGTCTGACGAAACTTAAGCTTTGAAGTTAACTGAAGTATTGTATGTAAACAGTTAAAGGATTTTTAATAAATTAATAATGTTTTGTTACATCGTACGTTCTGCGAAATTCTTTAAATTCCTTCCCAGGCATCCCTTTTCAGGCAAATTAATCTCCAATTATCGGCGTATTCTCGAGCGTTTTTATGAGTTGTCAGGGTAATATAAAGAATCTTCGTCAGTCCTATTTTAGCACCTTGACTTTTCCATTTTCTTAACTATAAATATATCCTAATACAAAACTCCTGAAATCATGTCATGCAGGTAATAAGGTGCACTAAAGCAGAACCAGATCACACCGATGTCGTCCGAATATTATTCTATAAAAGACGCCAAGAGGACACTAATCATTAATGACAGAATAATACAGCGAATAAATTCAATGAAATAACCCTTAAATGATGAATAAGAAAACAAAATGTAAGTAATATTTTACAAAACAAATCCATAATTTGCCTAAAATAATACCGACTAGCAACCATTATACGCAATATACCTAAGCATTATGAACTAAAGAAATATTATTATAACAATATTCTAATTAAAGGTATTTAAAATTGTACACGCTATGAATGTAAAAGGCTCCAGAAATATTAGAAAACAGTAAAGCGAATAATTAGCAGAAGACCAAATGTTCAACTTTATCTTACGGATCCCAAACTTTCAACTTTTTCAATGTTGTCACATCTCAAAACTCCAAAACCCATTCCAAGATAAGTCACCTTGATACGGATTCTTGAATATGGACTAGCTCTCGGACCCTTAAGTCAGGTTTAATCTAAGCCAGGTTTTGTGCCTCTTTCCTGAATATGGCCATTACAGTCAGAATCAGCCCTGACAATGGATGAAGATTATTGTTTTGTGCAATATCTTCATTTTCTTCTTACAGGATTAGTCCGAGTAAGCAAAAGAGTCAAAAGAAGAAAAGCAGAAGAGGAGGGCAGCGATAAAAAGAATTGAAACCATTTTTGGTTTATCAAATGTGTAGACGATTAGCTAAAGAGGATTTTAGTACATCTGGGAGTCCACCTTATATTCAGTTAGAAGAGCATCTTATGCCATATATTTACCACGTGCTTCTTGTGAAATGGACCAAGAGAAAAATTCATACTAAGTGGGATAGTATCTGAAACAGGAGAGTTTTAAAGAGGTTTCACCATAATTTGGCAGTAAAATCAAGCCAAGCTGTAAAATAACAAATTTTAGCAACTTAGACTGAAGTATACCTCTATTGCCAATCAGGTCTATATACACAAAATGTTATAGTTTTTACGCAATAAGACTAAAGAATTAATTAAAAGTGCTGGGTATAAGATAGAATTTCCTAACACTGATTCATGAGAAAACAATACAAAAATGAAACCAACTAGCTTTTTTAGTAAAAGAGCGATTAAAAATCAAATTCTCACATGCATTAATTGTACATATTTGTCTCACCTCAGAAGCAATGGCAAAAATGATGACAATATTATCACAGCCCAGTACATTACTGATCCCTTTGTTATTACAGTGACCCAATATTGACTAGGCAGTCCAAAGCACTGAATGCACAAAATTAGAGTCGTGTGCAGCCATTCTGCCACCATGTTGCAACCATGATCTGCTGCCCCTTAAAATCAAATATCAGAAAAATACATTTCTTGATTTGCAGGTAAAAATTACTTTGTGTGACTTTGAAAAGCCAGTGTTTTATGACTTTGTTTATGAAATGTTCTTCTTTAAAAGTAATGAAATGGTACAACTCTGATAACCTTGTAATTAAGAGCATATATTTAATTAATAATACTGTACTTTATAAGATATCTTCAACATTCATTTTGATGTAATAGTTTGAAGTGACAACACTAAAGGAAGAATATAAACATGGATGTGTTGAAAACAAATAAACAGAATTGAAATGCTCCTACAGCCATTGTTGCAAGTAGCAGCAAGGTCATTACAAGAATAGGCAATTCTCTAAAATCCAGAAGAGGGTTGAAATTTCTGCAGGTCCACCCATCATTATATCATATCTGCATATATTTCAACCCACAAAATGTCTCATAGAATTGAATACTCATGGAATGTGCATGTGGCTACCAGTATACTTACTGTTTTAGAAGTATTTTGTAGATTTATTTCTATGATAAAACTAAAATAATGCACATGTAACACAAAAGACATCATGAAATGCAGATTTTATTAAAGATGAAGAGTGAACATACCAGTTGCAATGGGTGGTATTGAGATAAAATTTAAATTGTGTAACATCATTTACTTTTTATCCATCATTACAGATCCAGAAAATGCACAGTACAACTACAGAGGTCTGAAAGAAAAAAGAGATGGAATAATTTATACAAAGGAAAAATATTAAAAGTTAATGTTATACATAAGTAAGAGTCCAAATAAAGATTAAAGTGAGAGGAAATCTTTCCTAGAAAAAGTTCTTAAAGACAATTCAAAGTATAAGATTTTTTCACTTATGAAAATACACACTAAACCTAGAAAAACACAAACTTTTGAAGGAAGTATGTCTACTTGAAGAATAACAGGGTAAAACTAAAAATTACACATTTTGACTCACATATGATATTACTGATCTAATTTAATTTTGTTTAGTAAAATGAGAAACAGATAATTACTAATTCTCTCTCAGATTGAAGATTAATTTATCCATTGTGTACAAGAAATCTTGAGGAAAACTAATGCATTAAAAAAATTCCAACACAACTTATCCAGATTGATACAGTCCAGCCACCCATACACTAATTTTGGGCACAGAAGATATGCTTTTTCATCACGAAAATCCAGAAAAAAATCAATGAGTCTTATATGTTCAATTTAAATGTCAGTTTTAGACTAAAGATAGCAGAAGTTGAGTTTTCTGTAATATGCTGCCAAATTTAGATACCAAAATCCTCTTTAAGATTTCAACCTATTTTACTTATGCATTTATTTTCCAGGAAATTTTATTCTCCACGCTCAGTTTCAGCAATAGATGATGACAATTTTACAATATTTTAATTTATTATTATATTATAAGAATAAGAGAGAGAAATTCGAAATTTCATAAACGACAAAGAGTTTTTGGATTGGAATATGCTAGTCTCAGTTGTACTGATTATTTTGAGCCACAAAATGGTACCTGGAAACATGCACAGTAACTCCACAGAGATTCTGTTTTCACATATCTTATTTTTTTTAGTAATCATTAATGACAGAAAAATACAGCGAAGAAATTAAATGAAATAGCCTTTAAATGACGAATAAGAAAACAAAATTTAAGTAATATCTTACAAAACAAATCCATGACNAAATTTTATGTCAGGCTGAAAATTACCATGAAATACAAGTGTATTTCTATACACCAAGGAATACCACCATTAACAAGAAAGAAGCAGAATTAGGTGTTGCATAAAAAAAATAGGAAATCACAGATTACTGTAATGCTAACTTCATCTGCTGATGGAAAGAAAAACTACCTTTTATATTAAAAAGGAATAATCTTCCAAAAGAGAAGCTGCTGAGTATGAAATTATTTAAAGGCAATGTAAATTAATGGATGATTGAGGTAAAAATTATCTATCGTTTAACTGAAAAATTGAATAATGACCAGATAAGGAAAGGTGAATATTTAGTATAAGTAGTTGTATTTCTGAAGTATGTGTTCTCATATTGCCTTTGTATGAAAGGAAGGTTCAGTCAAGCATGGTTCTTTATGCTTCCATTTGTGTAATAATTTATTTCAGACTTTGTGTTTGGGAGGAATTCGTCGGTTTAAGTTCCAAGAAGAGGAAGAACTTATTAATCTGTGAAAAGTGTTTTGAAAGAATATATCTTTCTTGAACGGGAAAGCAGTTAGACTGCTCTCTGACGCACTTACTGTTCCTACAATCCACTGCCAAGGTCCAGAATGGGTATGTAACTTAAGTTATTTTATTTGTTTCAGAAGTTGTTTAAGATATTGTTAACTCTTAAGAGCGCAGTGGGATCTATACTTCCCACCCCCTCTGCTGAGGAAATCCTTCTGGTTAATAATTTCTTTATTCATGTTTTGTTGTTATAGAGAGATATTAATTACATTTTCCCACCTATCTTGGTTGGAAAAAAAATTTATGCATAAAAAAATAAGAATTTGTTAAATGCTCGACGGGTTGCATACCACCCAAATTTCCAGAAATTCCTTTTTTCACCTGTAGCAATAAATAAACCCAAAATCGCATTCTTCATGACCATTGGTGCAAAGAGAATTCATGTACAGCGTCCTCTTTCCATTGTTCCGTAATAGGAACAGAGAAAAATCGATTATTCCTCTACCACTTCCATTATTCTCTTATGATATATTTTGCATTGATTCTTTAAAATTTGTACTTATAATTGTTATGAAAATAGATAGGAAAAGGAAGAATGTTTGTAATCCTTCTTTTCTAGCAGCAGTTGTGTTGAATCACTAGAGAGATACCTCTCACACTTAGACCTTTTTAAGTTGCTTGGCCTCAGAACAGTTCAAGTGGCTTAGGTTCTTATAATCTTCAGACCATTTTTGCTCCTAATCTGTGTATACAAAGGACATCTTACATGTGATTATAGAAAATCCCTGGTAGGAGAGTACTTATACAAGGAATAGAAATTCCAGACTACCTGTGATTTTCTATTCCCACTGTATCTGCAGGCAAACCGGATTTCGAACATCATTTACATTAACAAAAGAATTTGCAAAAAAAATCATTTCTTGTAGTTTCTTGCACCTTTAATGGTTAATTCATTTTTTTTAACTTTTAGAAAGATCTTGTGGGCAAAACTGGCACAAAATCGTCCTCTACATGAGTTTACGTAGCAAACGTGGTGTATTCACATATTGTTGACTTATAGTATGACTAAATTTCTTATTTGTCCTAGATCACTTTAGCATTATGCTCAGGTATACTTAGCAGTCCCATCTATCATCCAAATCTTTAAGGGTTGAAAGTAGTGGCTAGTAATCATAATTTCATAATTTATACTTAATAATTTTGAACATTAGCTTGTAAAAATGTCCTCGTTTGTTCCCATGTTTATCATGTTTGTTATCATTACATTTCTCTGAAATGAGTTTTCTAATGCCATTGTGAAAGATATCCACATTTCTTGATTTCATTTAAGCTTGAATTATATTAACAATTGATGGTAGTTAAACCACGAGTTGTTTTAGTAGGTTATCTATACTTGTTATGGTTGTTGTTTCCTTACAGTACAATGATTTTGCCTACTAAATCTTTCTGTCCTCCTTGCACTTACTTTAATATCTTTCTTCACAGAATATCTTAATCAGATTGGTTAAAGAAGGCTGAAGCTCATTACTTTCAACCTGTATCTTGTATGGCTGTATAATTACAGTATTTAAAGCTTCCCCCAATTATGATCCTCTTTACTCCTTTCAAAGTCTCAATCAGATGCTCCAGCCAATGCAGCATCCCCTTCAGCTGCAGATTTCCAGGATATGGATATGTTAGTATTTTCTTCAGTACATTGTGACACCAGTATAAAGTGGTTCTTTATGATTAACTACCTTAAAATTCTTCAGATGTTTGCATTTCACTCAACAAACTGTTACTACTACTCTTATTTTGTGACTTTCTTACTGAATATTACTGACATCTTAATCATATAACATTACTTTGATTGAAACTTTTTCTACATTTTGAGGGTGTATCCATGAGAGATCAGTTATCTCCTGGAAGGATGTTGGTTGGTGCTAGATCAGGAAACCCTTGTCCTGAAGATCGTCTATCCTGTACTTCCACTCCCATTTCCCTACCTCAAGTCAACCGTATTCCTCCTTCTACCTCTCCTATCACCAACAGTGAACCACTCGCAGTTCCTCTGTCAAGTTTGCGGAAGGGTGCTGGGTGCAGGGAGGGCTTAGACAAGCAGTTGGCCCAATTGAGAAGAGAGGCAGTAACCCCCTGTAAAATAAAATTGGTGAGAATTGCGAAAGCTCTTCTATCCAAATTCAAAAGAATGAGAAGGGACCTCCATAAATCGAATAGATAGATATAATAATAGAAGAAAAAACCACTATCAATCTCTTCTTAATAAATACCATTATCTACTTGATAATAATAATAATTTATTTGCGTCACAAAAACATTCATTACAAAAACAGAAATAATTCTGCCCTGAATAGGTGACATGTCAATATACAGTAGTCAACTTAAACTAGTACAATATGATATGAAGTAATTTAAATTCTTGAAAAAGGTATTACAATAATGAACATCATGCAAATTCTACAGTCTATTTCCAAGCATTGTTGTGCATCATCTATACAGTTATGTAAGTAAAACATTTTATTGAACGTTTACTTTAAATTTTTAACATGTTGTTTTCGAATGTCTTTAATTTTCATGAAAACTGATATGAACCCATTTTCTCCCAATCTGAAGAACTGTGAATGTATGATCAACTTATATTTGAGTCTTTGTATATTCAAGTATACATATATGGTATTTGCTTTTACTGCTTAGGTCTAACCAATGACATACACAATAGAATTAATGCATTTTGAACATTTTAGCTTGGATTTTAGAACCCAAAAAACTTTACAAGCTCCCGCATAGCTTCCCTTAATATCTGTAAGTCTTAAAAATTTTAGCTATTCATGAGTGGTATAATGGTTTTTAATATACTTGAGGACATGGACTCAATGTGGCCACGAATCTGGTAATGCATGCCTGTAGCTCTTGCTCTTTTGAGATCAATATTACAGAAGGATACTATGGAGGATGCTGTCTCATTTACCATAGTCAGTGTACCAGAATGAATGAGGCAAGCATTATACATTTTGCATGAAATATTTTGGATGTGTGGAAGTGTCTTTTGGTTCTGCAATGTTTGCAACTTAGCATCCGATGTTGAAAATGGGTATCAAAATTCTTAAACATAAAGCAGTGAATATGAACTCCGCTGCAACAACAGCCCTGCCTGCTCCAGGGCAGAGTGGTCGCTCATTTAGGACCAGAACCAGTGAGCACAAACACTCCTCCTGTACTGGGCGATTGGAATCTGTGTTCTCTGTGCACCTCCAAAAAGAAGGAATAACAGTTATTTATCTCTGAAACTGCTCCACAGGGAAACCAACGGAAGGAGATTAGACCTGCTGGAGCAGATAGAAATAAAAGGTGCCCTCACCAATAAATACCTTTGCCATAACCCCTCACCTCTCATTTCCTTACCCTCCATTCTCTTCCATTGTTGATCCTGGTTACCCCCACCCCACCTCCTTCCTCTTGTACTTAAAAACAACATTTCTAATGTTTCCGATGCCTGATGATGTTTGAACGTATACAAAACTAGTTGCCAATAAAAAATATTCTCCATTGAAATTACCAATTGTTTGTTCTTACTTCTTTAGCATTTGAGTAGTGTTTAATTAAAAATCTTTTCAGTGTACTTACCTATACAAAAACTTAATATACTAACTCACTTACTCAATAGATTTGCTTTATACATTTTATTGAAGGCAGTATTTTAAGCAATTGCATCATAAATATCAAGAATGTAAATTTAAATTATGCAGCAATAAGATCTGTACCATCAGTAGCTATTGCTGATAGAAAGTTTTGAAACATATTTATTAGAAGTATTAAACAGTCTAAATTAAGCAGTGTAAACTAACTTGTAGATGGGTAATATACCGTAAGAATCAGAATGAAAAAATTATACAATTTCATCATATATAATTTTGGATACAGAATTTAAACCTGCAGTCAAGGCAAGGCAGTATCAGCAAACCAAAGATGCACCTGGAAATTTTCAGGTGAAATAATTACATACCTGCAAAATATTATACATGATTCCAAGCGTATCCTCTATAGGAACCCCTGCAAGTTTTTGGTGGGAATAATTGCTACATCCACAAACTTCCACCATCAATTCCACATTAAAGATGAAGTGATGTTACATTTTGTTTGAAAAATAAGAAAAATATGTTCAATATATTGTGCATGCTATCATATTAACTGCCTGGGACAAAAAGGCGTTTTTTTCTTTCTCAATGTAACTGTCTTGTTCAGATTTGACGGTATCATTGCCACTGTCCAAGAGACGGTAACATATAAGTTTTAAATTAAATATACAGTTTAAGGAATGATTGCAACCTAATGATGATAAATATGATCCCATAATTAATTACCAATCACTGACAAATTAGTAAAGTGAACATGCTTCTTATTGAACAACAGTCAACCTTTCCTTGTTAACAGTTAAAGCTAGCTGCGAAGACTAGCAGCTAAGGAGTTTAGTAGATAATATCTGAGGAGCGACCTCCGGGAGTAGTATTTTTAAACAACGACTCGAAATTTTAATTGTGTGTAGAGAAACCACACACAAAAATCGATATCGTTTATACTTGACTTTTCATCACGCTTAACTTTTCACATTTCTCTGGAAAACTCTCTGTTTGTTGAAAAGAGATAAATAAAAATAACTCGACTTAAACAGACGATGAGCGAAAGTGATGCATCATTTTGACAAAATCGTCGTCACAAAAAGAGCAACGAACGAAGCGACCCGTCTGCATTACGTCTCCAAGATTCCAGATAGGTCGTTACTGCTCTACATGAAGAAAATGTCTTTCTTACTGTTGCTAATAAAAAACTACGGAGGGTAATTAACGGTGCTGCCGAGTCGTCATTGTGTGAAATTTCCGGACTTCCGAAGATGGCTCACATTTATGGCGGCTTTAGAAAGACACAACGGTAGATTTATTGCAGAACTATTTGGCAAAGAGAATTTCCACTCCAGTGGACATTAAGTAGTTAGTTTCCAAAGAGGATTTATGCCTCTTTTCGCGTGTCAATTGATTAATTTCATTCCGAGAAACTTAAAGATCCATTATTGAGGCCAAGATATGCGTAAGTCAATAAGTCCGTTTTTCTAAAGAATAATTCCGACACTCCCCATACCTCATGCCCTTTAAATCCAAATTTCAATGCTACAATTCCAGTTAACTCTTGTGTTACAATCCAAAAGCTAAATCCATAAGTGTGCCCCCTGCATCAACACATCGCATCCGGATACAGAAGTTCCCTCCATTCTCAAGTTTCCTACTCACAAGAAATAACAAAGGCCCAAGAACTGAGCCTCAAAGGCTTGATGGATAATATCAACTAGTGATTCAATTGCATGTGAGGTAGACCTTTCCCTTGCAAAAAGAAAAACTGAGCAGATGCAAATAAGCTATTACATTAAAAAATAACCATACATTTGAGTAAACATAACTGTTGTCTATTACTAAATAGGCATACGCAGCTTACACTTCTGTTGGTGGTTGAGTGAAAATGCGGCTCCTAACCGTAACACGTTCTTTATTACGTTACACACATCACAAAAGCGGAACAACACTACAACTAGAGAAGAAAAAGGGCGCACAGCCAATAGAAAAAAAAAGGGATAGATAAGCTGCCCTCTGCAGGGTCTTTTGCGGACTGCTTAGCGGACGACAACTCATTTTGGTTGGATCACACACACGAGTTTATAGAACTCACTACAATAACAGTTTCTATAACTTTAGATATAACAGCAGAATAGATATTGGCCTATAGTTATGTGGGTTGTCTCTTGTTATGAATGGGCATTTCCCTAGCAACCCTACAGGGAATGGCCAGTCCTCAGTGTGTTATTGATGAGACAACAAAGTGGGTCAGCAATCAGGTCCAAAACAGATTTAAGTAGATTGGGTGTCATTTCAAAGATACCTTTGTATCTGGAATTAAGCATTTTAGAAAAAATTTTAGTGATGTCAACAGGAAAAATAGGATTCTAAGAAAAGCTTCCTACTGCTCCACTAAAGGAGGATAAACACTCTTTATAGTTACAGTTGGACTTAGGAATATTATTAATTATAGAGTTAACAGAATCAAAAAAACTTTCGTTGAATTCATCAGGGGTAATGCCAGAAAGTTCTAAAGATTTATATTGACAATTTTCCCCTTTTATAATAGCCAAGGTTGCTCTGCATTTATTGTCAGAATTGTTTATGTAAAAGTTAAAGGCTCTCCTTTTGGTATCCTGTATTTCTTTTTTATAATGCTTTCTTAATTGGAAATAGTTTCTTGCTGAGTGCATTTTATACATGCTATACAAATTCAGTAATTCATTCCAGCTCTGGTATGAACCAGTCATTGGCTATTGACTTTCTTTTAGTTGGTATATTTAGTATCTGATTTTGAAGCTATGAAGGACAGCTTCCTATAGAAGTTCACAAAATTCATCAAAATAACTGTATAGTTTGTTATTGATTCCATTAGCAGTAAGGATCGTATTCAGAAGATACCTAAAAGTATTAATTCCCAAAGTAGTGATGGGTCTGAAGGACTGGTCAAACTTTTTAATATCAGAACTATCCAAGGAAATGCTATAATGTAATTGCACATTCAAATGCAATAACCAACTGCAATATGAACAGAAAAGTCACTGTCACTGCTGTTGATCACTGCAGGGGAACTGAGTCATACAGACTTGGGTTTCAATGAACCTGAGGAGGATCTAGTTACCCTATCTGACAAGGAGCACGTCAGGTTTGTGTAACACGGATTTACACGAAAATGTCAGGACACTTTCCTTGCACTAAAATAACAGACACGTGTCCGGCCGTTCAACTCAATGCGCCTTTGTTTATGCGACATTTGCAACTGAAAATCGAAGTTAGGCAACCACGCAACACACGTGCATTGTCATACATATAGTGGAATTTTCCACCTAGAAAAATGTTTATCTCGTTTTTTTTCACAAGCAATTTAATTTTTCTGCTATTTAATTTCATCTTCTTATCTCCCAGACATTCTTTACCTTTCCCGTCAACATTTATTAAAATATACGTTAGGTAGGTATTCCAGTATCTATTGTAGTACTAATACACGTAGGTTATGGAGTCTCAGCCTTAACTAAAAGTGTCTTTGACTTGACCCTTTTATGTGGTATCAGTACCAACAGGAAACCCGGAAGAAAAGTGAAACATCGATCATAGCTATCATAGCTTCGATTACCAGAAGGCCCAAATACTCAATTCTTTCCGTAAAGTATGCTTTGTGCGGATTATAGAGAATTTATTTTGAGCCCTTCCCGGAACGATAGAGAATTGATAATCAAGATATTGTCATTAGACATGTTTTCGTAACGCAAACGACAAAGATTTTTTCAATATGGTCTTGGGATCATTTCCAGACTAATATTAAAATCTCCTGTAAGAATCGACTGCTTATAAATGTTAACACTGCCACTTGAAGCCCTCCATTTTAATTTTCCATTTTTTCCTTTCTTCATTTTTTAAGGTTTTTATGTATCACGAAGTTTCTAGTAGAGAAATAGCCCATTTTATTGCGATATTTTCAGTACAGTTTGTTTTAAATTGTAGAAAATATTCTTCCCTTAATTCCAGATACAAATGTATCTTTGAAATGACATCCAATCTACTTAAATCTGTTTTGGACCTGATTGCTGACCCACTTTGTTGTCTCATCAATAACACACTGAGGACTGGCCATTCCCTGTAGGGTTGCTAGGGAAATGCCCATTCATAACAAGAGACAACCCACATAACTATAGGCCAATATCTATTCTGCTGTTATATCTAAAGTTATAGAAACTGTTATGTTTACTCAAATGTATGGTTATTTTTTAATGTAATAGCTTATTTGCATCTGCTCAGTTTTTCTTTTTGCAAGGGAAAGGTCTACCTCACATGCAATTGAATCACTAGTTGATATTATCCATCAAGCCTTTGAGGCTCAGTTCTTGGGCCTTTGTTATTTCTTATAGCAATGAATGATTTGGAATTTTCCATGTGTTGTAAATCCATTCTTTATGCAGATGATACCACCCTGGTCTATTGTGATAAGATTTTTCAAAATGTACAATATAATTCTGAATCTTTGTTATGTGTGGCCAAATATTGGTTTACTGCCAATGGCTTGGATGTCAATGAGAGAAAAAATCAAATTATTACTTTTTCTATGAGCAATATTCCAGCAAATAATGAATGTGTGAAACTTTTGGGATTCAGCCTTGATCCCAAATTATCATGGAATGAACACATCTATAACTTATGTTGTAAACTACACAGAGTTTAATTCTTGGTACATAAACTTCAAAAATCTCTCTCTCCTGTTTATATATTTACTGTATATTTGGCTTTTTTTCATTCTCATATTACATATGGCATAAGGATTTGGGGTGAGGCACCTTATGCATGCAGTTTACTTTTGTTACAAAAGAAGGCAATCTGACTAATAACTGGTGTCCCTAATGGACAGCACTGCAAGACACTCAACAGAGAATCATGACAGTGTACTTCTGTTTTATATATATATATATATATATATNAACTCAAACTATTCAATCACAAATACTGTACAAAGTATGCAAAATTACAGGTTTTGTGATGAACAGTTATTTTCCTATGCAATTTCATTCCATTTAGTCAGGAATGTTCATTTTAAAACCACCTATGTATCAATAATAATCCAACATTCACTTTTAAGAACTTCAAACATCAATGTAACGAAAGAACAAACTAAATATTTCACAATTTCTTCATTAGTTTAGCATCTTCTAATATCTCCTTCTGTGTAACAGCCTATATATGCCTTAGTAAATGCAATATGTATAGGTCGAAAAGTTTATGGAAAATGAAACAAAATGTCAGGCAATGACTAAGGGTAAATTGCAAGTATTTAATGATAATCTATAAAGTAATTTCATGGATTCAGGATAATAAGTGGGCAGAAGAAAGAGAGAGAGAAGAAACATGTATTTGTTTGGGAGTGCAAACTGCAATATTGCAAATTGCAATTGCCACATGAAAAAATAGGAGAAATCTCTTTTCCCTGAGTGGCAGCAGTTCAACCTATCTTCTAAAATACAATGAGGTTTTATCGAAATTAAGAAACAGATACAACTGAGCAATAGAAGGACAATGATTTAACATATTATGAGATATGGTCAGTGGATTATAAAACATGATAGCCACCTATGAGGTAAATATTAAAAATTATGTAATGATAATTGTTTACACACAGCAGTCATGGGAGTCAACAGTTACATTATCTCATAAGGCCTATGTGATAAAGGTACATTTTAGCACTTTTATTTTCAATTCTGAACTCACAAAGTTATTATTTTTTTAACTTAGTCGCCCTTAATAAGGTTGTAAGTGTCACTTGTGGGAAGCTTACAAACAGGTGGTAATTACCAATTTAGAGGATACGGGAGAATACACAACCATTTACAACAAGTAAAACATTACAGATGACTGCACAGAAAGCAAGGACAAGTATCCTAACATTTCCTACATTCAGATGTGATTTTCATGACCAAAGTCAGACTAAGCAAAGGGAAGATTATGATGCAGATTAAAACATGTTAAAAGAAGTGATAACCTGCTTAACAAAATACATGAAACACAATTTTTTTCAGAATTTACACAGAAGTGTAATCAGGAACTACAGACTGAGTTGACAAAGAAGGAGGGCATTGGAAATTTTCAAATAAAAAAGAGCCTATGGTGAGTGTAACTTTAGTTGGGAAAGTGTATCCTCAGTGAAAAAAACATCTTGCTAGATAGTAAGGCCCATCATTTAATAAAATTTAAACATCAAATTTGCCAAATTTTACTGATTTGAAAGTTTCTAAGAAATTATAAAAAATTATATGGTCACAATCATCAGTGAGGTGTTATTCATTCATCAATCAGAGAAGGCTGTTTATGAAAATAACTGGAATTATACTTCTTTGAAAATTAACTGGCCTCCAATATACCTTAAATTCTATGCATATATGTAACCTATATGAGGTGATATATCCTATATATGAGGTGATTTATCTTAACATATTAGCATTTAGACTAGATCTCACAGGTATGGTGAATACAGAAGTAATATCACTGTGGCAGCATGAGAACATATCCAAGTAATTTCCTCTTCAAAATTTTCTGTCTTCTTGTATAAGTTGGTGAAGTATTCGGTTACTGTCCTCACTCCTCTGCATCAAAACTAACATCCATGGATTTACTGTTTGCTCCTATATCATCTCATGCAATACTGATCAATCTGAATCCATCAATATACCTCAACACTGACTTACAAAAACTGCAAATAGCGTAAATTACTCTGCAATTAAATTTTTCAATAAGTTACCTGCAAGAGTAAGAAACACACCTCTCATAAAATTTCAAAAAATTATCCATAGCTGGCTCATAGTCAACTCTCCTCTCAGTGAATGAATTCTTAATTATGAATGTCAACATTGTGCTCTGATTACTTTGGGTCTGCCCATTTTCTATTTTATATACTGATTAGTTTCATCTTTTTTCTTTGTACTGTATGCGCATTGTTATACATTGCTTCTTATTTTACACTATTTTTTATGTCTGACGATGCCCACATCTGTTTTTCGTGGTCAATGGCTATTATATAATTTATAGTAATAAATTATTATTAAGAAAATATTCTTCCCTTAATTCCAGATACAAATGTATCTTTGAAATGACATCCAATCTACTTAAATCTGTTTTGGACCTGATTGCTGACCCACTNTTAATTATGAATGTCAACATTGTGCTCTGATTACTTTGGGTCTGCCCATTTTCTATTTTATATACTGATTAGTTTCATCTTTTTTCTTTGTACTGTATGCGCATTGTTATACATTGCTTCTTATTTTACACTATTTTTTATGTCTGACGATGCCCAGATCTGTTTTTCGTGGTCAATGGCTATTATATAATTTATAGTAATAAATTATTATTATTCCGTGATTTACTATGCAGATGATACTATAATGGTAATTGGTCATAATAACCTACATAAGACCGAAGAACTTGTACAGAGTGACCTTAATTTGCTTCTAAAGTGGGCCCATGACAAAAACCTTATCATAAACAGTTAGAAATCTGTTGTTATGCATATTCACTCCCTGCTTTAGAGAGCTCAGCAAAATATAAGTTGCATTTCTCACAATTGTGCTTGTCTTCATGGCAACCTGTATACTTCTAACTCTGTATGTCTAAGGCTTCAAAATATGTATGACTACAATTACCTGGGTTTGATTATTGATCATCATTTTAAATGAAATTCTCATATATATTCCTTATGTAATAAATTAAGATGGACTCATTTCACTTCTTATCACTTGCATGAAATCCTTCCAAATAAGTACCTATGTATTGTTTATTTTCATTGATGGGTAAAGTACTGAAAAAATGTAATCAGGCTCAATTACAATTAAAGAATTAGAAAAGGAGCAGCGAAAGGCAATACGTTTTGTGAAGAATGCTACGCTAAATCAGTGAGCGTCACTCAGATGCTCCAGGACGCAAAATGGGAATCTTTGGAAGTTAGAAGGTTTCAACAAAGAATCAATTTACTGGATAAATTCAGAGAAAGCATGTTCGGAGATGATGTAGCAGATATAATGCGTTCACCATGCTGCATAGGCCGTTCCGATAATGCGAGAAAGATCAGAGAAATAGATGCCAGAACCAATAAATTCAATAACTCATTTTTTCCAGAACCAGTTTTTCCACGAACGATACGCTAAAATAATTGATTAAGGAAATAGAGTCATGGTGCATGCACCCCCTGCCACACGCCAAAAGGCAGCTTGCCTTTTGGCGTGTGGCAGGGGGAAATTTTACATGCAAATGCACCCTTAAGAATGATCTTGTGTTTTCCTAAATTAGCTGATGCAGGAAGTCAGATGATCAGCCTAGATGACTTCCTGCATATGCACCCACAATATTCAATTTCTATAATAATTTTAAAAACTCAAACTATTCAATCACAAATACTGTACAAAGTATGCAAAATTACAGGTTTTGTGATGAACAGTTATTTTCCTATGCAATTTCATTCCATTTAGTCAGGAATGTTCATTTTAAAACCACCTATGTATCAATAATAATCCAACATTCACTTTTAAGAACTTCAAACATCAATGTAACGAAAGAACAAACTAAATATTTCACAATTTCTTCATTAGTTTAGCATCTTCTAATATCTCCTTCTGTGTAACAGCCTATATATGCCTTAGTAAATGCAATATGTATAGGTCGAAAAGTTTATGGAAAATGAAACAAAATGTCAGGCAATGACTAAGGGTAAATTGCAAGTATTTAATGATAATCTATAAAGTAATTTCATGGATTCAGGATAATAAGTGGGCAGAAGAAAGAGAGAGAGAAGAAACATGTATTTGTTTGGGAGTGCAAACTGCAATATTGCAAATTGCAATTGCCACATGAAAAAATAGGAGAAATCTCTTTTCCCTGAGTGGCAGCAGTTCAACCTATCTTCTAAAATACAATGAGGTTTTATCGAAATTAAGAAACAGATACAACTGAGCAATAGAAGGACAATGATTTAACATATTATGAGATATGGTCAGTGGATTATAAAACATGATAGCCACCTATGAGGTAAATATTAAAAATTATGTAATGATAATTGTTTACACACAGCAGTCATGGGAGTCAACAGTTACATTATCTCATAAGGCCTATGTGATAAAGGTACATTTTAGCACTTTTATTTTCAATTCTGAACTCACAAAGTTATTATTTTTTTAACTTAGTCGCCCTTAATAAGGTTGTAAGTGTCACTTGTGGGAAGCTTACAAACAGGTGGTAATTACCAATTTAGAGGATACGGGAGAATACACAACCATTTACAACAAGTAAAACATTACAGATGACTGCACAGAAAGCAAGGACAAGTATCCTAACATTTCCTACATTCAGATGTGATTTTCATGACCAAAGTCAGACTAAGCAAAGGGAAGATTATGATGCAGATTAAAACATGTTAAAAGAAGTGATAACCTGCTTAACAAAATACATGAAACACAATTTTTTTCAGAATTTACACAGAAGTGTAATCAGGAACTACAGACTGAGTTGACAAAGAAGGAGGGCATTGGAAATTTTCAAATAAAAAAGAGCCTATGGTGAGTGTAACTTTAGTTGGGAAAGTGTATCCTCAGTGAAAAAAACATCTTGCTAGATAGTAAGGCCCATCATTTAATAAAATTTAAACATCAAATTTGCCAAATTTTACTGATTTGAAAGTTTCTAAGAAATTATAAAAAATTTTATGGTCACAATCATCAGTGAGGTGTTATTCATTCATCAATCAGAGAAGGCTGTTTATGAAAATAACTGGAATTATACTTCTTTGAAAATTAACTGGCCTCCAATATACCTTAAATTCTATGCATATATGTAACCTATATGAGGTGATATATCCTATATATGAGGTGATTTATCTTAACATATTAGCATTTAGACTAGATCTCACAGGTATGGTGAATACAGAAGTAATATCACTGTGGCAGCATGAGAACATATCCAAGTAATATTGATCATAACATATGAGACATCTATTTGTAATCTTATTGTGAACTATATCAGTTACCATAGTTATTTCTCTAGAAACTTTCAAAATAATTTGATTAACTGCAGGTTTTGTAACAAAGAAGTGGTCAAAGGTGTCTGACATTACATGGAAGTTTTAATTCTCAACAAATGTGTGCAAATAGAAATAAAGAAAAAAAAGCAATGGGTTAATGTAAATTGTTTGCTCTGGTAAAAATTCTGCATCATGTATTTGTTTCATTCCTTCTGAAATGTCTCCTCCATTCCACCAAGTGACGCTTGACCACATCAATTTTATTTGTTTCTTATTCAACCAAACTACATCACTACAAAATATTATGATTACATAAGTGAGATACCACAGTTACCGCATATTATATTTTTAGGGTGGCTCAAATAATAATAATGGTATTTATTCCTTTGCATTACAAAGTATACAAACATACATGATATAACATAAAAACATAATATTCAAAGGAATATAGGTACCCCTATTGATAATACCATGTTCATTCCTAATTACCACACAATTCAAGGCAAATTAGGTCTTAGCATGGTCGTCCATAGAAGGAAATTCTCACGTCAGGTGATACTACATCATTTAGGGAACACCACAGGCTCATTGGTCTGCTTCAACGCCACAACACACATTTTACTAAGTTACTTTTGAGTGGTGAGCAAGCCATTGCAGGTTTCCCAAGTCATCCACTTTTTATTACTGCCAGGAGGAAGCTCTTTGGTGGGTGGGGTAATAAGCACTACTTTGTGTTCTTCAGTAAGTAATTATCTCCATAGTTGGGTTTTAGTAGAGGAGGTAGAATGCTCTAATGGTTGTACCAAATGGAGGATTATTTCTGGATACGAAAAAGCTGCAGAGACATCACACATTTCTACTCTAGTGAGTTAGAGGTAAAAAATATGTAAGTTTTATATCGGCATTTGGAACTTGCTTACAGATTGTATTATACCACTAATTCATTAACAGCCGTGTCCCATTTTTCTTATCTATCAGTGTGTTACTTCTCACATACCCTATATCCTACATTATAATAACAGATCTTGTTACATCGGTTAATGCAATACAACTAAGTTACTCATAATGGTTGGTTTGAGACATCTAACACATTGCATCCTAATTAATCAACATATCTGGCTTCTAAAAGGATCCCATTTCATACTATAGAAGGAAAGTTGGAGTTGAGTTTCCTAAGAAGCATATTTGCTGGGAGATAATTATTGTTGAAGAATACTCCTTTGTGTTGAGTGGGGTGCTTGAAGCTGTATTTTGAAGAATGAATCAAAAGTCCTTTTAAAGGATTCAATGTTGAAAATGGAACTTGAAGCCAAAGATAAAGTGATATTGTTGGTTACGGAGAAAAATAAGATAAAAAAAAAGAATATCGGAGGAAAGGAACTTGCAGTGAGCAAAGTGAATACTAAGTGGTCCATTTAGAACTCCCAAGAGAATTAAAAGTGAAATAATGGCACACATGCCACAAAAAGGTATTAATTGGATCTCAGCACATTACAGGTTTTGGTTATTTGATAAAGCCTGTAGAAGGTAAATTAGTTGCAACTTTGTCAATGAGGTAAATGATAAAATGAGATAGGAAAGGGAAACCTTAAAATTATTCTATTAAGGTGTAGATATATTTATAAATAAGCCAATTTTGGGTTAAAATGGCATATCAATGATTTGTGTATAGAAGAGATTTTTGAAATGCAATCAAACAGATAAATTATGAAACTGGTAAATGCAGAACCCTATATATACTTAATATTGTTATTATTCTTATTCAGCAATATCAAATGAAACAGTTGAATTTAATCACATAATCAACATAGGTGATCAGTCAGCAGACTGATTTTCTACAGATCATCCAATTCCCAGATAATTACTACACCCTCATAATTCCTAACTTTAATCCAAACAATTTACCACTTGTTATCACTGTTCTTTCCTATTCATACAGAGCAGGAATCAATCTTTAGCAGAAGTAGTTCACTCTTATTTCTTTCAGAAATTATACAGTTCATTATTGTAATCTTGGGGTAACAATAATTGCAGCCTTTGAAACAACTAAGTCAGGAAATATTTTCTCAAAGACAAATACCTTACTAAATCAACTAACATTTTAACAAACCTTTCAATGAATAGCACATCAGTATACTTATTTAGTAAAATGTCATCACAAATTTGCTAGAGTAATGTCTAGCGATGTCACGCGCTCAGTTGTCAAGGAACCTATTAGAGCATATGGACCTACCGAAAGGTAGAACACTTAAGTAAGATCTTATGTGGATTGAAAAGAAAATTATACCCCAGTAAAGTAAAAAGTTGTAAGTATATCCATTTAAATTTATATCAAGGTTTTAAAGAATATCTTTCAGGATTTATTTTTGTGAATTGTTCCTAGTTCCGCGACA
>KZ309185.1:215752-233308 GCA_000376725.2 Ladona fulva | reverse complement strand
TACTAAAGGCAGGCAGAAGGAAGTGCCCTCACGGAGCCGCCGATATTTTTGCCGTAAAGTCCCGGGTTTGGACATCTAGGAAAAAAGCGGACTTCCATTCTACGCATCATGGGTTCGATTCTAGGGGGCCCCAAAACGGCCACTTTCCCATAAGAATGCATTGTGCGCATATTCAAAAATTCATTTCGCGTACTTAGCGTAAAGATAGAACGTTGAAATTTACGGAATCGTTCGAACATTATTTTATCTTCCGTCTGCCGCAAAGGATTTATCCCTGATGGCCCCAGGTTCGATGCTAGGTATTTTCTTAGAGCAAAACTTTCAAGACATCATTTCGGTTACTTCCATGTAAGATAGAACGTTTAAATTCACGTAGTCGATAGAGAGCAAAAACATCTATAGTATATCAAGAGGTTTTTACCCTGAGGGTCCTTAGTTCGATGCTAGAGCAGTTTTCCATTCTGACGTTCATGAATTAATTTAGGGTATTTTCCGTTAAGATAGAAACATGCAATTCACGGTGTTGTTAGAATAGATGATTGTCTATCGTATGCCGTAAAGATTTTTGCCTTAGAAGCCCAGGTTCGATCCCAGGACCATTCGAATTACCAAATTTTAAAAAAATCATTACGGTATTTCCCAGGCAGGTAGAAGGTTGAAATTCGCTACATCTATAGAAGATAGGGAGTTCTATCGTATGCCGTAAGGATATCTGTCCTTATAGACCCAGGTTCGATGCTAGGACTAATCGTATGGACGTATTTTGAATAATTCGTTTACGTTTTGTAGTTGGTGCATGGAACTCGGTGTATGGAAGGCGGAGTGTTGCAGGTGGTGTGTAATGCCTTAGTTAATGTATCTTACATTAAGCTTGCAGTATGCAAGCAACTTTTACTCGTATCTATATACATATATCCGGAGAAGCGTCTATATAAAGAGATATATACATATAGGATACTAAAGATGAGGCAGAAGGAAGTGCCTCACAGAGCCGCCGATTTTTTTGCCGTAAAGTCCCTGGTTTGGACATCTAGGAAAAAAGCGGACATTCATTCTCCGCATCATGGGTTCGATTCTAGGGGCCCCAAAAACGGCCACTATCCCATAAGAATGCATTGAGCGCATTTTCAAAAATTCATTTCGCGTACTTAGCGTAAAGATAGAACAATGAAATTTATGAAATCGTTAGAAAATGATTTTATCTTCCGTTTCCCGGTAGAGCTTTATCCGTTTTTGCCCCAGGTTCGATGCTAGGTAAATTCTTAGTCCAAAACTTTCAAGAAATCATTTAGGGTTTTTCTAGGTAAGATAGAATGCTCAAATTCACGTCATCGATAGAGATATAAATATATATTTAAAAATTCAAAGGCTATATAGAGGTTTTATGTAATAGATATTCATAGATGCATATTTATATAACAGTTAGTATGTATATTATATTTGGAAATGTACTTACCAAATGTCTGTACACATTGGGTGCAGTTCTTTTCAGTAGAGCAAAGAGGACATCCCCATCAATTTGTAACGCTTCCTGTAAATGAAGATTAAAGATCAATCAATCTTCAATTTTGGGAATTCCTTATTACGCAACAGTCAATTTCATTAATTCCTGGAATGCTGCACTCAATACCCATTAACTCGAGTTTATCCACCTCATGGCCTGAAATCAACACTAACAGACCAAGAGGTGGCTATGTAAATGCTACGTAAATTTTTAAGGCCAAATTTTCAAAAAACCATATAGGGTAATTTTCGATAAGACAGAATGTTAAAAGTCATGTCATCGGTAGAGGATATACATACCTATTTTTTGCTGAAAGGGTTTTGTCCTGCAGGTCCTTAGTTCAATGCTAGGGCAGTTAGTATGTCCAAAGTTCAAGAATTCATTTAGGGTATTTCATGTTAGGGTAGAAAGTTGCAATTCTCAGTGTTGTTAGAACAGATAGACGTTTATGGTATGCCATGAAGATGTTTACCCTGTTCGCCCTGGTTCGATGCTAGGGCCATTCGTATGACCAAAATTTCAAAAATTCGTCTGGGTATTTCCTGGTTTAACTTTTTAACATTACGGCATACGATAGACAATCATATATTCTAACAACACCGTGAATTTCAAGTATCTATCTTAACGGAAAATACCCTAAATGAATTCATGAACTTCAGACATAAAAACTGTATATATATATATATCCGGAGAAGCGTCTATATAAAGAGATATATACACATAGGATACTAAAGATGAGGCAGAAGGAGTTGCCTCACAGAGCCGCCGATTTTTTTGCCGTTTTGCCTTTGTTTTCCCACACTCCTGTTAGGCTCATGTATCCCTTCCCCCACCCCATTCTCATGCCACGGTAGCGATCCTTGGCGAGCACGGGAATGATGTAGGCAGTTGAAGGAGAATAAAGACCTGTGACGGAAGCCATCGGCTTTTCATTTCCTTGCTCCCTGAGCAAATCCCCGCCGGATTATGGACTAGTTTTACAAGTGGGGTCAGAGGTGGGATCCGAAGCAAACTCTCAGGGATCAGATACATCAAGGAGTGCGAAGTCATGGCGTCTCGAGTTATTTTTGGGGCCGGGAAGTGAACCTTCAGGAAGCCATCAACGAGCTTAGCGCGAAGCTCGGAGAACTAAACCGTGAAAATGAAAGTTTGAGGAGGTCACTTTCCAATGGAGATGTGGCGCCAAGGAAGAAGAAGAAGCCTTGCTATCCCTTGTCGACATCTTTTCGGGGGAGGTCATAGCGGTCGTACCTTTCTTCGAGAAGATAGATAAAACTGCGGAACTCAGCGGATCGGGCAATGCCGAGAAGCTTCACGTTGTTTCTCTCCGGCTTGGGGGAGAGGCCGCCGAATATTACTGGAGTAAGGAAGAGTGTCGGGCGGCGCCGTCCTATGAAGCCCTTAGGGACCTCCTAGTGGAGAGGTTCCGGACGAAGAGAAACGCCCGTTTCTACAGGAAAAAGCTAGCGACAATCCGGATGGGAGCTGCGGAAGACGTGGAAGCCTTTGGCAATAGAATTCGCGCCGTCAACGCTCATACATACGAAGTGACTGGAACGGCAGACTATGTCGCCGCAGTGCGGTACGAAGGAGACCAGCGGGCCCTCGACATCTTCCTCAATGGACTGCCTGGAGAACTGGGCCGCCAAGTCTGCCTCACGGCGCCAGAGGCCTTCGAGAATGCCATTAAGCAAGCAGTAAGAATAAATGAGGTGGAACAAAAGGTGACATGCGGGACTCCAACGTGACGAGTTTTCCGTGCCCCGGGGGAGCAAGCATGTTTTCAGTGCGGACAGGTGGGACACTTCGCCTGGCAGTGTCCAAGAGGAAAACGCTGCTTCACCTGCGGGAAGTTGGGACATCTCGCTCGGAACTGCGCTTCTTAACTACCGACGCACCGGCAAAGGAATTTAAACGATGAGGGGGTTGGTACAGCCGCCGTAATCGGCCCCTTCTAGACGTCCTCCTGCCCCGAGTGGAGCGGACGAAGGTGACGAAGGATCTGGTGGCAGTTGTACGAGTTGGAGGAGGTAATTGTTGCAGGTTTTTGATTGACACAGGTGCCCAAATCTCCCTTATATTACGTAAGGTCTGTGGGTTAGATGAGATTAAACGATCTCCGTATCGAGTGAAGGGCATAACAGGGGGACTAGTAAGAAATTATGGTGAGAAAGTGATCTCATTTAACGTAGGGAAGGAGAAGTATAGTGCGATAATGCAGGTAGTGGATGATGCTGGTGGTTTCGATGGCATTTTGGGTTTATATTTTTTGGAAGAGAATAGGGCAAAAATTGATATAAGTGAGGGCACCCTTACTTTGGGGCAGAACGTATGAGTAAGGTGACCAGATTTCTGATCTGCTAAACCGGGACAAACTGTCGCTTCTCCTGAAGCATAGGTAATTTACATGTATGTATGTATACAGGTTTCTTTGGTCAAGTGAAGCGTTAGAAAAGTTGTCACTCTGAGTCCTACACAACTCACTTTTCCAGCTCCCGAATTGGTGCAACTTCCTGCTGCTACATATATAAGAGCTTAGTATATTAAGAATATAGGAATGTATATATATTAAGTATTTTTAATTCAATAGAACAATAAAAGAAATCAAACATTAATGTTTATGAAATTATTTTTTAAGAGATTTTTATTGACAATTCAAATTCACAAAAATCACACTTTATTTATGATATTTTTCTGATGAAAGAATTTTTTTAAGTAAAATTTTATTCTTCAGGACTCTATCAAAAAATTACTTACAACTTTCATCTTTAGAATTTACTCTAATTTTCATTATTGCTTTTATTGTATCCACTTTCATACTGGTTTTTTCTTCTGACCAGACACTGTTCATGATACTGAAGACACGTTCAATGTCACTATTATATCCTGGTAAGCAGAAAGCAAACTCAACAAATAACTTCATGAACTGGAAGGGTATAAACATTTCCTGAAAATTTTTAAAAATTTCGTTCCATCTATCACTTGAAGACTTCTGTTTCCACCCATCTGTCTTGAGTTTTTCTTCTAAGCACTTGTTAAGTCTAGAGAATTCAGAAAAGAGAGACTCTCCATCTATTGAAGAAACTGGATGTACTGCAATGTTAAGATATTTATTAACTAAGTTCATTGATTTCGAAACATCTTCCCACTTCGGAATTGCACTAAGTAGTGTCCATTCAAGCACAGAAAGAAATTTCAAGTTTCCTGTCCATTCTTCTAAATAATTCAATGCAGTCTGGAAAAAAGTATTAACTGTTTTATAGAATGTCTCAGATACTGATTCACCTTCAAGTGATTCAACCATCATTGACACCTTTGTTCCAACAAACTTGGCTTCTTGTCTTTCTACCAACTGGTTTCTCAAATCGGTCAGGATAACAGCTATTTCCATTAAAGATATATTCTTCTTTTCAATTTTAAGAACAGTGTCATTAAATAGTTTCAATTGAATCACTAAAAAGTGTAGCCATAATTCGGCTGTAGAATTAAAAAAAAACTCCTAATGACAATTGGGCATGCATTTTCAGACAGAAAATAGGAACGTAAGCCAGGATATATGTCAAGTATTCTTTTGATTGCTGGTAGTAATGCTAACCAACGTGTACTGCTATATCCAAGCAGTTTCTTATATTCCATTTGAGCAAACAAACAAAATTCTTTTAATTTTTCCACTCGAGTAGTATAAATATAAAAATGTTTATATATCTTCACAACCATTGCCTCAACATCATAAGGGAGCTGATCAACTGAGCAGTGTTGTGAATGATGTGTGCTACACACCCTATTCCTATTACATCTGATCCAACGTCTTCCTTAAATAAATGTAAGACATTGTTTTTACCACTTTGCTTTGACATCATGCTATCTGTGTTGTCTGAACCAAAGGCAATAACTTTATATTTTAAGTGATTCTGATCTTCTTTCAAATGATTAGAGATCAATTTTGCAGTTTCTCCTGGAAGCTCCTCAAATTCTAAGAGCTTGATTTTAACCCCTTAGTATGGCATAAAATATTTCACCATAACTGGAACCAATTTTAAACCATGATGGTTTTTGTGGATAACAACATAAAGTTACACTCATTCAAATTAGCTTCAACTTCCTCTTCCCTAAATGGATAAAGAACATTTAAAACTATTGCCTCAGTTTTTGTACGGGCACAGCTGAATCTTTTTTCATACATGGCTTTAATAAGTCGAGATGTCCATAGACCTGAAGAATACACGCAGTTCTGCCACTCGTTAAGTAAGCGGTTCTCGAGGGGACTACTGGATTACATTATAAACAGTGCAACTGATAAAGTATCTTTTTTACAGTAACAACAAAGGTTAAAAAAACACTGCGTTAAATAACATACCACAATCACGCACTTTAGACGTATCATCTACCAGTGCTACTTTGGTAATTCATACAGATTTAATGTTTTTATGGGTTAAAATGTACATACATACATACAAACGACTTTAATAGGCGAAATTGAGACAAAAAATGTAGATGTTTAGCAAAAAAGGCCTTTTAAGCAAATTTCAAATACATAACCACAAAAAATGTTTAAACGTGAATTGAGAACAATAAAAAAGTACAAGAAAATGACCGACAATTTTGTTGAAAAACTCAACAAGGAGTGACCAGGAGGACATTTAGGAATGAACCAATCATTAAATTACGTTGATCCAGAAAGGGGAAGCTACACTTATATTATAGAAGGAAATAGGAATTGAATAAATTTTTCTGCTCCGCGAAAACGAACTAAAGGATTGGTAGGCTTACAACGGATTAAAAGATAACATTCTGATAACTTTTGCTGAAAATTATTCAATGTCTTACTTTGATTTAAAGAATAGTTTTAAATGGTATATATTGACTTTAACTAAATAATTGTATTCTTTTTTGTTTTTGCAGTTACTGTATCAAACATATGTACAGATTTTTCATGTAAGATGCTGTTTGAACCATTATTTTTACAAGCGTTTAAAAAAATACCAAAATTTAAAAAACAAACAGATTATTTTGATAGCATAAACCCAAAGACCGGTACAAATTAGTATTTTTGTTTAGTCTTTCGGGACACCGTGACAAATACCAAAAAACCGGTACTGTCCCGGCCAAACCGGTACGTATGGTCACCTTACGTATGGGTGATGCAGGAAAGGCAGGATGTGTGACGGGAAGCAGGATTAGCCGATCGGGGAGAATCTTACCATCCGAGGTAAATAGATGGGATAAGTGTTAGGTTGGCTAATGAGGAAACAATTCCTCCGCGATGTGAGAAGCTTCTAATCGTTAGACTCGCGGACAGTAAGCTGTCAACGGGGAATGAAGTGGTAGTGGAGCACGAGTTGGTAAACAAAGATTGGTGTTAGGTGGCTAGATGCGTAAGCTGAGTAACGAGAGACGCAGGAGTTGTAGTAAAGATAGCAAACACGGGAGAGGAGGCGCTGACCTTGAGTAAGGGTGCGCTGATAGGGACGGCACACATGACGCTCTCGAACCATCAGCGGAGAGAAGCTCGGCAGGCGAATTTAGTTCGCGTAGTTAAGAGTGACGAGATGGAAAGAGACTTTCTCAATAAATTGCAACACTTATCGCCAGAGGAAAGAGATGCGCTGTTACCCGTCCTACAGGGTTACCACCAGTTATTTGTGGAGGGAGTGAGCCCACCCGCTACAAATATCACTTCGCATCGGATCAACACAGGAGATTCTCTCCCTATTTATCGCAAGCGGTATCAAACCCCTCACGCCCAGAAACCCATAGTTGAAGACCTTGTCAGAGAGCAGCTAGAGGTGGGAATAATTGTTCCCAGTGAAAGTCCCTGGGCCTCCAGGATAGTCATCGTGATTAAAACGATCACGTTTTATCAGGGCATCTGGGCACCCAAACGACGAGGGATAGACTCACGTCTCAATATTGGTGGCCAGGACTTAGAAAAGATAGCGATAGTTACGTAAAGAACTGTGTATCGTGTAGTCAGTGAAGTCCATATGGTCGAAGGAAAGCGCCTCTGCAAGCACTCCCCGCTGCGGATAGGCCGTTTGACTTTATTGCCTTAGATATCGTGGGTCCTCTTCCTAAGATGCCAAATGGGAATAAATACATAGTGACTATCATCGATCACTTCTTGCGGTACGTGGAGATTATTCCACTTCCCGACCAGGCCGCTGAGACCGTTGCCGCAGCATTTATTCGGCATTGGGTGCTGAAGTTTGGAGTCCCTGGACGTATTATAACGGACCAGGGAACCAACTTTATGTCCATTCTTTTCGTAGAAATATGCAGGTTGTTAAAAATTGAGCGATTGAGAACGTCAGCGTACCATCCTGAGGGTAATGGCAAAGTTGAGAGGATCCACAGAACAATTATGCAAATCATGAGCCATTACGTTAACAGTGATCAGAACGACTGGGACGAGTGGCTGCCATACGCAGTTACTGCCTATAACACCAGCTGTCACACAAGTATTAAATATACGCCGCACGAATTCATTTTTGGGGATGCGATGAGGTCACCTTTCGAATGCTTCGAAAGACGCGGTAAGGGCTGGAGTGACCGACACATACCAGAGATGAGGGAAAAATTTACCGTTATATGGAAGAAGTGCCGAAAGAATAGCAAACAGGCTCAGGAAAGACAGGCTCGCTATTACAACCGAGGCGCTACGGACATCAACTACAAAAAGGGAGATTTTGTGTACTTGAGTGACCTGTATGTAAAAGTCGGTAAGGTGAAGAAATTCCATCGCGCGTGGAAGGGTCCCTTTGTAGTTCTGGATGTCCTTTCTCCCACTAATGTCCGATTGAAACTCCCATTTCGTACAATAGTGGTGCACAAAAATAGATTGAAAGGGTATTTTGGTGGAGCTCCTCCAATTTCTGCAAATTGTAACGTAGAACGTCATAGGGGAAGGCCACGAAAGGATGTGGCAAGAACGCCTGCATCAGGAGATTCTGCTGAGTTGCATTCCTCGCCCATTCCAGCTGTGCCATTCCAAGGGATTGCCCGATCCTCTCCCACTCTCAACTCCATGCCCGCCACTGACCACGCTTCTTGGACTCATGGGACATCCTCACAACGCTGCTCCGCCTCAGAGATACCCCAACCACCTGATAACGAGGATCCAGTCGAGCAAATTCCTTCGAAGAATGTTGCACGTTCGCCTCCAACGCGCAGCCCTTATCTTCTGAGGTCTCGAGGGCAGTCTGACAACGATAAGACGTCACCGAGTGTGGAAGCCGGCCGAGCGGACTTGCAGATTCCTTCGAAGGTCGCTGCAGAGGAATCGTCAGCACACAGTCCCTATTTATTGCGGTCTCGTGAACAGCTGGCGAGTGACATCGCAGAGCCTGAAGCGCAATTCCCAGAGAAAGCTGAGAGTGACGTGCCCCCGCCTGTCCCATTGCAGCAGCGCTCCCCATATCTCCTTAGAAGGAGGGATCCAAACGTGTCTTCCCCTTATGAGGGTGCTGCTGACCCGAGTGCGTTCACGGAGGAGGGAAATTGGGAGCCAAAATGAGAATTGTGCGTGGCTCTTAATCCTTAGTCTTGTAGTGCTAGTGAGAGGACAGAATATTTTGCCTCTCAGTAATGGGATTATTTTCGAAAGAGAGCAAGATGTGATGGTTACGGAGAGCGTGTGGACTATAGTAATCAACTTTAACTTAAGAGACGTTAGAGATGAGTATAAGAAATTAAAATTTATATTTGAAAAGGTCAGAGAAAGGATTTTGCAGGAAGAAATTGGGCCCTTGACAGACAGTTATAAATTAGCGCTCCAGAGAATGGAGGGAGAGAATGAGAGGGTGAAAGATGAACTGGAGGTATTCCTGGCGTTATTAGAGGTAAGAAGAGTAAAGAGGAGATGGGTGGATGTCGGAGGTGCAGTTTTAAAGACGGTTTTCGGCACCATAGATGCAGGAGATCGGCAACGCCTGGAAGACAGAATTGCGCGATTGGAGGAAGAAAGCGAAAGTGCGTTTGCTGAGTCGGCGTTGCAGCTAACCATGGTGGAGGGGATAGAGGAAAGAATCTCTCGAACCCGAATCTCACACCCGAATTCTACGTAGCATGATGACGGAGATGCTAAGCACTAGAAATTTGACTGTCAACTTAAGTAGGGAGCGGCAAGATAGGGATCGTCAACTGCGGAATCTGCTTGGAGACGAAGATGCATTGCGGCAAATTGGGCATGTGTTAGTAAATGCCAGGATCGACCTAGTGGGACTGAGAAATGCTATAGAGCATAGCGTGTATAGTTGTCTCAGCAGTATCCTCGTGCCTCCCAGAAAGTATTTGGAACTCTTAAGGAATGTTAGAAACAAAATTAAGTCCCCTTTATACATGATGGTTCCTTGCGACTACGAATCCTTGCATATTTACTATGACATGGTGAAGGTTTCGGCGGTCGTGGTAGGAGATCGGCTCCGTGTTGTTGTAGATCTACCTTTAGGGGATAAAGGAGGGTCATTTGAGAGATATAGGATGCGTGTTTTCCCCGTCTTCTATTCAGATTTGGGTTTATATGGGCAATGGGATGTTGGACACTCATTACTAATTAGTAATGACCGATACTACCACATGGTGTTGACTGAAGGGGAATTGAGAGACTGTAGGGAAGGACCTCTCTTCATATGTCCCACTAGTGTAGTGTTAAGAACTGTGGTAAATGGGGGTTGTGAAGATGAGTTATTCATGGGGAAGCCGGCGTTGGATTGCGAGAGGGTGGCCATGAACCTTACGAAGCCATATTTCAGTCGGTTGAAGCAGGGATGGGCTTTCGCAAGTCCCACTGAGATTCCCATATAACTATTGTGTGCCATGACTCGAGTCAGGTTACAAGACCCCAATCAATGCATCTAAGGGGCAGCGGGGTGATCCAGAATGTCTCTAATTGTGACATTGTGGGAGATAAATTTAAATTAATGGCAGTGTGGCATGGCAAGGAAGAGGTTGACAGCAACCTTTTGGAAATAGTGCTACCTAACATTTTTATGTTCAAAGAGGAGAGGGCTATCTTGAATTTAGAAAATGGGACAGAAATAGAAGAAGATTTAAGAGCCTCCAGGAAGGAAATCAATGTAAGAAAATTAGTGCATAGAATTGGGGCCCGCAGAAGGTCGGCGGCATCCATGACTTTACACTTTAACATTGGTGGCGGAATAACTGGGTTGGTGGCATGTGCTACCATCATGTTTTGCTGGCACAAGTGGGTTGTGCAAAAGTGTCACTTTATTGGAGGCCGTGTGAATAAGAAAAAAGTTATAGATGCCAGAAATGTGCTGGTAGTGGTAGAGGAAGATGATCCGTAGTAAGTGAATTTTCTGATTTTTTTTGTTTGTTGTTGTGTTAAGTAATGGATAGATGGAGTGGAAGTGATTTTTATTTAAGTCGGGTTTAATTATAAGGAATTAGCAATAGTTTTCTTGTTTTATCATTTTGCTGATATTTTGGGGTTTGGAGATGTAAAGAGTTACAGTTGATATGGCAACTCTCCTTTGTGGGGGGATGGTGTAAGTGTCAGTGCTTCTAATGAATCACGTGTGAAGCCCGGCTGCTGCGGACTCTCTTCCTTCCTGCTGACCCTTTGTTTTCCCACACTCTCTGTTAGGCTCATGTATCCCTTCCCCCACCCCATTCTCCTGCCACGGTAGAGATCCTTGGTGAGCACGGGAATGATGTAGTCAGTTGAAGGAGAATAAATATCTGTGACGGAAGCCATCGGCTTTTCATTTCCTTGCTCAGAAGTGCCTCACAGAGCCGCCGATTTTTTTTGCCGTAAAGTCCCAGGTTTGGACACTATGGAAAAAAGTGGATGTCCATTCTAGGCATCATGAGTTCGATTCTATGAGGCCCGAAAAATGGCAGTTTTCCCATTTAAATGCATTGAGCGCATTTTCAAAAATTCGTTTAGGGTACTTAACATAAAGATAGAACGTTGAAATTTGCAGAATCGCTAGAAAATGATTTTATCTTCACTTTGCCGCAAAAGCTTTATACCTAATGACCCCAGGTTTGATGCTAAGTACATTCTTAGTGCAAAAAATTCAAGAAATCATTTGGGGTATTTCTAGGTAAGATAGAACGTTAAAATTCACGTCATCGATAGTGATGAATCACCTCTATAGGATACCTAAAGTTCTTTACCCTGAGGGTCCTTAGTTCGATGATAGGGCAGTTTTATGTCTGAAGTTTATGAATGCATTTAGGGTATTTTCCGTTAAGATAAAAACTTGCAATTCACGGTGTTGTTAGAATAGACGATTGTCTATCGTATGCCATAAAACTTTTTGCCCTAAATGACCAGGTTCGATCCCAGGACCAATCGAATGACCGAATTTTCAAAAATTCGTAACGGTATTTCCCGGGCATGTAGAAGGTTGAAATTTGCTACATCTATAGAAGATAAGGATTTCTATCATATGCTGTATGGATATTTGTCTTCATAGACCCAGGTCCGATGCTAGGACATTTCGTATGCACGTATTATGAATAATTCGTTTACGGTAATGTAGTTTGTGGATGACACTCGGTGTACGGAAGGTGGAGTGTTGCAGAAGGTGTACAATACCTTAGTTAATCTATCTAACATTAAGCTTGCAGCATGCAAGCTAGTTTTTCTCATATACATATATATACATATAGAATACTAAAGATGAGTCGGAAGGAATAGCCTCACGGAGCCGGCGTTTTTTTTTTTGCCGTAAAGCCCTAGGTTTGGACACTATGGAAAAAAGCGGACATCCATTCTAGGCATCATGGGTTGGAATCTAGGAGGCCCCATAAATGGAAGTTTTCCCATTTAAATTAGGGATGTTACGGAGGTGATTTTATCAGAGGCGGAGTCGGATTCTGAGGTTCCATTCTGACCTCCGTCGGAGTCTGATGTATATCGGAGTCGGAGGTGACATAATTACATCAGGAAACTATAAAATTTGCTTAAAACAACCTTCAATTGCAAAATGAGAAAAGGAAAATTTTGAATTGTTACAAAAGTTAATGAAACTGAAAAAAAACTAGCGAATGTTTTTATATGTAGTACAAATTTACAAACTAATAGTCAAAATTCATAATTGATAAATTATATTTTATAAAGAGTAATTTGGATGCTTTTTCGCCATCCAGTCTATTTCTTAAATGGTTGTAAATCAAACCAGCTCCACTGAACAGCTGATTGCTAGGAACGATCCCTGATGGAGCCTATAAAAACTGACGCACGATTGGCTTGAATACCTTGAATTTATCATTTTCACCACACCACCACCACATTAATGGATCTTCTCTCCATTTGAAATGTTTCTCTTTATTGTAAATCATTTAGGAGCGCCCTCCAAATTTGAAATTTGCTGCCTACAGCTTACTCAGTTCATGAATGTCAGTTCCATGAATGACCTTCTCTTCATCACTGTCCAGTAGAATAAATATAAAGATAAGATTGGACGCTGACCAACCTATTTTAATGGTTTTGAGACTGAGAACTAGTGATTGTCTCATCTTTGTTTGTATCTGATTCAATTTTAAATCTTTTATTTAATGGAGAATCTTAATCATCAAGTTCAGTTGATTCAAACTTATCTAGCCAATTCATCAACTGAGATTCCACCTGCTCCTTCACAGCTTCGTTGAAAAACTTCAGTTTATAACGCAGGTCTAAGTATGTTGCAAGTGCAAATAAATTGTTTGTGTGTAGCTCATCAAATCTTGAATTTAGGTCTTCAATTAATTTTGCAATCATCTTTTTCATATAACCAGTAACATTCGGTTCAGTATTTGAATTCTGTTCTGTTTGAGCACGTGAATCAATGGAATTACAGAGGAAATACTGGCTTTGCTGTCACTCATACTCCTAGTGACTTCTTCAAATGGTCGCAACACTGCCGCCAATTGATCGAGGTGTAACCATTCTTCTGGTGAAAGTTGCGGAATACTGTACTTGCTAGCATATAAGCATATAGATTCTTTGACCATAATCAGACGTTTTATCATATAAAACGTGCTGTTCCACCTAAAAATATATAAAACAGAAGGTTAGAATAGAGAGCTAATAATATAGTAATATAAAAACCGAAAAAGAAGATGATAATTTTTAGAGGAAAAATAGGATACTGCAATCCTGTACTATGCCTAGAGGATGCTGGCTAAGTTGATCTTCTTGAATTTTTTGCAAAGCAGACTTTGCAATGAGAGAGTGGCTAAAATGTGCTGCTATATTCTTGCATTTAGCTATTAAGGCTGCGGCGTCATCGTGTCTGCTCAAAGCACTTCGGACACAGAGCTGTAACTAATGTACAATGCAACTCACATCGAGAATGGCAGCTAGCTGCATTGCTCGCACCATATTTGACCCACCATCACAAATAAATCAGTGAATTTTGTTGTCTTCTATTTCCCATTCATGTAGCATCTCCTTAATTTCTTCACAGAGTAGGTCTCCAGTGTGACGTTCATTGAGTGGTTGAAATTTTATACAATTTTGATACGTTAGAAGTCAACCGTTATACCATGTGCTGTCAAACTTATTAATGAAACATTAGCACTTGGCTCAGACCAAATATCTGTAGTAAAGCACAATTTCCCGATAGTATTTATCAATGTCAAAATTCATTTACATTGTAGTTTTAACTCCATTAAAACTCCGGTTTGATAGTATCGGAACCGGAGTCGGATCCGGAGGTGAATTTGAACCGGAGTTTCCGACCTTTCGGATTCTGAGTCGAAGCTTAGTTACACCCCTAATTTAAATGCATTGAGCGAATTTTCAAAAATTCGTTTAGCGTTTTTAGCATGAAGATAGAACGTTGAAATTTACAGAGTCGTTAGAAAATGATTTTATCTTCCGTTAGCCGCAAAAGATTTATCCCTAATGGCCCCAGGTTCGATGCTAGGTAAATTCTTAGTGCAAAAGTTTCAAGAAATCATTTGGGGTATTTTTAGGTAAGATAGAACGTTGAAATTCATGTCATTGATAGAGAGCAAACACCTCTATATAAAGGTTTTTACCCTGGGGGTCCTTAGTTCGATGCTAGTGCAATTTATATGACCTAAGTTCACGAATACATTTAGGGTACTTGGCATTAAGATAGAAAGTTGTAATTCACGGTGTTGTTAGAATAGATAAATGTTTATCGTATGCAATAAAGATTTTTGCCTTGTGGGCCCAGGTTCAATGCCAATACCGTTCGTATGACAGAATTTTCAAAAATTCATTATCGTATTTCCCGGTCAGGTAGAAGGTTGAAATTCGCAACATTGATAGAAGATATGGATATCTATCATATGCAGTAAGGATATTTGTCCTAATGGATCCAGGTTCGATACTAGGACAAATAGTATGGACATATTTTGAATAATTTGTTTAAGGTGTTGTAGTTGATGGATGGCAGTCCGTTTATAGCAGGCGGAGTGTTGCAGGTGGTGTATAATGCCTTAGTTAATCTATCTTACATTAAGCTTGCAGTATGCAAGCTGCTTTTACTCATATATATATATATATATACACATATACACATACATATATGTACGAGTAAAAGTTCCTTGCACACTGCAAGCTTAACGTAAGATAGATTAACTAAGGCATTATACACCACCTGCATCCCTCCACCTGCAATACACGGACTGCCATCCACCAACTGCAATACCTTAAACGAATTCTTGAAAGAACATCCATATGAAGTGTCCTAGTATCAAACCTGGGTACACATTTAAACGGGAAAAGTACCCTTTTTGGGGTCTCCTAGAATCGAACCCATGATGCCTAGGATGGATGTCTGCATTTTTCCTTAGTATCAAAACTGGGGACTCTATGGAAAAAAAATCGCCGGCTCTTTGAGGCTATTCCTTAATAGTAAATACTGTTTAGCTTAAATATAATTAGATTTGTACTGAGTTATATTAGTAAAGGAGGATTACTTGAAATTACCATTCGAGGGGAATAATATCCACAGAGATATTCTTCACAGATGGACACAAGGCACCAGAAGGCATGTTCAGCTGGCATGTGCATAAGCAGGAATGCTGCAAGAGGAGCTTGTGCCTGACAGTAGCCAACCTTTGGGTTCCAAATAGAGTATGCCTTCAGCACATTAAACAAGTCTTGCTGCCTAAAAGGAGAAAATTTCAAGGATGAAACACATGGTGATTGTGAATATTGTGATTTTTTAATGTGAGTGGAAATGGAGGGTCCGTGATTAGGAATGTGTGAGAAGAGAGTAGGGTATGATGAATTAACAAAAGGAACGAAGCAAGACTCATGAAATTAATGATTATGATCATGGTTTAATTTAGAATATTTTATAGGTGAGCACACACTGTAAGAGAGACACAGGTATTAGAATATAATAGCTTTATTTACGGTCAAAGACTCCAGTTCATACAGATACTTGTAAAAGTAATACAAAAATAGGTATGGCAAATAAATTATACCATACATTTTAAGAATGGATATTTAAATTAGTGAAGGGACAATATCAAAATTTTCACTGATTCTCATGAAAAAAAAATTCTGATTCCTATTCCTAGAATGATTAATATTCAATATTTTTAGTTACTGTTGGTTTGGTAAAGAGATAAATGAACAAAATGTATTTATTAATGCAACATTTATAAGCATAATCAACACATAAGTGTATAAAATAGATTAGGGTGTCTCTTTTTGTTAAAAAAGTTGTAGTAATGTTTGAAGAATAATGGGAAAAATAATTCATTTGATCTAACTACCATCTTTAAGTTCTAATACTTAGAATTTATTCTAAAATCTAAAACATAAATTCGATTTCTTTTTATTTTACATCGCTATAATTAAAAATTATTCTTGAAGAAACTTCAAAAAGCATCAACAATGTGTTTCTCTCCTGTGTGCATTTTGCCATCACCATTGATAAGCCATATTATGCGTTGTTGTTCTTAACCATAAATTTTGTTTTTACTGATAGTTAAATTAATAAGAATTTATTTTTCATCATCAATAGAAAATTAATTGAAATCCTACAATTTGATGGCAATTCTTATACTCAAAATATTCCAACAATCAATAATTCCATTAGCTAATTTAAACAGAAATAGGAGATCATTGTATTACCAAGTAGAAGACATGAAGACACCATAGAGTTAAAATGGAAATCATATGAATCATAGTTTCCACATGTGGGATGAGAATTAACATAATAACTTAATTTGAATACTTTTTAAAGATAATTTTGAAGAACTAAATCTCCAGAAGGTGCACAGTGTTCTAAATTTAATCTTTCAAAACCTAAATAAAGTACTTTAAAATTTTTTCAACATTTAAAATCTTAAATTGGCAAAAAATTCCTAGCATTTCACTTCTTTGTTTCTGATACAAGCAATATGATCCAAGAATGTGATATTTTTAATATGCAGAGACTTACTGGTCAAAAAACAGAATATACATAGAGAAGAATACAAAATGGTAACAACAAAATCAAAAGGAGAGGAGAAATTAGGAAGAAGGAAAACCAATTGAGCAATTTGACCCTTTGTAGTATACTTGGATTAATAGTGACATTTCTCCTCCATGCATCACAGTTCCATCTACAGATTTTTGTACTCAGATGAATGGAGATGCTCAGTGAAGGCCTTAGATAAAATGGAACAGCTCACTGAAGAGAAAAATAATGCAATGAGGAGGTCCCTGACTTACAATGTCAACATCAACCTCAAATGGCAACATTAGTGTTTTGATGGCTGCCTCTGCCACTGTCTCCAGAGCATTGAGTGTGAAGTTTGCCTCATTTATATACATTCTCATTTGGGTCTGCTGTCTCTTGATTGATCGATACCAGTCCGAAGTTTCTCAGAATGTCCAGATATGAAAGGGCGATGCGGGTAATGAAACCCAAACTTCCTCCAACCAATTCCATTATACATATATTTATTGCGTTACGCATTGTTTATTCGTAATCTGTAGAACTGTACGAGTGGTTTGATACCCATTACCTACCTATTCACACACATACGTAGCATACTCCTCCCTCCCCCACCTCCCTGCCTTACAAATAACCATTTCCGTTTGTCCATTTGAGTAATCTTTATGTAAACTG
>KZ309185.1:202377-214342 GCA_000376725.2 Ladona fulva | reverse complement strand
AATTTGTAAGGATATCTCACAAAATTATCCTGAAGAAGACTACTGTCAAACAAAAGAACTTTATTTATATTCTGAATTACACAGAAATTAAAAAGGCTCTAAATAAATAAACTTAAAAATTTTATGAAATACCACTCTAATCTTATCCAAATATGATTATAATTAGGTCATCATTGACCAATAACAAACACATGAATATTAAAAAATCTTTCTAAAGATAATATTTATTAATACTTCACGGGAACGACATTATTCAGAGTATCTTTCCTTCCGATTGTTTTCAAAATGTTGTGCAGTGTAGAAAATGCTGAGGTATCATAAAAATGTATGTTTGTAAAAATATTTACCAAAATAATAAGAATAATTGATTGCAAATAGAGCGTGCCAGAACGAAAAATGCTGCATGCAAGATTTCCTAGCAGCGAATAATCTATGTTATCCATACTCTATGGGTAGCCTTTAAGTCTGCTGTAGTGCTTTCCCAAAACGGCAGATTCAAGCCTGTTTTATTTTTACTTTTGAGGCATTAATTAGCATTGTAGAGATATGCAGCTTTCTGCATTTGCAAGTGAAAAGATTGAAAAATTTGCGAAGACTTTTTAGAATTTAAAGTAAAGTTTCAAAAATCCCTCAGAAGACATTTGAAATCATAAAAAAATAGCTATATTTTCGGACAAATTTACTTGATTATTTTACACCAATTTGAAAAATTGAAAAGATTTCACATAATTTCAAACCTTCATCTAACAGTATGTGTTAAAATGATAAAAAGGCTTGTCGAATACCTTCTTCTGTCGTGGGACCAAATCATAGCGGACCAAAGTTCCAGCTGCGGTTTAATTCTGGTCTTGATGGTTCATCTGGTGGAATATCTAAAAGGATTTCGGAGATGGAATGGTTATGCTTGAATTGTATTCTGCAATTGCAGATTTCTCTGGGAGGTTCAGCCTTATGTAGCTTTTATGTTTGTTTAATTCTGGTCTTGGTGGTTCATCTGGTGGAAAATCCAAAAGGCCTTCATCCATAGCACACCAAAAAAGCACAAATCTGTTACAAAGGAAAATAATTATGCGTGTAAATAGACATACCCGTGACCTTTCTCCGACATGAACATTTCATGGAAAGGGAATTGACGATGGAGATCCTTCTGAATGTCATCTATCCACCTTGGGTCCCCATCTTGCTCCAGAAGGGAGGAATAAGTGGGCAAGTCATTCCTGGTCACAGCCATTTGCATGCTAGCACCCAAACAAGTGCTATTCATCAGTAGATTCCCTCCACACAGATACTGCCATGCTCGAGGGCGCACTGATGCAGGGATACCTTTCCTACATCTTTCTCTAACCTGTAAGAATGGCCGCCAAAACTAAAAGTGATTCCCATTTTAGGAACAAATTACTGTAAGATTTCATGGGCTGTGGCATTTTGTGTTATTGGAATTAATTTGGCTTTGCCAAATTTAATATCAGCTCACTTCATTTTCCAGAAAATTTAGAACAGACTGGAAAAAAAAATAACTTGGCCTGATTGTCAAAGCAACCCTATGATTACGAAAGTAGTTTGACTATTTGTCTCCAACGATATAATTTCAAGTATTTTGAGAATTAACCCTTTTAGTGCGGCAGACCGATATATCAGCTCTAGAAAAAAAATTTGTTCAACATTATGACATTTTAATAAAAACATTTGTATTTCAGAAAACGTAAAAATATTTATATTATCATTAACCAATTTAAGCTCATCAATAAAAAAAAACGCATATAGATATGTAAACAAATATCTTTATATTGTTTTTTTTCCCTTAATTGCTACATTTTATTAAAAAACCCTCGCCAGTACCCCAGGAAGAAGGATAGCACTAAGAGGGTTAAATCTGCATATGAATGAAGATGAAATTTTTTTACATCTTTTCTGAATAATTAGCTAATGAGCATCAAATTGCAGTCCTCATCATTTTTAGCTTCTAAGGAGCCATTTTTTCACAAAATTCAGCTGTATGGTTAAACTTAAAAGTGTTATTTTTTTTAAAGATTCAATTGAAATCATCTAAATGGTTTTGCCACCTAAAAGGCTGAAGATATTCATAATAATCTAAATTAATTTCAAGGTTTTATATCTCATCAACCCAAAAGACACTAAACTGAGAAAGAAATGAAAATGAGCCTACCTTTTTGTATTTCCGACTCATGTACTTTTCCCAATTATTCATCATTGAGAGCCATTTCAACTCTCTTCTTAATGTGACACTTGCGGGAATGATCTGCTTCCTGTAATTGAAATTATTCAGACATTCATTCTCTTCATTATACAAATCTAATACAGCATTAGTTAATATTTTTACAAAATACTTAAGAAATTATGATTTCACAAATGTCATTCCTTTACCCTGCCATTATCTCATCAATCTTTGAAGAACAATCAGTCTTTATTCACTTCCAGGACAGTTCATAAATAGAGCTAGCCAGTACATTCTATGTGTTCTACCATTAAAATGTATTATTTCTCATTACTCTTCATTAAAATGTATTATTTATGTAATTAATCATTCATGAAGTATACACAGAAGAATATTTCTTATTTTTATACTACTATTTCTCATTTCTCTTCATTAAAATGTATTATTTATGTAATTAATCATTCATGAAGTATACACAGAAGAATATTTCTTATTTTTATACTACTATTTCTCATTTCTCTTCATTAAAATGTATTATTTATGTAATTAATCATTCATGAAGTATACACAGAAGAATATTTCTTATTTTTATACTACTATTTCTCATTTCTCTTCATTAAAATGTATTATTTATGTAATTAATCATTCATGAAGTATACACAGAAGAATATTTCTTATTTTTATACTACTATTTCTCATTTCTCTTCATTAAAATGTATTATTTATGTAATTAATCATTCATGAAGTATACACAGAAGAATATTTCTTATTTTTATACTACTATTTCTCATTTCTCTTCATTAAAATGTATTATTTATGTAATTAATCATTCATGAAGTATACACAGAAGAATATTTCTTATTTTTATACTACTATTTCTCATTTCTCTTCATTAAAATGTATTATTTATGTAATTAATCATTCATGAAGTATACACAGAAGAATATTTCTTATTTTTATACTACTATTTCTCATTTCTCTTCATTAAAATGTATTATTTATGTAATTAATCATTCATGAAGTATACACAGAAGAATATTTCTTATTTTTATACTACTATTTCTCATTTCTCTTCATTAAAATGTATTATTTATGTAATTAATCATTCATGAAGTATACACAGAAGAATATTTCTTATTTTTATACTACTATTTCTCATTTCTCTTCATTAAAATGTATTATTTATGTAATTAATCATTCATGAAGTATACACAGAAGAATATTTCTTATTTTTATACTACTATTTCTCATTTCTCTTCATTAAAATGTATTATTTATGTAATTAATCATTCATGAAGTATACACAGAAGAATATTTCTTATTTTTATACTACTATTTCTCATTTCTCTTCATTAAAATGTATTATTTATGTAATTAATCATTCATGAAGTATACACAGAAGAATATTTCTTATTTTTATACTACTATTTCTCATTTCTCTTCATTAAAATGTATTATTTATGTAATTAATCATTCATGAAGTATACACAGAAGAATATTTCTTATTTTTATACTACTATTTCTCATTTCTCTTCATTAAAATGTATTATTTATGTAATTAATCATTCATGAAGTATACACAGAAGAATATTTCTTATTTTTATACTACTATTTCTCATTTCTCTTCATTAAAATGTATTATTTATGTAATTAATCATTCATGAAGTATACACAGAAGAATATTTCTTATTTTTATACTACTATTTCTCATTTCTCTTCATTAAAATGTATTATTTATGTAATTAATCATTCATGAAGTATACACAGAAGAATATTTCTTATTTTTATACTACTATTTCTCATTTCTCTTCATTAAAATGTATTATTTATGTAATTAATCATTCATGAAGTATACACAGAAGAATATTTCTTATTTTTATACTACTATTTCTCATTTCTCTTCATTAAAATGTATTATTTATGTAATTAATCATTCATGAAGTATACACAGAAGAATATTTCTTATTTTTATACTACTATTTCTCATTTCTCTTCATTAAAATGTATTATTTATGTAATTAATCATTCATGAAGTATACACAGAAGAATATTTCTTATTTTTATACTACTATTTCTCATTTCTCTTCATTAAAATGTATTATTTATGTAATTAATCATTCATGAAGTATACACAGAAGAATATTTCTTATTTTTATACTACTATTTCTCATTTCTCTTCATTAAAATGTATTATTTATGTAATTAATCATTCATGAAGTATACACAGAAGAATATTTCTTATTTTTATACTACTATTTCTCATTTCTCTTCATTAAAATGTATTATTTATGTAATTAATCATTCATGAAGTATACACAGAAGAATATTTCTTATTTTTATACTACTATTTCTCATTTCTCTTCATTAAAATGTATTATTTATGTAATTAATCATTCATGAAGTATACACAGAAGAATATTTCTTATTTTTATACTACTATTTCTCATTTCTCTTCATTAAAATGTATTATTTATGTAATTAATCATTCATGAAGTATACACAGAAGAATATTTCTTATTTTTATACTACTATTTCTCATTTCTCTTCATTAAAATGTATTATTTATGTAATTAATCATTCATGAAGTATACACAGAAGAATATTTCTTATTTTTATACTACTATTTCTCATTTCTCTTCATTAAAATGTATTATTTATGTAATTAATCATTCATGAAGTATACACAGAAGAATATTTCTTATTTTTATACTACTATTTCTCATTTCTCTTCATTAAAATGTATTATTTATGTAATTAATCATTCATGAAGTATACACAGAAGAATATTTCTTATTTTTATACTACTATTTCTCATTTCTCTTCATTAAAATGTATTATTTATGTAATTAATCATTCATGAAGTATACACAGAAGAATATTTCTTATTTTTATACTACTATTTCTCATTTCTCTTCATTAAAATGTATTATTTATGTAATTAATCATTCATGAAGTATACACAGAAGAATATTTCTTATTTTTATACTACTATTTCTCATTTCTCTTCATTAAAATGTATTATTTATGTAATTAATCATTCATGAAGTATACACAGAAGAATATTTCTTATTTTTATACTACTATTTCTCATTTCTCTTCATTAAAATGTATTATTTATGTAATTAATCATTCATGAAGTATACACAGAAGAATATTTCTTATTTTTATACTACTATTTCTCATTTCTCTTCATTAAAATGTATTATTTATGTAATTAATCATTCATGAAGTATACACAGAAGAATATTTCTTATTTTTATACTACTATTTCTCATTTCTCTTCATTAAAATGTATTATTTATGTAATTAATCATTCATGAAGTATACACAGAAGAATATTTCTTATTTTTATACTACTATTTCTCATTTCTCTTCATTAAAATGTATTATTTATGTAATTAATCATTCATGAAGTATACACAGAAGAATATTTCTTATTTTTATACTACTATTTCTCATTTCTCTTCATTAAAATGTATTATTTATGTAATTAATCATTCATGAAGTATACACAGAAGAATATTTCTTATTTTTATACTACTATTTCTCATTTCTCTTCATTAAAATGTATTATTTATGTAATTAATCATTCATGAAGTATACACAGAAGAATATTTCTTATTTTTATACTACTATTTCTCATTTCTCTTCATTAAAATGTATTATTTATGTAATTAATCATTCATGAAGTATACACAGAAGAATATTTCTTATTTTTATACTACTATTTCTCATTTCTCTTCATTAAAATGTATTATTTATGTAATTAATCATTCATGAAGTATACACAGAAGAATATTTCTTATTTTTATACTACTATTTCTCATTTCTCTTCATTAAAATGTATTATTTATGTAATTAATCATTCATGAAGTATACACAGAAGAATATTTCTTATTTTTATACTACTATTTCTCATTTCTCTTCATTAAAATGTATTATTTATGTAATTAATCATTCATGAAGTATACACAGAAGAATATTTCTTATTTTTATACTACTATTTCTCATTTCTCTTCATTAAAATGTATTATTTATGTAATTAATCATTCATGAAGTATACACAGAAGAATATTTCTTATTTTTATACTACTATTTCTCATTTCTCTTCATTAAAATGTATTATTTATGTAATTAATCATTCATGAAGTATACACAGAAGAATATTTCTTATTTTTATACTACTATTTCTCATTTCTCTTCATTAAAATGTATTATTTATGTAATTAATCATTCATGAAGTATACACAGAAGAATATTTCTTATTTTTATACTACTATTTCTCATTTCTCTTCATTAAAATGTATTATTTATGTAATTAATCATTCATGAAGTATACACAGAAGAATATTTCTTATTTTTATACTACTATTTCTCATTTCTCTTCATTAAAATGTATTATTTATGTAATTAATCATTCATGAAGTATACACAGAAGAATATTTCTTATTTTTATACTACTATTTCTCATTTCTCTTCATTAAAATGTATTATTTATGTAATTAATCATTCATGAAGTATACACAGAAGAATATTTCTTATTTTTATACTACTATTTCTCATTTCTCTTCATTAAAATGTATTATTTATGTAATTAATCATTCATGAAGTATACACAGAAGAATATTTCTTATTTTTATACTACTATTTCTCATTTCTCTTCATTAAAATGTATTATTTATGTAATTAATCATTCATGAAGTATACACAGAAGAATATTTCTTATTTTTATACTACTATTTCTCATTTCTCTTCATTAAAATGTATTATTTATGTAATTAATCATTCATGAAGTATACACAGAAGAATATTTCTTATTTTTATACTACTATTTCTCATTTCTCTTCATTAAAATGTATTATTTATGTAATTAATCATTCATGAAGTATACACAGAAGAATATTTCTTATTTTTATACTACTATTTCTCATTTCTCTTCATTAAAATGTATTATTTATGTAATTAATCATTCATGAAGTATACACAGAAGAATATTTCTTATTTTTATACTACTATTTCTCATTTCTCTTCATTAAAATGTATTATTTATGTAATTAATCATTCATGAAGTATACACAGAAGAATATTTCTTATTTTTATACTACTATTTCTCATTTCTCTTCATTAAAATGTATTATTTATGTAATTAATCATTCATGAAGTATACACAGAAGAATATTTCTTATTTTTATACTACTATTTCTCATTTCTCTTCATTAAAATGTATTATTTATGTAATTAATCATTCATGAAGTATACACAGAAGAATATTTCTTATTTTTATACTACTATTTCTCATTTCTCTTCATTAAAATGTATTATTTATGTAATTAATCATTCATGAAGTATACACAGAAGAATATTTCTTATTTTTATACTACTATTTCTCATTTCTCTTCATTAAAATGTATTATTTATGTAATTAATCATTCATGAAGTATACACAGAAGAATATTTCTTATTTTTATACTACTATTTCTCATTTCTCTTCATTAAAATGTATTATTTATGTAATTAATCATTCATGAAGTATACACAGAAGAATATTTCTTATTTTTATACTACTATTTCTCATTTCTCTTCATTAAAATGTATTATTTATGTAATTAATCATTCATGAAGTATACACAGAAGAATATTTCTTATTTTTATACTACTATTTCTCATTTCTCTTCATTAAAATGTATTATTTATGTAATTAATCATTCATGAAGTATACACAGAAGAATATTTCTTATTTTTATACTACTATTTCTCATTTCTCTTCATTAAAATGTATTATTTATGTAATTAATCATTCATGAAGTATACACAGAAGAATATTTCTTATTTTTATACTACTATTTCTCATTTCTCTTCATTAAAATGTATTATTTATGTAATTAATCATTCATGAAGTATACACAGAAGAATATTTCTTATTTTTATACTACTATTTCTCATTTCTCTTCATTAAAATGTATTATTTATGTAATTAATCATTCATGAAGTATACACAGAAGAATATTTCTTATTTTTATACTACTATTTCTCATTTCTCTTCATTAAAATGTATTATTTATGTAATTAATCATTCATGAAGTATACACAGAAGAATATTTCTTATTTTTATACTACTATTTCTCATTTCTCTTCATTAAAATGTATTATTTATGTAATTAATCATTCATGAAGTATACACAGAAGAATATTTCTTATTTTTATACTACTATTTCTCATTTCTCTTCATTAAAATGTATTATTTATGTAATTAATCATTCATGAAGTATACACAGAAGAATATTTCTTATTTTTATACTACTATTTCTCATTTCTCTTCATTAAAATGTATTATTTATGTAATTAATCATTCATGAAGTATACACAGAAGAATATTTCTTATTTTTATACTACTATTTCTCATTTCTCTTCATTAAAATGTATTATTTATGTAATTAATCATTCATGAAGTATACACAGAAGAATATTTCTTATTTTTATACTACTATTTCTCATTTCTCTTCATTAAAATGTATTATTTATGTAATTAATCATTCATGAAGTATACACAGAAGAATATTTCTTATTTTTATACTACTATTTCTCATTTCTCTTCATTAAAATGTATTATTTATGTAATTAATCATTCATGAAGTATACACAGAAGAATATTTCTTATTTTTATACTACTATTTCTCATTTCTCTTCATTAAAATGTATTATTTATGTAATTAATCATTCATGAAGTATACACAGAAGAATATTTCTTATTTTTATACTACTATTTCTCATTTCTCTTCATTAAAATGTATTATTTATGTAATTAATCATTCATGAAGTATACACAGAAGAATATTTCTTATTTTTATACTACTATTTCTCATTTCTCTTCATTAAAATGTATTATTTATGTAATTAATCATTCATGAAGTATACACAGAAGAATATTTCTTATTTTTATACTACTATTTCTCATTTCTCTTCATTAAAATGTATTATTTATGTAATTAATCATTCATGAAGTATACACAGAAGAATATTTCTTATTTTTATACTACTATTTCTCATTTCTCTTCATTAAAATGTATTATTTATGTAATTAATCATTCATGAAGTATACACAGAAGAATATTTCTTATTTTTATACTACTATTTCTCATTTCTCTTCATTAAAATGTATTATTTATGTAATTAATCATTCATGAAGTATACACAGAAGAATATTTCTTATTTTTATACTACTATTTCTCATTTCTCTTCATTAAAATGTATTATTTATGTAATTAATCATTCATGAAGTATACACAGAAGAATATTTCTTATTTTTATACTACTATTTCTCATTTCTCTTCATTAAAATGTATTATTTATGTAATTAATCATTCATGAAGTATACACAGAAGAATATTTCTTATTTTTATACTACTATTTCTCATTTCTCTTCATTAAAATGTATTATTTATGTAATTAATCATTCATGAAGTATACACAGAAGAATATTTCTTATTTTTATACTACTATTTCTCATTTCTCTTCATTAAAATGTATTATTTATGTAATTAATCATTCATGAAGTATACACAGAAGAATATTTCTTATTTTTATACTACTATTTCTCATTTCTCTTCATTAAAATGTATTATTTATGTAATTAATCATTCATGAAGTATACACAGAAGAATATTTCTTATTTTTATACTACTATTTCTCATTTCTCTTCATTAAAATGTATTATTTATGTAATTAATCATTCATGAAGTATACACAGAAGAATATTTCTTATTTTTATACTACTATTTCTCATTTCTCTTCATTAAAATGTATTATTTATGTAATTAATCATTCATGAAGTATACACAGAAGAATATTTCTTATTTTTATACTNTGAAATAGACAGAACATTCATAAAATTTTTCAGAAATAAACAACCAATCCCTTTAACCCTTTGATTGCATTTGTGGACTATTTTTCTTTCCTCTTGAGTGCGTTTGATGACTATAGTCCACGGCCTGTAAAAAACGTACGACAATTCGAATCATGCTAAAAACTCATGCATAGCTTTAAGGAAACCTTTCTTTATTAGTTTAAAGAGAATTTTTTAAAATATTTTGGCGAACAACAATATTCTGAGTCTAAATGCAATAGCACTACTTTCTCTCTGATTTTTGAATGAATTCTGCTCAAAAATTAATATTTTTTCCCTTTTTGCTATAGAATTACACAAAGAAGGAGTAAACATCTGTTCTCTAGCCCAGCACACTTCACTAAAAGTTTTAAAGGAAAATAATCGCCAGAGAGAAATTTCTAAGAGTGCGCCTAAGCCGAGATGAGGTCCTCTCTAACCAGCGAAAGTGATGCAATAAACCAATTCCTGGTACCATACTTCTCACTATCTTCATTTTCCTTTTGTGTTCCCTACATATTTTACCGTTGCACACTCAATGGATCCTACCAAAGTATAACGTTCACCAAAGTACGACGTAACAACAGCAAAAGAGCTACAGTGGAGAAGAAAGCCAACGATGCTGCGTGGACAAAATGCTTCATACCCCAAGAGATGGATAAGCAAGAGAGATATCGAAGAAGTGTTTAGAATAGCCATGAGTAGAATGTCAGAACTCAAAATTAATTGTGATATAAAGTGGGACGAGAGTGCGGCAGCTTACATTGCAACGAAGCACTCAGCAATGCATCAACACCATATACACCGCAGCAGAAAACAAACATCCAGTGTTTTTCCGATCAAAAATCCTTACACATATTGCATTGCAATAAAAGACAAACGGGAAGCTTCGGATTACCGATTTATGGGTGCATTGTCGTTGAGAATTTTCTACTGTGATAAAGAAGTATCACAAATACTGAAAATATGTTTATGAAGGCTATGTGAGGAAGACGGAAGAGAGGGCCGAAGTGCAAAAATAGGCGGCCGATAGATCAACCTGTGGAATTTTTCGCACATACCTCATGGTATGGGTTTAAAAGGGATATCTCTCTCTAGTTTTTCAAAGAAGTCGCTTATTTTTGTGATTAGAAGTTCTTGGCATACTCCCAAATTTTTCGACAGTAAAATATTATCAAATATACATCGTCATTCCAGTATAAACTTAGGAAAACATACAAATTCGGAAGGTAAATAATATAATAAAACAGCATATAATCGAATGGTACTGAATACTGTAGAATATTCGTTTATTATTATGAATTATTATTCTTTTTAGCCTCCCATCACTGCCGGAGAACTCTTGAGCCCGGAGAAATGGTGAGTCTCCCATCTAAAGATTCCTGGATCTAGCTCTCCCACATAAAAGACCCAGCGGGTGGAACGTAAGGCCGACGAGTAGCCGTAACAGCCCATTCTTCTCGAAACATTTGGTGCCGAAACCCGGGAATTTAGATGTGATTGGGATTTTTTAGTTTTGTTTGTGAATCAACATGGTTTGATGAGGGCTGTAACGTAATTTCCTAGTGTTCCATTCTGGTGCAATTTATTTCCTTTAAGGATTTGGTGGGGCCTATTATGTTACAATGCCGAATCCGGAAGAGCAGAAAGGGGAACCCACTCAGACACGAGAGCAATTTAGTTCCTGATTAAAGTTAATGAGATTCAAAAGGGATGTGTTCGGGGCTACTATAAAGGTGGCGAAAGATTTGTCCATGGAAGTAGCTGAAGTCCCTCTCAAGCTGGTCGAACGTGATAAAGTTGGAATATTTAAGGCCCGATGTGCGGAATTATCAAGTGTTTACACTAATTTCCAGATTCATCAGGACCAAATTGTGGAATTCTGCCATAGATCAGGCCAAGTAGAC
>KZ309185.1:172817-187232 GCA_000376725.2 Ladona fulva | reverse complement strand
TTTCAAACATTAAATGAAGATTTTTATCAGAGGCAAAAGAAGCATAATAAAGACATCAGTTTCTTAGAATCCCAAATAAATTGGATTAGGAATGGAATGGAGTTGCTCAGACAGTTTTTTATCAGATATTCTTTCAATTCAAAGCTTGAGAAGTCTTTTCACCGCTTCAATCCTCCCGAGTCCACTAAAATTTTTGCAGTACAAATTGCGGAGAGGGATGCATAAACAACAGGGGCACAGCAAAAACCTCTATAAAAATTGAATTATACAGTACGAGTCCAGGATAGTTGGAAGAAAGGAGGTTCTAGAGAATCTAAACAAGTTTTAGCAGATAATAAATAAGTTTTTAGTGATTTATTAAGAATATAATGAAATATTGCTTATTTTAGATGTTTTGTGCAAGGTTGCATACCCACAGGGAGATCCTCTAATTACTCGTTATCGGAAGTTACTCATGAGCCAAAAATACTGAAAATAGATGCATACCTATCATATAAAGAAGTGAGAACAAAAAATTCATCTAATTTCAGACTCATTTTTTCATGGATATTTGACATCTCAGGTGGCATAGGTCTATTTTTCCTTAACTCACTTAAAGGGTTAAGTATATCTTTTACTCCTAATTTATGGAATGCAGCTTGTTGGTGCATCAATTGATTCACTGTCATTGTGTTACAATGTATGTAAGGTGCAAAAAAGAGGAAAAATGACTGGCACAATAGTTGCAGGAGAGCGCAGAAATGTATTAATAAAAAAGCAACCAAGGACTAGGACGATGGTTGCAGGGGCATTCCATGTCAAGTGTACCAATGGTCCCCGCTCGACCATCACCGATTTCAATGAAATTTTGTGTGAACATAACTTCATATCCTTTATGAACATCACCTTTTACATCCATTGATGAAATATTTGCTGAGATATAGTCATTTGTTTGACCCCCTACCGCAACCTTCTAAAGTTAGACATTGATTTTTAGCAAGTTTGAGACACGTTATCTCACGCAGTATTCCGTTGAGCAAAACAAAACTTGGTATTCTTATACAATGTATGTTGCTCTATTACAAAAAATTATAACAAATCTTTTATGAGCGAAATCTGCGAAGAAAATTTGAAGCAAAATTGGCACAAAAAATTATGGCTAGAAAAAATTTAAAGTTTGGCATTTCATATCTTTATGCATTTATGCCTCAAAAAATCTAATTCTGGATTTTCATTGCGGGCGTATAAGGCCCAAGAAATTGGGATGAACATGAAGTCACCCCGGCCTCAAAAAAAATTTCAAAATTTAGCATCTCATATCTCTGCAAATAAACATAACATCAACGCGATACTTTGTGCCTTACAACCATCTTGCGAATTATTAATTACGAATATCTTGAACAAAAGCGTCAATTACGAATATCTTGAACAAAAGCGTCAACAAAGATTCTAAAATTATTTACTCTTCCGTTCTTGAGTTTTTCCCCAATGGAGATTGACCATTTCTCCGTCAGATGATATTTAGTACCTATAATAAAAAGTAACTACGTTAAATAACTAATAAAAAGTAACTACGTAAAACTAACTGGAGAACTTTTCGATTATGAAAGTCACTTTCTTTGCTACATGTGAAAACATCAATTATAAATATTTAAACAAATTATAAGCGGACAAGTTTCAGTTAAGACATCTCTGTCTAAATGACTTCTCTTGATCTTAATATTTCCTAGAAAATCCTAATTTTATAGGTTCTAATTCTCCTCTTCGCTCCTAATAATATAGTTACTTATAGCAATAGCTATTGCTATAAGTAACTATATAATTAGGAGCGTCGGTGGCTGAGTTCATTTATGACAATAGCCCTTCGTGAAATAGGGAACCAAAACTCTACTCAGCAAGCCGAGGACGCAGGAACAGAATTGCATAACCCGCGCCATATAGCTACACTGTAGCATTTACATTTTTACCCATATTCAGATATCGTCTGGCCCTTCTCAGGTTCTCGGAAGCAACTGCGCTACTACGGGGAGTCGCCCCTCCCCTCCCAAGAGAAGAGAAATTCAGGATGAACAATGTAGTTAGAACTGCCTCTCAATGCGTTCAGCGCACCAGGAATTCAAATTTTCAATTTCAATTACTCAAATGTAAGTCTTTTATGCTCTTTTAATCTCGTTTCGACTGTTCTTCCNATTACTCGCACGAGCTTTGAAGTAGATTACCAGTAAAAATTACTTTTTTAAAATGCATCGATTACAAGTAAAAATTACCAAAATGTAATCGTTACAAGTAATTCCATTAATTTTACTTCAATACATCACCTCACTGAGTATCATATATAGAAATGAACAAACATTTGAAATTGAACATCCTTCAAGGTATGCACATGGTAACAGCTGCATGGAATTCATTTACAACTAAAACAATATCAAATTGTTTTACGAAGGCTGGAATCAATTGTAATAAGGGGAGGGGTGACTTCCTGCCAGGAGTTGCTTTCAAGAACTTTAGAAGGGTCAAAGGATATGTGAATGTGGGTGAAAATATAAATGCTACAGTGTAGCTACATAGCGTGGGTTATGCGATATAAGTTTGGCAATACAAATACAACCGGCTTGTACGTAAACCTTCTCATGTCATCGGCGGACGTGGTGAATGGAGGAAACCATCGCTGTAGATGTGTACAAGGAGAAGAATCAAGTCAAGACATCAGCCATGAACACCGTAGTGGAGGAAAGGCCTTTTCCCTTCCCATACCTTCAGAATTACTTTGCGTTATCAGGAACTCAAGATACGGACAACATGACAGTGAAGTGCAATATATGTTTTGGAGACAAAGTCTTGAGGTCTGCGTGGAGCACCTTTGGAGTCACTCACCATGGAGCACCGCGTCGAATCTTAGGAAACATATCACGATAAGCATGATTTAATTCTTTCAGTATGGATTGTATATTTCCTGAAAGTGCACCAGGAAAATGAGGCCATTATAGCCAGTAATCTTTCGCCGAAGGGATCAAAAACATAACATTTTCATAGAATTAAATAAAATTATTGCATTTTGATTTCAGAGAGTTTACCCTGCAAAAATCGGTGAAATGGATAAGTTATATCAAGAAAACAAAAAACGTAAGTAGATGGTGACCACTCTGAATCTCATACTGCAAAACGACAAGCTCTTCTCTCCTGTTCATTGAAGGGCAGCTCGTCTGTTAGCCAGGGAGTAGTGGATACACTGATATTGGATTTTGTTATAAATACGGGACAGCCATTTTCTGTGGTTGAGGAGGAGTCTTTCATTAACTTAATTAAAGGGTTAGCTTCAAGCCACAGTGTGATGTGTAGGAAGACCTTAATCTCACGCCTAGCAGAGCATTATGGAGCCCTTAAAAAANGTTCACCTTTACAAAACAAGACCCTCTCGTAACTCTTTCCGATTCTCTCTTTGTAAAAGAGCTTGCTGTTATCCCTCTAAAAATGTAGACTTGATTTTTAATTACAGACATAGAATCCCTAAAATTAGGTAGGGAAGAATATTATGATGCTCTATTACAACCTCACATGCATTCTTTCTTCTTTTGTCTTATTGAGATCCATTTTATATAAGTTAAATCACAATAACATAACGTATAAATGCAAAATCTTTAGAGAGAACTTATAGAAGGTTCTGATTATGGCCGAAAAATGAGTGCAACAAATCACTTCAGAATCCCTCATCCAAAACATGCTAAGTCTGGAATCACTAAATTACTTACAAAATAGTTAGCCGCCGTTGTTGAAGCAGAACACCACTAGTGTACTTACAGATTATATCACACAAGAATTATACCATATAGCACACAAAAAATGAATTACTCGCGTTAAATCTTTAGTCGCCAAAGTCTTACGAAATGATCTGGCTTACACTAACCTTAGCTGCCGAATACAGATTTACCCCTCGCTCTGGAAAAAACTTTTTCCGCATTTTCTCTCGTATGTCCTAAGTCATCTGTAAACACAGATGTGCTTTTAAAGCTCTTAAGTTCAAAAAATCCTTAGAAGAGTGTAAAGTGGTCCTCTTACGAAAGGTGGGCATGGCCTCTTTCCGATTAATACAGTTTAGAAGAAATAAATAAACTCGAATAACAGGCCGATACATGTAAGGTACAAAATTCACTAAATGATTCGATCCTGACGACATGAGACTCAACGTTAATAAGGAAATAACTAAAATTAAGTGGCAAAATGTTAAATCAGCAATAGATGAGTATGCTAATGTATGTACAAGATGTTTTCATTGCAACGCCATCACATTCATCCTTATGTTTTGGGATTAAATGCCTCTGATGAAAAACCAAGTCTACATTTTTAGAGAGATAACAGAATGCTATTTTATATAGAGAGAATCAAAAAGAGTTACGAGAGGGTCTTGTTTCGTAAATGTGAATGGAAAATGCCCTATTTTCGGCGTCGTAACGAAATTCGTAACATTTACAATCAATTATTAAACTAAAGGAAAGCATTCGGAGAGTGAAACTTTTTATTCATACACTTCGTATTAAGTAGTTAAGAGGCACAAAGTATAGCGTTAATCTAATGTTTATTTGCAGAGATATAAAATGCAAAACTTTAATTTTTTTTCACGCAACAATTTTTGGACGGAGGTAACTTCACTTCAATCCCGATTTCTCGGGCCTGATAATCCCGCGATGAAAAACCGGAATCAGGTTTTTAGAGGCATAAACGGATAAAAAAGTATCACGTGATTGTTATGTTTATTTGCAAAGATACGAAATGCTAAATTTTACTTCACATTTTCTTTGCAGGTTTTGCTCATAAAAGATTTGTTATAATTTTTGTAATAGAGCAACTTATGTTGTATAAGAATACCAAGTTTTCTTTTCCTCAACGGAATACTGTGTAAGATAACGTGTCTAAAACTTGCTAAAAATCGATGTCTAACTGTAGAAGGCTGCGGTAGGGGGTCAAACAAATGACTATATCTCAGCAAATATTTCATCGATGGATGTAAAACTTGGGAAATGTTCATAGANACGTAGGAACATCATTGGATGCCAATAAATGGGGACATACATAAATAGAGAAAATATGACTATACAGTGGAACAGTGAAATATCTGCTAGAGAACATCTTTATAGAGTGCTATTACAGGAAAATTCATGAACTCAAATTCAACAATTGCGTTAGTTGTACCCCTGTATAACCATAAAAGTTTTTCAAATTCTGTTTCTTTAATAATGTACCTCACATTTTGAATTGAAACTATATTTTACAAAATGTAAATGTAGGAGCCAATTTTAGCATTGAGTGGGATATTCCCCATCAGTCTCTTCTAAGGGAAGAACTTTAAATAAAAAGTTGCTTGATTGTGTCCTTTATAAGCAAATTCACGTTAAAAACATATCAAATTATTTTATTAAATTATATTAAATTGGATAGATCGTACATTTTGTTGATGTTGATTGTTATAGTACATAGATTCATTGTTATAGTACATATATTCATTGTTATAGTACATATATTAACTATTATTATTACTTATTACAAACTTAATTATTATTTAATTTTGCATTCCTCTAAATAATACATTTGTCTACATAATTTTGCATAACTAAGAATAGTAATATAATATAAGGTTTTAAAATAGTGATCCCGTATGATGTAATATTTTTTCTGCTCCTGAAGCAGAGTAAAAGCGTGCTTCCTTCCGAAACCATTATATTAATTAATTACAAATTACATAAATCTTATGTTAAATTTATTTTTCCTAGGTAAATAAGAAAAATGTGTTTATTTATTTAAAATATTTGCTACTTCCCATAGAAAGTATGTCCATTACTATTAAATTACCTAAATTGTTTGTATGTTACATACATTTATTTCTCTTCAGCACTGATGAACGAAATAAATTTCCCAAAAATAAGCGTAGGGTGGTATTTGCACTTCTAAAATTGCTTAGACAGCTGAAGCTTTTCCACGCATATGTGCCACCGCTGGGCATCGAACCCGAGGCAGCTTTCAACAAAGGCAAGTGCCGTTCTTCTTTTTTGCTATTTGGTAGTTTAACTAGGCATCGCTAAGGGCGGTTTATTGAACTAAGGGGAAAAACCCGAAATCGTGCGTAGGACCAGAGAGAGAAGGGTTTATAGTTAAAAGAATGGTCAGAGAGTTGTATAGAGATATGGAGTGATAAAGGAAGTTCCCTGCAACCCATGGACACTGAGAGATATGAATAGCGGGTAAGAGGGGTCAAAGGGGAAGAAAGAATCAAGATAGAGTTAACAGGCTCTAAAGAGAGGTGGAGGAAAACAGTGGGGGTCAGGTCAAAGAGATGCGACAGTTACAAACTGTGCAGGTGGATTTCAAGTAATAATGTTTCCTAGTAGTAGTCAATGAATATGCATTCTCAAGGTAAATTTCTAAAAGTTGAAAGCTTTGATCAAACATATCATAAATTATTAGAGAACTATGTGATCATAGGGCAAGAACCCACGATAACGACATATGCTGGGAAGCCAAAATGATTGGGAAGTAGGAATCAAAGAAACGACTTTATTTGGTATCATACTTTGCAAACCGGCAGGGAGAAATCTTTCAAACGGAAAACAATAAGGATCGAATTTGATTCTAAATCATACTAAACGTTTCTTGACTGAGCTTCTGGGCTGAGCCAGTAAACACGGTGATAGTTCAGGTGTACTTGCCCACTAGCGAACATAGTGGTGATGAAGTAGAACTTGTTTATGAACAATTAGAAGAAGTAATGGGAAGGGTTAGAGGAAATGATAAATAAAATGGAGGAAAGATGGAAAAGGGTTAACACAGAACAAGGACGTACAATGTATAGGGCTCTAAATTACGAACTGAGAAGGGAAACAAATAGGGCAAGGAAACAGTGGTGGTAGGGTCAATGTAACAAAATATAAAAGCTGGACGAAAGTGGGAGGNAATATTTCATCGATGGATGTAAAACTTGGGAAATGTTCATAGAGGATATGCAGTTATGTTCACACAAAATTTCATTGAAATCGGTGATGGTCGAGCGAGGACTGTTGGTCCACTTTACATGGAATGGCCATGCAGGAAAGCAAAATAAAAATCAAGTGCGAACCTGTGGTAGTAAAAGCAATAAAAACAATGAAACAAGGAATGTTTGTGAAATACAGAATACAGCAGCAGAAAGAGAGAACGCTGCTGGTCTTCAGTAGCCGAGGTGTTCTGGAAGTATGTCTGTGATGTTGATATTTATGTAAAAAATGTGACGGGCTTCTTCCCTTACGCCCGGGTTCAAGAGAAGACTGGCAAGAGAGAAAGTAATGCTGCTGAGTAGCCGTTACTTTCGCCTCACGGTCACAACGTTTATAGTACTTTTGAATATTTCCAATGGGGCTGCCTTCAGATTTTAATAGAAATTTTGTTCATGACATTTTTGATCGGTTTGAATTTGTGCGTTCTAAAGATATATTTAGAACTTATCAGGCCCCGAAATTTTGAAAATTTCTTTATCAGTCTTTGGTCTAGCACGCGAATACTTTCAAATTTCATTTATTAGAATATATCCAGGCAGGACATGCGTAAATTAAAAGGGATCAGATCAAAGCATAGTACAATAAACCTTATGATTTTGTGGTTAAGAAGTAAAACATTTAGGGATATTGCCATCACCTTTGTTAAATGAGTGTTTGATATGATCTCTCCATGTCAGTATTTTTATCTAAAATAATGCAAAGAAATACATTTTTGCCTCTTTGTTTTTGAGATAATATTATTCCCAACCCTTCTCTGGACTAACCCTTGTCATGGTGGAAAGGCTTGTGTGTTCCTATGACCTACAGAGCGTAACTGGTGGGAACAATGTTCCTGGTAGGGTCACCCTTGCCAGAATTGTCAATAGGTAGGGCCCAGACAAAAGGTAGTCCACGCAGTCTGTACCTTAGTGAGGCGGCTGCAAAGGCATCTGTACCCCAGTGGGGCAGCCATTATGGGTGATGGTGGTGTCACGTTAACGGAAAGGTTGAGGAAGGCAAAGGGAAATCACCTCGACTACCACACTTATCCCAAGCAATTATGATGTGCCAAAATAAGAATAATGTAGTGGCGTAAATGGGATTCAACCCTCTACGGGAAGTGTCGTGCCCGGCAGTGATAGGAGTAAGGCTATCTCGGTCGTCATTCCACGAAACCGATCGAATTTGATTATAAATCATACTAAACGTTTCTTGACATAACATCATGATTCCACCAAATAACTTCTCTTCATAAGAAGAGTGGGAACTTTACGAAGGGTTTGAATCGAACCCGGGTCTCCCAATTGCCGGTCGGATGCTCTGTCCGTTGAGCTATCCCAGCAGATCTATCCAACCCTTGCTTGAGTTCAGTCTCTTTCCAATCAAAAATTTTAATTTTTTGATTCCCTTATGCTGTGGATATTATTTACCTTATCAATGCTGTGACAGAGAATGGAAGGCGTTTCTCATTGACAACGAAAACTTCCTTCAGCATTATGTGAGCATAAAAGACAGCAAATAATATGATTAAGAGAGCTGCTATTATTTATGCTGTAAAATCTTACTAGCCCTAAATGCATCACATAGAGTCAAACTAAATGTGAGTAACAATCAAGTGAAGTTAGTACAGGTCTTTTTTATTGCTACTGTTATTATAGGCTACCTGAATTTCTTTAATGCGAAGAATTGCCTCAGCTTCAATAAGATCCTTGTTATTCATTTTACATAAATTACGAATGAATTCCTATGAGGGAGTTCTCCTTAATCGCCAATAGAAACAGGTTGTTTGTAAACAAAAACTACGAAAGTAATCAGTTGGGAAGTATTCAGTAGGACTGCATTTTGTGTTATTTTACATAATTACATTGTATCAATCTCACTTAAGAAAGAAATCTTACTGTGTATTAAAACTCCTGTAAGCTAGAAGTAAAGCTGTCAAATGTTGTATTGAGCAATTAAGTGAAAACTTACACAAATTTTTAAAGAATTTTCAGGACCTTGATGTATAAATTTATTACAATACATTCAATCTATATTAATAATTGAAAGAATTAGATCTTCATCCTTTTCTGATCAAAAGTTACAGTCCTTTAAAAGCATCCAAGATCGGCGAGTTTTGTAATAATTCCTGCAAGTTGGAAAATTAATACCTCACAAACAAAAATAGTTTATGGGCTGCAAAAGGCCAGTAAGGGTTTCTTCAACGTAAACATAAAAATTTTCAAAACTTAAAAAAAGTATGAGATGAGGTATTCTTACTATTCTCCTTGGAAGATTTCATTCCTCCTACACACCTTTCACAGAAAAACAGGCACTCACGGGCGAGGTTGCGGAATTTCGTTGCATGGAGCAATCTCGTAAATTGAAACATTCACAATTCTTTTTTTGTCAATATATAGTCCTAATTCCTTCACCAAAAATATTTTTATACCTTTCTTCAACTTTCATACGGGGCATATGTGGTGATATCTCTTACGATAAGACATTTAGCTGGCGACAGCTTTTTGGAGTGCAGAATTCAAAAATTTCGGATTAAAGGATTGTATACATTCTATAAAAGTGTGAAAGGGAAACCATATGCAAATAAAAATTTACTGTCGCAGAAAGTAATGCATGAACACTGTTCCATGTAAATTTTGTGCTGCATTTGTACAGCAAGATAAATATAAACTTGGAAAATAGTCTTTCCTTGGCAAAAAGCAACAAAAAAATTTTATAAATTTTAATTTAAAATACGTGGTTAAATACAGTTTACCATTCCATAAATCGTTTACTTATGTATTAATTGTGATTTAATTAATCAAAAAGTTGATGTTTTGCTGCATTTGGCAACATCAAGCCTTGCTCCTTATAGGGGAATACACGGGAAATGAAGCTTCATAAGAATGCATACTGTTAACTATATGTGGAATAGGCCATAGTAATAAAAGGGTCCTTTTATCGAATGGATACTCACTCATCAGGGGTGTACTGTGAGCCTCCATGGAATCCGTGTCTGTCAGGAACAGTGGATACGATGGAGATGTCAGTGAACGACCCTCCTCCCACAGCACCTTCTTCAGATGTCATTGTTTTGGGATTACATCCTGCAACCCACACACCAATTACTGGACCTAGGAATGGGAAACCAATGGAAAAATATTCAAGAGTTTTCGGAACATTTGTGTTGTCTGTGTTGCCACGTTCATAAAGAAACACACTCATGATGTCTTAGGGAAAATCGTACTTTCCAATAACTTTTTCCTTCAGCAACTTGAACTTAATTGCGTCTTTCCCAAACCATTATTATTCTGAAGGAAGTGTCGCAAGGGAGTTACCATTTTATTAAGGATTATCACAGTTCATGACAGAAATATGAAATAATTCAGCAGTTTTTCCTTTAAAAAAAAGAATGATACTGTCAGGATGGCTCCCCTTGACTCCCTGGGCAGTCGCCTGCTAATGCCAACTGTATCTGTGTTAGATTAAGTATAAAACAAGTTATTTTAATGGGTTTGAAAGCTTGTGCTTGTTAATATTAAGAGCAGTGGATACAAGCATACAGCCATGCTCTGGTACACTCTGTGTATAAAGAGAGACTTTAAGGGGGCGAAGGATATGTGATCCTAGGGCAGGGCCATTGGGCAGCAATTTGCTGTCTGATGCCTGTCAAGACTGTCATGCGTGGTGCAGAGCCACATCCTCCACGAGGTGCCCCTGGTTTCGCTAAACATGCCGGATCTAGACCTGGCTGGTCAATAAAATGCTCCCTTCACTAGGGAGGCCCCCTGCAGGTGACAAGGTGACCGCATCTGCGGGGCAGAGGGTTGGAAGTCGCTAGCAGCATAAACTCCGGATACCGGGCGACCTCAGGTTTAAATTTAGCCTTACCCATGCATGGGTGGACCTCTTATTTCCCTAGCTACTCGTGGGACCAATATTGATACCAGATTTTTCAAAACCTCTGAGGGCTCTGCAAAGTGCCCCCCCAATATGGACTGTCTTAATCCGACATCTTCCCTGGAGGAAATACTACTCCTTGGAGCCTCGCAAGAGACTCCGGGGAGGATCAATTCACCTGGGAAGGGTGAGTTATCATACTCCTCGGAGTCGACAGTCAAGGAGGCACCAGGAATTGGTGACTCCGACTCTGGAGCGTCAGGCGCCACCCTTGGGAGTATTTCTCGTAGGTTGGAGAAACTCACTACCAAGGTGAGGACCAGCAGGGCGGAACGGAGAAGGCGGAGGAAGGAGAGAATCCACAAAGAAGGGAAAGGTCCACCCACTGCCAAAGATAAGACCCAAGGGCAACCTCGAGGGACATCAGGCGGTGGGGAGGGCCGAACCCTTAAAGGAAGTAAAAGACCTAGGGTGCAGGGTGACACTCCTGAGTGTTCCAGGTCCCAGGTCCCAGGTCAAAAAGGCCAAGGCTTGTTCCTATGCTGAGGCCACCAAGGGGAAAGAAAAAGATGGCCATCATCCCAGAGAGCTACCCTGCAGTTGTCATGACTCAGGAGTGGCATATCGAGATGAAGGGCAAACTGGAGGAGCTCTGGGGTTCTACTCCTGAGGGTCAAGCCCTACCCTCTTTTGAGGGGACGAGGCTAATCAATGAAGCCTTGGAGGTCATCTGCGAAGATGATTACTCCATGGTGTGGCTGGGCAATGCAGTCGAGAAGGTGGATCCCCTTGCAGGAACCATCTTCAAGGCTGTGGACGCTGACCAGCTGGTGAAGTGGAAGAAGGTGATGGTCTGGGTGCCTGGGCCAATTAAATTTGATACCAGGACCCTCTTCGAGATTTGAGAGGGTTAACCCAGGCCTCAAGACCACCTTGTGGAGACCCTACGATAGGGTAACTTCACCTAGTGGCATGAGATTCGTCATTGGGGTGGATGAGACCTCTGCAGGCACTATTGCTGGGCCTGGTTTCAGGAACTCAATAGACCTGCACAAGGCTATTTTCTCCTTTATAGGTAAACCAGGGGCCGAGGCGGAGTCTGAGGCACCTTGAGAATCCACAAAGGTGATGGGGGAGGAAGTCGGTGAGGGGGGTTCCCAAATATAATGGGAGTCCCCTTCATACAGGCAAACCTCCAGCACAGCAGCGCCACAACTAGGGTCCTGGAGGAAATCCTCTCAAAAGGTAAGATTAAGGTTGCTCTAATACAGGAACCCTGGTGCTATACGGTTAGAATTAGAGGACTTAACCTAAGGGGAGGTCAGATCATACCATCTACCTCTGCGAATAGGCCTAGGACTTGTATATACATTAATGGGGTAGATGCTATGCCTCTACCACAACTGAGTTCTGTGGATCTGGCAGCAGTGGTGATGTCGTTTCAAGAACGGAACATGATTAGGAGGATAGTTATCTGCTCTTCCTCTCTACCGTATGATGCTCCAGACCCTCCACCCAATAGGGAACTGGAGGATCTGCTGAACTTCTGTAAGACCAAGAGCTGGGACCTCATGGTGGGATGCGACTCTAACTCACACCACTCTGTGTGGGGGAGTTCAGATGTCAAACCTACAGGGGAATCCCTTGGAATATCTTATGACAACTGAGTTGCAGTTACTCAATAGAGGATCACAGCCTACCCTCAGGAACAATGTAAGGGAGGAAGTGATTGATATAACTCTGTGCACTAGCAACATAGGGCATAAAATTAAGGGATGGAGAGTTTCAGGGGAGACATCGCTGTCTGACCACTGCCACATTCTATTTACGCTAAGCGAAGAAGCGAGGCAAGCCATCGCATATAGGGATCCCAAAGCCACAAATTGGGATATATACTGTAGTGAACTAAAGAGTGATATTGAAGGTATCGCTCAGCACAAGTTCAGGAAGCAGGACGAAATAAAAGCTTCAGTGACATTTTTGCACTGGAGCATCATCTCGTTCTATGAGTAAAGCTCCTCCCTAAATGTTAAGAAAGAGGGCCAACAGCTCTCTTGGTGGGGAGCAGAGCTAGAAGGTCCCGTAAGCAAACAAGGAGACTTTTCAATAAGGCCAAGCAGATCAAAAACCACCAACATTGGGAAAGTTTCAAGGACGCCCAACGAAGGTACAAAGCAGCGATCAAACGATCGAAAAGGAAGTCTTGGAGGACCTTCTGCAGTAATGTGGAGGGGGTATCCGAACTCTCAAGGCTTAATAAAAGCTGATCAAAGGATCCAGGGGCCGGTGTGGGGGCTCTTCAGCTTCCCTTGGGTGACTCCACGACATCCAACAAGGAAGCACCAAAGTCGACAGGATGCATCAAAGGAGGACTCCCATCCACCTGTCTCAGGTAGAATGGAGATTGTCCTCCAGCATTGTTACTTATGAGAGCACTAGGTGGGCTATAATTAGCTTAAGCCCGTTTAAATCAGGTGGAGTAGATGGAGTCTTTCCTGCACTTTTGCAGGAAGGTATAGAATAGCTCCTACTTCCACTTATTAGGATTTATCGTTCTTGTATAGCATACTGCTATATTCCACATGCCTGGAGGCCAACCTAGGTAGTGTTTATGCCCAAACCAGGGAAAACAGACTATACCCAGGCTAATTCCTACAGAGGTATAAGTCTTATGTCTTTTCTACTTAAGACACTGGAAAAGATGGTGGATAGGTACATTAGGGATGGTCCACTTAAGGATTACCCCCTACACACCAATCAGCATGCTTACCAGAAAGGAAAGTCAGTGGAATCTGCTCTGCACAACCTTATCAGTAGAGTTGAGAGAGTAGTAGATCAGGGCATGTACGGCATGGGTACATTCTTAGACATCGAATGCACACTACCATGCCACGTCTCTTCCACACTGTTTAGGGAATGCTTTGTGAGCAAGGGGGGCAGCCTCCACCTAGTGGCACGAACTGCCGCCCGAGGTCCTCACTGAGTTCAGTGGTTAGAATACCTGCCCGGAAAGTGGGAGACCTGGGTTCGAGTCCCAGTCATGTCACTATTTTTCACACTTGTTATTCCTTGGGATTTAGCCACACAACTTCAATGTGCAAAGTTAACACCTTTACCTCAATCCTTACAGTTGTTCTGTTTACAAGGAAGAGGAATATGGTGGGCTTGAGAGTTCCTTCCCTTCACGGGAGGGAATTGAGGCTCTCTGACACTGTCAGATATCTGGGTTTGACTCTGGACTCGAAGTTGTCTTGGAGTCTAAATCCGGAACTACCCTTTGGGCGTGCAGAAGAGCCTGCAATAGAACCTGGGGATTACATGCTAGAGGCATGCAGTGGATTTATAGCATGATAGTAAGACCTTACTTACTATACGGCTCAATTGTGTGGTGGAGAAGGTCACGGCTGAAATGTGCCAGGATCAAGCTCAATCACAGACAAAGAATGGCTTGTCTTGGTATCTCCAGGGCCATGAGGACTACCCCAACCCTGGCATTAGAGACCTTGCTAAACCTCACACCACTTTATGTGGAGATAGAGAAGCAAGCAAGAACTAC
>KZ309185.1:135015-171063 GCA_000376725.2 Ladona fulva | reverse complement strand
GAGAAAATATGACTATACAGTGGAACAGTGAAATATCTGCTAGAGAACATCTTTATAGAGTGCTATTACAGGAAAATTCATGAACTCAAATTCAACAATTGCGTTAGTTGTACCCCTGTATAACCATAAAAGTTTTTCAAATTCTGTTTCTTTAATAATGTACCTCACATTTTGAATTGAAACTATATTTTACAAAATGTAAATGTAGGAGCCAATTTTAGCATTGAGTGGGATATTCCCCATCAGTCTCTTCTAAGGGAAGAACTTTAAATAAAAAGTTGCTTGATTGTGTCCTTTATAAGCAAATTCACGTTAAAAACATATCAAATTATTTTATTAAATTATATTAAATTGGATAGATCGTACATTTTGTTGATGTTGATTGTTATAGTACATAGATTCATTGTTATAGTACATATATTCATTGTTATAGTACATATATTAACTATTATTATTACTTATTACAAACTTAATTATTATTTAATTTTGCATTCCTCTAAATAATACATTTGTCTACATAATTTTGCATAACTAAGAATAGTAATATAATATAAGGTTTTAAAATAGTGATCCCGTATGATGTAATATTTTTTCTGCTCCTGAAGCAGAGTAAAAGCGTGCTTCCTTCCGAAACCATTATATTAATTAATTACAAATTACATAAATCTTATGTTAAATTTATTTTTCCTAGGTAAATAAGAAAAATGTGTTTATTTATTTAAAATATTTGCTACTTCCCATAGAAAGTATGTCCATTACTATTAAATTACCTAAATTGTTTGTATGTTACATACATTTATTTCTCTTCAGCACTGATGAACGAAATAAATTTCCCAAAAATAAGCGTAGGGTGGTATTTGCACTTCTAAAATTGCTTAGACAGCTGAAGCTTTTCCACGCATATGTGCCACCGCTGGGCATCGAACCCGAGGCAGCTTTCAACAAAGGCAAGTGCCGTTCTTCTTTTTTGCTATTTGGTAGTTTAACTAGGCATCGCTAAGGGCGGTTTATTGAACTAAGGGGAAAAACCCGAAATCGTGCGTAGGACCAGAGAGAGAAGGGTTTATAGTTAAAAGAATGGTCAGAGAGTTGTATAGAGATATGGAGTGATAAAGGAAGTTCCCTGCAACCCATGGACACTGAGAGATATGAATAGCGGGTAAGAGGGGTCAAAGGGGAAGAAAGAATCAAGATAGAGTTAACAGGCTCTAAAGAGAGGTGGAGGAAAACAGTGGGGGTCAGGTCAAAGAGATGCGACAGTTACAAACTGTGCAGGTGGATTTCAAGTAATAATGTTTCCTAGTAGTAGTCAATGAATATGCATTCTCAAGGTAAATTTCTAAAAGTTGAAAGCTTTGATCAAACATATCATAAATTATTAGAGAACTATGTGATCATAGGGCAAGAACCCACGATAACGACATATGCTGGGAAGCCAAAATGATTGGGAAGTAGGAATCAAAGAAACGACTTTATTTGGTATCATACTTTGCAAACCGGCAGGGAGAAATCTTTCAAACGGAAAACAATAAGGATCGAATTTGATTCTAAATCATACTAAACGTTTCTTGACTGAGCTTCTGGGCTGAGCCAGTAAACACGGTGATAGTTCAGGTGTACTTGCCCACTAGCGAACATAGTGGTGATGAAGTAGAACTTGTTTATGAACAATTAGAAGAAGTAATGGGAAGGGTTAGAGGAAATGATAAATAAAATGGAGGAAAGATGGAAAAGGGTTAACACAGAACAAGGACGTACAATGTATAGGGCTCTAAATAACGAACTGAGAAGGGAAACAAATAGGGCAAGGAAACAGTGGTGGTAGGGTCAATGTAACAAAATATAAAAGCTGGACGAAAGTGGGAGGATCGACATAATGTATAGAAAGGTGAAACAGTTAACGGGAAATAAAACATGAAACAGAACAACCACAAAAAAAGATAATAATGGTAAAGTTATAAGAGATCCAGCCAGCATAAGGGAAAGGCGAAAAGAATATGTTGAGGAACTATATGGGAAGGACATGAAGCCAACAAACATAATGTTAGAAAGTGAACAAGAAGTGGAGGATGATGATGTTGGACCTGGGATACTAGATAGTGAAATTGACAGGGCATTGCGTGATATGAAAGGAAATAAAGTAACAGGCATTGACGAGTAACCAGTTGAGCTACTTAAAAACCTTGGGGAAAAGGGTAAGAGAGAATTCTGTAATTTAAGTAGAAAAATTTATGATGATTGGGAGTGGCCAGAGGATTTCACTAAGACAATCCTGATTCCTTTACAGAAAAAGAATTCTGGGGAATGCTTATGGGTGTCGGGATTATCGTACAATCAGTTTATACAAAATACAAATCAGAGTATTATCTCACGCGGCAAAGGTTATTCTAAGAGTATTGAATAGAAGAAAAAATTAAGGGGCAAATCGGAGAAGACCATTTGGCTTTAAGAAATTAGGGATGCAATCTGGGCAATGAGGGTACTAGTAGAACGAAGCCTAGAATTTAAAAAGGATATACGTGCATGTTTTGTCGATTTTGAAAAGATTTTCGATAGACTTCAATGGCCAAAATTAACGGGAATTTTAATGAAAATTGGGTTGGACTGGAAAGATAGGAGTTTGGTGCTAAATTTGTACTTAAATCAAACAGCGCAATTTAGAATAACTGAGGGGAGTCGCAATGGGCAGAGTTAGGGAGGGCGGTAAGACAAGGCTGCCCATTATCATCATCACTTTTTAATTTATATGCAGAGGAATTGGTGAATGAAGTTCGGGAAGAAATAAGGAAGGGAGTGATAGTTGGAGGGAAAGTGGTGAAGTCAGTAAGATATGCAGACGATAAAGCTATTGTGTGCAATTCCAAAAAGGGTTTACAAATACTTGTAAATGCACTAAACGATAAGGCAAAGGTTATGGAATGAAAATAAACATAGGTAAAACTAAAGTAATGAGATTCACTAAGGGAAAGAAGGCTAACAGTCAGGGTGGATGGGGAAAAACTAGAGCAGGTGGACAAATTCTCGTACTCGGGTAGTGAGTATCTTGAAATGGGAGGTGTAGAGATGAGGTTCGAAAAAGAGTTGCATTGGCCAAAGAAGCTTTTATGAAGCGAAGGGAATTAATGACAAAGGGTCTCGGTAAAGGATTCAGGAAAAGATTGATAAATCCTTTATATGGAGTGTTTTACTGTATGGGTTTGAAAAATGTACCTTACAAAAAGAGGACATCAAAAGATTGGAGGCATTTGAGATGTGGGTGTGGTGTAGAATGGAAAATATGGTGCTAGAGATGGTTGGGGAGAAAGGGTTTTAAGGGATTGCTGAATAGCGTGATGATAGAATGCAGGGGAAGAGACAGAGGGGAAGGCAAAGGCAAAAAAATGTTAGATGACATAAAGGGGGGGGGGGTGAGTTACCAGGTAACGAAGGAAAAGGCTATGAATGGGGAATATTAATACTTTGTTTTGTAGTGCCTTTCCGTTGCTTCCCTGCATAGAAAAGATAAATTTTTCCATATTCTGCTCACAGGCTCACTTCTCATCCACAGTGAAGAAGGTGTCTACAGAATTTCAGAAAAAAAAAAAAAGATTGAAAAATTCCAGTCCCTTTTTATCAATTCCTTCAACAAATATATCTCTGTAATTTTCTTAAGATTTCATATGCTGCATGTCTAGACGCATATCTTAAGGTACTCTTGCAAACAGGGAGCTCTACATGGAAGAGTAAAGGCCTTTGCGGGAAAAGATCAGACGGATTCGATCCCAATAAGATTGCTATTGTTTGAAAAGCACAAGAAAGTGAAATCTGATACTAAGCAAGCAATGTGTAATGCCCTCCGTAACTTCAAGCAGACATTTCTTGGTGATTGCTTAGAAGAGGACCCCAAAGTTTTTTGGTCTTACGATAGAGAGGCACAGGGAAAAATACAAACAGTAGGTTCATTAGGATACAAGCAATTGGAAATGCATGGTTCATATGCCTGAATTTAGATGCAGAAATTGAAAGAGAAAAAGCCACAGCCAGAAATCGAACCCGGGTCTCCCACTTTTCGTGCGGGTGCTCTGTCCTCTAAGCTACCACGACAGAATGATCCCTACTTCAATTTCTTGGGCTATGATGGGACTGTGTTCTACAGAGGGTCCATCAAAGATGGCTCCAACCTCCTGTGCACATGCGGGACTTCGTAAGGACAGGAACGGCGCAGTAGATAAGCGATCAGAAACGTATGGTTCACATGCTTGAATTTTGATGCAGAAATTGAAAGAGAGAATAAAATTGAGGGAGGGATCGTTCTGCTGTGGTAGCTTAGAGGACAGAGGACCCGCCCGGAAAGTGGGAGACCCAGGTTCGATTCCCGGTGGTGGCAGACTTTTTCTCTTTCAATTTCTGCATCTTGTTAAGGGACATCGATGGTAATATAACTTGCGAAAATGGAAGTGAACATCCTAAACGAATTCTATCAAAGCGAATTTACGGCTGACAACTGCAAAGAGACCCTACCAGAGATTAGTACACCTGAGTCCATGTCAAGTGTATGTTTCACCAAAGATGGAATAGTTAAACTTTTGCACAAAATTAAGCTGAACAAATCGCCAGGTCCAGAAGGAATTCCAGCTAGAGTATTAAAAGAACTGCCAGAAAGCGTTGCGCCATACCTCCGAATTATATTCTATAAGTCAATAAGCGAAGGTAGTGTCCCAATAGATTGGAAGCTAGCAAATGTTACACCTGTTTAAAAAAGCGGACCAAAGGAGGACCCAAGAAATTATAGACCTTTATCATTAACTTCCCTCCCTGGTAAAATAATGGAGCATATCGTTGTCAGCTCACTCACGAAGTTCCTAAATAGTAATCGATTTCTCTGTAAGAACCAGCATGGCTTTCGAAAGGCGTGATCATGCAAAACTCAACTTGTGCTACTCGTTCATAACATTTTAACATCTGCCGAGAGTAAAAAGCAGGTGGACGCTATTTTCCTAGATTTCAAAAAGGCCTTCGACAGAGTTCCTCACTATAAATTAATTTACAAATTAAAATTAGCAGGCATTAATAAGGAAGTAATTGACTGGGTAAAAGATTTTCTCCATGAGAGGGAAGGGATTAGTTTGAACAAAGTCAAAGTTACTTCATGCATACCTCAGGGCAGCGTAATTGGACCTCTTCTCTTCCTTATATATATCAATGACCTGAGCGACGAGATATATAGCTATATGAGGATATTTGCGGATGATTCGGTAATATATAAAGAAATAACAAATACGTAGGATTGTTATATCCTATCAAACGACTTAACCAACATTCATAGGTGGTGCGAAAAATAGCAATTAGAACTTAATGTTAGTAAATGCTCCGTTGTTAATTTCTTCAAAAGAAAACAAATTTGTTTGAATTACCCGTACAAAATTAACGGAATAAATTTAAATGTAATAGAGTCAATTGAATATCTTGGGATCACTCTTGCAAATATCTTAAACTGGAGCATTCATATCCGAAAAATATGCGGTAAAGCAAACAAAAAGCTTGGCTTCATAAAGCGCATTGTAGGTAGATGCGATGAAAACGTTAGAGGGCAATGCTATTTCACCTTGGTCAGACCCCATCTTGAATATGCAGAGAGTATATGGGATCTGGCAGACGGAACGTACACCCGCAAACTCGAGAAAGTGCAGTGCAAGGCAATACTTTTTGTGAAAAAATGCAACGATAAAAAAGCTAGTGTTATGAAAATGCTCTTGCATGCAGGTTGGGAATCCTTGAAAGAAAGGAGATTGGAAGCTAGGCTGCAATTACTTGATAAATTTCGAGACGTCAGACGACGTAATGAATATTATGCAAGCCCCCTGCTATTTTGCCCAATCCAACAATGAGCGTAAAATAAAGGAAATAGATGTTAGGACTAGTCATTTTAAGGACTCATTCTTTCCGTGAACAACACATGATAATAAAAAGATAAAGAAATAGCTTGAACATCCTGTGTTTACACCCCCTGCCACACTCCAAATGGCATGCATGTAGCTGACTAAATTGTTTATAGGATGTTAAATTCGAAATTTTTAGATCAAAGGATCCTATTATACATATTAAAAGCGTTAAAATTAAATGACATACAAATAAAAATTTTCTGTTGCAGAAAGTAACCCACAGAAATAGTTAAGTGCAAATGTTGTGCCGAATGAAAGAATGCCACCATAGCAAAGAACTCAGGAAATTGCCGTACCATGCAGAAATGCAAGAAAATAATTTCAATCAATTTTACTTTACAAAATATAGGTAAATAAATTAAATAATATAGAGATTTTATATTCTCCTGGTGGATAGTTTTTGTGAATTTTTCTCGGGTTAACACCAAGGTAAGTTCAGGATATTTTGCCAACATTTCAATGGCAAACTCTGCCATCTTTTGATGAGCCCTGAAGAAGATGGCAGTATTAGCCATTCAAATGTTGGCAAAATATCCTGAACTTACCTTTGTGTTAACCAGAGAAAAATTCACACAAATAAAATAATGTTTGCTGTATTTGGCAACAGCCAGACTTCCTCCACATGAGGAAATGAGGTTGTATAAGAATCGGTACTTTCAAGTATATTAGGAATGCGACATAGACGGCTTGCATATGTAGATTAACATGTTAATACATAAAAATTGGAATAAAATCGCCGTTTTATGGTCAACATTCACTATAATTTCCGTAAGGCAGTACGCTATCCGGTTACTTTTTACTTGCTAAACGTCCTGTCCTTACCTTTTCATTTTTAAAGTGGTTTTAAGATAAATTAGTGACAATCGCCATCCAATAATACATTATTATGCTCTATGTTTACTTTCAGAAACACGCATGATATTCAGAACATTGATCTTGACCGAACTTTAAACACGTGCATAAATCCTTTATTTCTTCCAAACATAACTCTTGGAGATCTCCGATATGCCTATTCTAAACACTTACCGTAACCAATACAAATTTGGCGCGATATTCAGGAGATGAGAGAGTTTGGCAACAGCGTTCGCTTTAAGAGCAATACTCTCAATTTAATGTGGAATGCTCTATAGAAACGAATTGAGGTCAACCGATTCATTGAAGAAAAGTCAACTAATATTTTATTTACTAGCAAGAATACATCGCTAGACATTTGTCGTGTTAAAGAGGGTGTTTCTGTACTCTTATTAAGGGATTCTGTTTATCAAAGACAACACAGTAATGAGTAAATAAGAAGGGACGTTTATGTATTTTGCAAGTAATTGATTTCGTCTAACCTAGGGTTTCATCTCGTGTATAGCCCTGTTTACACGGTGCATTAACTTGTACAAGTTAATGTACGAATGCATGAACCACCAAAAATGTACCGTGTAAACACACCAAAATGTACAAATGCATGAACGGAAAAATGAACGTGTTCTAATTTGGTTCATGCATTCGTGCATTAACTTGTACAAGTTAATGCACCGTGTAAACATGGCTTAAAACAAGACAGTACACATAATAAGTAGAAATGAAATATTTTATAGATCCCGCGAGGTTTGATATCACAGAACGACCGCATCAGCTGCTATAAAGTCATCATCAGAAAATCCTCATCCATTGACTATACAGTGCCGATTGAAAATAGAACTTTGGAATGATTTTTCCAAATTTTATTGAATGACCTCGGACTAGCGCCGATTCAGCTTTCTTACACTATTTATAATTACATTTTAAATTGTGTAAAAGGTTATTTATTAATGCATCATAACATTACTCAATTACCTTTCAAAAGTTGCAGTTTAGGACTGCACAAACCATCACCGTTATGGAGCCCTTCTAAACTTCAACTAACTCAACCATCAGTAGCAACTTATACTCTACCATTCAAAAAACATTCCGGCTGTACACTCAACCTACACACAAAAGTGTCTTCGTGTAGACGCACCTTAAGAGTAATTTGCATTCACTTTCATCATCTGTGATTTATTTTACTTACAATCCCCATTTGCCGACCTCTTTCAACTCATAACTAAGGCCAAGTTCTACTCTTGTTTCGCATTAAAGTTTTTTCTGGTTGGTTATAACTACGAGGCTAAGCAGAATTGCCACCTAAAGAATATGACCAATTTTATATGAAAACTGTTGAATTTAATCTAGATATATTCGCACAGCTACATGCGTACAAGGTATGTATCATTACAACATGCAACGCTGCTGTAAAAACTATCATCATAAATACAAAATCACTTTCGGCCATCAAAGTATGTTTTCATATCTTACTGCGCGAAATCATTATTTATTCAACAAGAGATGAAGAACATGGTTATAAAATGGCTCCACTGTATCAAAGACATTACGGCTAGGCAGTGACACTCAACAGTGTATACGGACTTAATAGAATCAGGATGATTTATATTTTACGCAGGTTATAAAATCTACTGAAACACTAACAATAACAAAATGACAATCATCAAATTAGTCAAATCCAGCGAAAATCCTAAGTTAGATTAAACATGTTTTACTTATTAGAAGGCCTAGGAAACTCAATTTCAAATATAAGTAACGAATCGAAATCGAATAGAACTTACATAAGTAAGAACGATACTTACGACTTACTTCTTTATTCAATGATACATACCTTAAATGCGCCAATTCTCTCCGAAGAAGAAGTATAACAGTAAGAAGAAATACGTAGAAAATCAATTATTTCCTTCAGCAGACAGGTAGTAAGTTTGCAGTAAATACAATCCAAACAGAAATATGTTTCACATAACCACTGTACATATTCTGATATCCACTTCAGTTGCTATGTGTTGGTAAACAATATCTCTGACAACAATTTCTGATTATACACGTAGGCAACGTTCAACCTACAGAAAATGCCACCTACCACAAACTAAACGTAGTATGCCACAGGATGTAACATCCCCACACTTTCTCCTTCCCAATTATTCAAGTGATGACTGAATGGGCATTCACTAGCACAAATAAAGCAATGACGACTCCGATCACGGTGTTCCAACTTCCATGTTCTTCTTTGGTAATCAAACGCTGGTTACGTCACACGAGTTGGGTAGAACGGGTAGAACACTGTCAATGCCAATATGGCGGATAAGTTTGAACGGCCAATGAAAAGCAAGGAAAGCGCTTTACGCGGATGATTTGAACTTTCAAAAGATTGTTCGTTTTTATGCGACCATATTGCGATTTTCAGGAAAGAAAAGGATAGAGAAATTTAAAGCATAATATTTTTCATTTATTTCTTGAGAAAATAGATGCACAGCATGTATTACAACATCACAAGATTAACCCATAAACATAGCAGTATTTCCTTTGGAATAGTAACAGAATAAACCAACTGCTATCAAACAAAATAAAGCAAAGGAAAACAAGGCTGCAAAAGAAAGCCATGTAAAATAGTTTTCAATTCACTTAACAAGAGCAAAATCATTTCAGATTGGTCAGGGAAGTTTACACATCATGCACCTTGAGCCAGGCAAAGAACCCTCCATCTCACACTTATCTAGATTAGATCAGGATATTCAATATCCTCAAACTACATGAAGAGACTTCAGGAGAACTTTCTCATAACGAAGAAATTTTAGATAATAAACATGTTATAAGTCACTAAAATGATACCTTGGAAACATTACATAGAAGTGATACGAATTGAATCAGGAATGTTTCATCAATTTTTGCAAAATTATTTGATATCTAAATGAAAAACTCCATTGTCTGATAAGATATGAATGGCTGTAGAAAATACCGAAAACTTTTGCAATACAATGTTTGATAACAATTATTACATTACACTGATGTAATTGCTTAAGCCCGTATGACACGGTCCAATATATTGGCCAATAAATTTCCCAATAATTGGCACAATAAAGAGCCCAATATTGGGCGATCTGTTCAGCAAGATGAGAACAATATTGTCACCAATATTGGCAACATTAATGCTCAAATGTCCCGCACGAGTGCGCCACATTCCGCATCATTAAATAGTATGAATAAGCAACGCAAAACTCTTTCGTCCAGATTTTCGATTAATATTTCGAATTATCTTCAAAAACTAACGTGCCACTCTCCTAAGCCGTTACTGGATGTTTCACGTCTTTCACAACAAGAAAGATCCGGATGTTTTCATGAAGCTTTTTGTTTTGGACACTTGGGCACGACCTAACTCACTTCTGATTGGAGATTGGCCAGAGAAAATAGAACATGCTCTAAATGCCAGATTGGGTGAGAAATTGGTCGGGAAATTGGGGATTTTAAATTGGGTTGGAAATTGGCATGTGGCAAACGGTACACAATCCGATCTGAAATATATTGGACCGTGTCATACGGGCTTAAGGGGGAGAAGGGGAGAGATATTATCCGTACGTCTGTGACGTCTTGCAATGACGATTCCAAAATGGCTGACATGTGTTGAAATCTAACTTGGAAGAACATGGACGGTGACATTCACTCAGTAATTTGTGTGCCTTCCGAAAGATGCCAGCGATGCCAGCATTATACAATCAAACTAGAATATATGCCGTCGGTGCAGTAGATGAACGTCGGAAGTGGATGCAAGTGGAACCTGTTGAGTTCGAGGAGTATTTTTGTCGTACGAGAATTCTAGCTGCTACCCTCTGCAAGTTTAAGGGTTATATACTTACCATTAATCTTTAAATTTGTTTATCATATAGACTTACAATAAAGTTGTATTTGTTGGGTATCAGTACGTCCCAGAAGCAAACATTAACGCCAACAAATTTTGGGATTTACTAATAGACCCTCGATGAAATCGGAGGGTCTCCCGGGGAGAGTTATTCTGTATTTTGTCGATGCCAAGGTCTGATTTTGTGTCTCGATATCAGTCGGCCACCTTTGAATATTTGTCGATGGAAATCCACCAAAGAGATTCTATAAACGAAATTGTCAATCGAGATCGATATCCTTGCATACTCGATGTAGATAACTATGTCAATAAAAATTTGGCAATTGAGAACGTATGAATCCGTTAACGAACATGGCAGAGCATTTAGTTGCCTATTTACATGCTGAAGACATTAAGAGGGGTGAAAATATCACCCATAGACGTGTTAGGGATATTTTAAATCCTGAAGTTATGGCTGAGGAATTCTTGGGAATATTTAGGTTGTGAAATATTTGATTGATATTTTACACATCCGTGAGACGGCCAATACGCAATATCGGAATTCCGATTCATTTAAGGGTATTCATTCTTATTTTCATCATTAATTCTCATTTAATGAATTCATACAGAAGTTATTACTTTTATGATATGCACGAATAATGATTCCTTTACAGAATTACCACAGTTATTCCGCCATGTGCTGTAAACTCTGCTATCGTTAGCTATCTGAGGAGATAATATGAGTTTGCCATGACAAAGTTCAATAAGTACACCGTTCTTCGTAACTTCCACAAAATATTTTTATTGTACGACCGGTTTCGGCCTAAGCTTGGCCATTCTCAGTTAAATTTTACAGAAAATAAGCCATTTTTATACATGTCCATGGTTTTTAGCTGTATGGGAGGGGTGGGGAAGGAAAAAGGTTCTTGGTTAGGTTAACGAGGGGGGAAGGGTTTGGGAAGTCATAATTATTGATTAATTGTTTCGTAGAAACTATATCAATAGCTTCCATGGCATTCATCTTAGCCCTTTCTGCAACGGATGCAGTAGTCTTCCTTCGAAGGCACTTGAATGCCCTTCTCCACGCAGGTGGTCTGCAAATGTGGAACCCGGAGTCCCTAGGAGGTAGCAGCGGCGGTGTTCTGCAATCCTCGTCTTTAGAGGGCGGCCACTTTGACCCCTTTTCATACTGACCTTCACAGTTGTCACACTGAAGGGCGTATATACCGGAGAGCGAAGAAGTCTCTCTTTTGCCTCTGAGAAGACTTTCTGTCCAGTTGATAGGAGATGCTCCCTAAAAAAAGGAGGCTTTACCCATTTGGTTTTCGTCTTGACCGGTGGGGTGAGGGAAGGGAAGATTTTTCTTGAAGCTATAGTTCTTAATTTCTTCTTCAGAATTCTTTCCACTATCAACTTTGAATACCCGTTGTTTTCAGATATTTTCTTTAGTGTGTTGAGTTCTTCGTTAAAAGCTTGCGGGGAAAGGGGAATCTGAGTCAGCCTATGGATTATGGCATGAAAAGCTGCATATGGGATATGTGGTGGGAAGACGAATTTGGAATTGTTAGGTCCATAAAACTTAAGGATATTTCAAGGCTCAGAAAACATAGATAACCTTCTTTCTTAAAATAAAGTTAAAATATAACCATTAGAAAACATATTCTTATGTATAGATTAAGGCTAATATTGTATAATGCAATAGAAGATTGTAGCTGGGTTCATTATTAACTGAAATTTTATGACAAAAAATGCACAGGATGAATACAATTAAAATGTGTTTATTCATTACATTTTATGATGTACAGACATACTACATTGGGATGGGATGTGTGGAGATGACCCAGCTAGCACATACCTGCTTTTTGACCCAAAATTTATGTATTGACAACTATTTCCCTATATTTTACGTGATGCTTACATACATTTTGGGTCAACAATTCGGTCTGCGCTAGCTGGGGAGGTTTCGAAAAAGAGTAGCATTGGCCAAAGAAGCTTTTGTGAAGTGAAGGGAATTTATGACTATTGGTCTTGATAAAGAAACCTGGAAAAGATTGGTTAAAATCCTTGATATGGAGTGTTTTGCTCTATGGGTGTGAAACATGGGCCTTACAAAAGGAGGACATCAAAAGATTGGAGGCATTTGAGATGTATGACAAAATGGAAAAAGTGAGCTGAGTGGATAAAAAACAAACATAGAGGTGCTAGGAATGGTTGGGGAGGAGAGGGTTTTAATTTAAGTAACTAAGCACCAACAGAGGAAATGAGTGGGTCAAATATTGAGAGGAGAGAGATTGCTGAAGAATGTAATTGAGGGTGGAATACAAGGGAAAAGACAGAGGGGAAGACAAAGGCAAAAAATGTTAGATGACATAAAGGGTGGGGTGAGTTACCAGGTAACGAAGGAAAAGGCTATGAATAGGGAATATTAGGGCATGTATTTTGGCAACTATGTTGCCATCTTCGGGAGAGAGGAATAACTGAATCAGTTATTCTTCTCTCCCTCTACGGTAAAATAGTTGCTGAAATACATATTGAGAACAATACATGCAGAGCACGACCACTGATAACCCCAACCCCTGCTGGTGGGAATTCCTCAACAGTTAGTTTGCTCGCAAACAACAGCTATTTGGAGCTTTTCACTAACTAATGTCTTACCACAGCTGTAATCCTTATCCTTATAGATACTTCAACAAATAAACCAAAGAGCGGAAAACATTCCTTCATTAATGAAAAAATTGAGATCAAATCATCCAGATACATGCATTTCCTTGGAAATGTGCAAGAATTTCTTTGGCAGGCAATGTGTTATTGATCTTCCCCCAAGTATACCTTACTGATGGCTATGATAATCACCAAACAAGAATATTCTTTAAGGTTTATAGTTACATCATAATACTTAACCAGTATCCATTAGCAATAACCATGACATAGACAGGGCTCCCGGATAGCCAAGTGGGCAACGCGTTCGGCTTCGGTGAAAGCGGTCCCGGGTTCGATTCCCGGTGGGAGCTCACGTGCGAAATGACCTAAGCTGTCGAAGCACTTTTAACAATACTACTAATACATGACATAGACGCATCATCCCGTTAATACATAAGGAAGAGCAATTACGAACCGAATATTTCAAGTATATCAAAGAGGAAAAAGCATACGTACAGATACATATAACAAATGTATTAGGTAGTTTTAATTGTTAAATACAGCATTTTAGTGAAATTCTCTCAATACTAATTTTTTTTTCAATAAACTGATTTCAGATGAATTCAAAGCACTGAAAATACCTGCTGTGTTTACTTCCTGAAATGGAAATGCGCATGCATGAAGGTGGGAAATTTTGTAACATTGCTCTTGACCAAGTAAATGTTCTTCTTCTTCCCCTTTTGCCTTTCAGCGTCAGGGGGGGGGGCTGCCTCAGTTTGTCATCTCCACCCATTTTTTCCATTCTGTCCGATTCCTCCTCATTCTTCTCATTTCACTTGGTGTCCTGCCTCTTTGGCTTCCAATCTTCTCAATCCCATCTTCCCAGGCTATTCTTGGTCTACCTCTCCCCCCATTTTCCCTGCACTTCACTTGCTTTACTTTCCTGTCATCTTCCATTTGAAAAGCATGGCCATACCATTCTGTCTTTCCTCAATTATTTTCTCTACTGGCCTTTGCTTCACTCTCTATTTTCGTATTTTATCTTTTCGGGTTTTATTTTTCGTTTTTCTCAAGTACTTCATTTCATTAGCTTTGATTTTCCTGGCATATTTATCTTGCCAAGGTAGACTTTCTACTCCATATAGTTAAGTGGGAACTAATACTGACTGATAGGACTGCATTTTTGTTTTAATAGATACCTTTTTCTTTCCCAGTATAGTTTTATTGAACTGATGATACATAGCATTTGCCTTTTGCTTTATGTTCAAAATCTATTCATCATATCTCCCATCACTAGAATTATAGTTCCCAAATATTCATATCTATCTACTTGTTCTAGTTCTCGTTTTTATACTTGATAGATTAAACTATGTACAAAAAGTGAACGAAAATAAGCAAGCAAAACTAACCTCATGGGAAAATTTTGGAAATGAAATTGAGCATAATTTTGTAGAACGAAGGAAACAATTTTGGAATGCTATTAAAGCACTGAAAGGAAAGAATAGGAAACCAACTAAAAGTATAAAAAATGAGGAGAATATTCTGGTCACAGACAGGAAAAGTATCCTGGATGAATGGAAGAGATATTACGAGAAAACATTCAGTGATATAAGTAGGACAGACCTAACATATTCATCACCCGAACAAGGAGGAGGAAAAGAAGAGATTATAATAACTCAAGGAGAGGTGCAGGAGGCAAAAAAAAAGAGATTAGGATTTGCAAAGCTGCTGGATATGACAAAATAGCTCGCGACCTTATAAAATTTGGAGGAAAGAACATGGTACAAATTAATACAAAAATCTTCCAATATGCCTGCAGAACAACAACTATACTAGATGAGTGGAAAACTAATATCATAGTACCAATCTTTAAGAAAGGAAATAACAAAGTATGTAAAAACTATCAACCAATTTGTCTTTCATTTGTGATTTACAAATTGTATACAAGGATACTGGAGTAAAAAGCTCAGGAAGATCCCTCTTCGTCGGAGGGATATCTTCCTTTCCTGGATATCCTAATTAGACACAAACTGGATGGGATGCTTGGCCACAGCATATACCGCAAGCCAACACATATGGACCTTTACCTACATGAGAGAAGTCACCACCACCCGGCCTAACTACAGTCCGTGCTCTCTACTCTGGCTCACCAAGCACACGTAAACTCAGACGAAGAGAATGTCAGTAAAGAAATGGAATACCTACTAAAAAGTAAGGATGTATTACTATTACTCCTTAATAGTAAGGATGTACCTTCTGCAAAATGGCTACCACAGAAAGGAGATAGACCTGGCCCTGAAAAGGGCCGTTTCCCATAGCGACAAGAAGTTGGTGAACGAGAACGAACCCACAGCCTAAGCAGGTCTACCGTTCATTGCCCCGATCTCCAGAAAAATTGCAAGAATCCTGGGTAAACATAACATTTGCACCATCCACAAGCCCCCCTAGGAAACTTGGGAATCTTCTCCCCAATGTCAAAGACAAGCTCAGAATGAAAGAGGCCGGGGTATATGATGTTGTTGTGTTCATCACAAATTCAACGATAGTTGAACACAATTGATGACAGTCTGGGATGGTCCAGGAGGTGATTTGTTGCAGTCCATTGCCGAGGTGGAGAAGGTAGATACAGGTTCCACCACCCCAAGAGTGGTGGCGCAGGAAAATGTGCCGCGGTGGACTGCGATGGTACGCGTTCAATGGTGATTTCGACTGGCACAGATTTCCGACATTATGACAGATGTCATCTTGACCGGCAACTTTAATGCCAATTTTGACTAAATTACTCATGATGCCTCATTTCTCAATAATACTTTCAAATCACATGGTCTTCATCATCTGCCTTTACATTCTACTCACCACACATCCACTTCATCTACATGGATCGTTGCTATACTCACCACCAAAATAGATAAAGTTCTTACTTATGGTCAACTATCTGCATTGGGAATCTCCAGCCATGATTTAATATATGTTGCTTTCTCCCTAAAATCCATCCAAAATTCACTAACAACCGTAATTTAAAAAATATCAATGAAGAACAACTTTTCATCGACGCTGCTACCATTCCTTGGGAATCAATTGAATATCTTAGTGATATCAATGAGAAAGTTGACACGTTAAACAAATTCATACATCACCTACTTGACAAGCATTGTCCAATCAAAGCGATCCGTGTGTCCAAGCCTAAATCTCCCTGGATTAACTCTGAAATTAGGATATCTATGACAAAACGCGATGCTGCTTTTAGAAATTTCAAATTGTCCAAAAATATCGAGCATTTTAATCGCTATATACTATTGAGAAATAGAACCACACAGCTTGTAAGAAATGCGAAGATAAAGTACATTTATCAAATAGCTAGCAATGGATTAGGATACTCTAGGGCATGGAATACCCTCGAGGATATTGGCATTGGCAAATGTAACAAACCATCTCTCCCTACTGACATTTCGCTTCATGAACTCAATAAAGACTTCATCAAGCCAGTCCCACACGTCAGTGATAATCTCAAAAATTCATACATTAAACATATCAATGACCGTGCTAAATCTTCTGCTAATTTTTCGCACCCCAATTTTGAATTCTCGTTAGTATCCCAAATGCATGTCCTCCGCTCTCTTCAAAAAATAAAATCTCAACTCTAGGAGCCGACGGCATTCCCATATCTTTTATCCTAAAATTAATCCCATTCATAATACCAATCATTACAAATATCTTTAATTGGTCTTTGCAACTAGCAATATTCCCATCATTGTGGTAACTAGCACTTGTTCACCCTCTTCCTAAAAATCTCATTCTAACACCATTACTCAATATAGACCAATAAGTATCCTATCGACATTAGCTAAGGTATTTGAAAAATTAATTCACCAACAAGTTACCTCCTATCTTAATAGATATCATCTCTTGGATCCTTTTCAATCAAGCTTCAGTAGCTTATACAATACAACCGCAGCACTCATCAAGATCACTGACGATATTCATCTCTCTATGGAGCACAGACAAGTAACTGTTATGACACTTCTTGATTTCTCCAAGGCTTTCAACTCCGTTAACCACGAAATATTATTCGGTAAACTTCGACTTCTGTGTTTTTCCCCTCTATCTATTTAATGGTTCTCGTCGTATCTTCAGGAACGTCTTCAGAAAGTAATTTTTAATAATTCCTCTTCCGAATGGCTTCCAGTAAGCAGTAGTGTCCCACAAGGATCCACACTTGGACCCTTATTATTTTCCATTTATATCAATGATATCTCTTCCGTCCTTTCCCATTGTAAATACCATTTTTATGCTGATGATCTTCAACTTTACATTCATTCTCCCATAGCTGCACTTAAGAACGCAATAAATCTCATGGACTCTGATCTTGATGCCATAAATAGTTGGAGTCTCAATAACCAACTCTTAATTAATCCAACCAAAAGCCAATCCATCATAGTAGAGTCCCCAAAACTTCTCTCCGCAGTCAACCACAATCACCTGCCTCCTGTCGAAATTGGTGATGAACATATCCTCTTTCATAAATCTGTAACTAATATTGGCCTAGTGATCAATGAGTCTCTTACCTGGGGTGATCATGTCACTAATATATGTAGCAAGGTCAACCAATCCCTTAATTCTCTTATGTGGCTTAAGAACATTCTTCCGCAATCCCTTAAAAATACCTCGTTACTTCACTTTTATTTCCACTTTTTGACTACGCCAATGCAGTTTATCAAGATCCTTCTGATGAACTAGCCACTAAATTACAAAAAACACAAAATTCATGCGTTTATTTTATTTTTGAGTTAAGGAAATTCGACCACATTTCACCGCACTATAGACAGCTATTCTTTCTTAAATTAAATAACCATAGAAAGCTTCATCTTCTCCAACTCTTCTTCTCAATCAACTTTCACAATGAACCTCATTATCTTTCCACCTTATTCAATAGTATGAACACAATCCACCACCACCGAACAAGAGGAAATAACTTAATACAAATTCCTACGCACAGATCTGACAAATACAATAAATCTTTTCATGTCACCGCCTGTAGACACTGGAATGCACTCCCTCCTATACTCAGAAATTCACTTTCCCCACCCTCATTTAAGGAGCACCTTTCCAAACTCCTTCTTTCCAAACAGAATTGCACAGACAATAATGAGAATTGCATTGTCACTCATTTTTGTCCGCTGCCTAAATACCAAATTTCTGCTTTTCTGATCATCAGCAGAGGAGAAAATTTTAACTGATGCAACATGCCCAGTTAATCTTTCTCTTAAGTGTGAGCCAACTGCAATATAACATAACCTTTTGCCCTAAAATAATATATGATCAAAGTTGTTAGTTAGCATGGCAAGTAAAGTATGAGATTGCTCTTATAAAAAAGTAGCACATGAATTCTTCATTGCGTTACATTTGTATTCAACTTAAGATAATTGAAGATGAGGAGAACGTGGCTCTGTCCTACAGGCAGAAAGAAACTTTGGTTGATTTAGTATAATTTTGTATTGATGAATTGGATTTGATCAGGCGTAAGAGACAAAGCACATTCTAGTTACATACCTTGCCCACATGACGGGTGTTGTATCCTTGCGATGATAATAACAAAACTCTTACCTTGTAGATTTATTGAACTGTTAGACCATTTGTAACATTAATAACTCTAAATAATCACAGAGCTCACAATAGCTTCACTTGCATTGGGTTTTATCTTTCTCTAACAACAGAACAGAAAATAAATAGAATTAAACAATGATATCAAACAAACAAATAGCAACGTGTCTCTATAACATTCCTCCTTCCTTAAATATTCTTCTTTTTCTTCTATCTTCTAATCATGGCCTGGCATTCCTCAATCAGTCTTTTCAGGGCAACACCCTTATTTAGACGCTCTGATCTCCGTGATGGGTAAACTAACTTAGCTTGATCTACATGTGGAGGCCTAGACAAATTTGGGTTTGGTGATCTTGGTTGAGGTGAAATATTCTGGTTGGTAATGGCAATGCTGGAACATGGAGGTTTTCTAATGGCAACTGAAGAACTGGAGTTTTAGGTTCGGTGATACATTCAAAACTCCTCAAAATTAACTGATCTATGTGGCGTCTCCAAAGCTTGTCCCCAACTCTGACTTGATACTTAAACGGTGCAATGCGGTATAAAATTGTGCCAGCAACCCACTTGCACTGCTGTGAACGGTAATCACGAGCCCAAACGGTATCTCCAATGTGAAAACTCCTGATTTTTTTTCTGGATTTGCTTGTTTCTCTTGAGATATTTCTACATTTTTCTCTGGCTTGATAACAAGGGTCACAAAATCCAAAAACCACCAAACACGGGAACGTCAGACATTTATCAGATTACCTGCCCAGATTGCAACCTTAAATATATTGGCCAAACAAAAAGACGGGTGTTAATTAGATTTAACGAACATATAGCTCATTTTAAAGCAGGCAGATACTCAAATTCTAGTGTAGCTAGTCATATGCAAGAGCAAGCTCATAATATTTTGTTAGAAGACTTAAAGTTATTAATAATCATAAATTATGGTTTTAATGCTTGGGAGAATTTATATATTTATAAGAATNATATTTCGTTAGGAGACTTAAAGTTATTAATAAACATAAATTACGGTTTTAATGCTTGGGAGAATTTATATATTTATAAGAATCGTCATTCCATCATGAATTCCAACTTAGACTTTGATAAAAGATTGTATTGTTTATTGGACTCCGCTGGTTGATTCTCTTTTGTTTTGTGACTGTCTCTATAGCCTGGGCTGTTCACTGTCAGTCACTTTCTCGCCTCTGAAGACTCTTTGAGTGCGAATTGCGCGTAAGGCTTGACGTTCCCGTTTTTGGTGGTTTTTGGATTTTGTGACCCTTGTTACATTTTGCCACCAGCGGCACTCCATTTATTCTCTGGCATGATAAAAACTGCGTCTAATGGAAGGCGAACTTGATGCCCAATTAGCAGATTGGCAGGAGTAAAGCCAGTGGTAGCATGTGCAGTATTTCTGTAGGTCAGCAGAAATCGATATACTCGTCTCTGCAAGCGATCTAGGCCTATGTCCAGGTTTCCTAGAACCAACTTCAGCGTTCTCACAAAATGCTCTGCCTCTCCGTTCGAACAAGGGTGGTATGGAGAAGTACAAAAATGTTGTATTTGGAACTTTTTACAGAAACATTTGAATTCTGTGGATGTGAATTGCGGCCCATTATCTGAGACCAGTTGTTCTGGTACTCCAAAGCGTGCAATTACACTGGAAATTGCATTAATTGTAGCCTGACTGGTTGCATTCTTCATGGGGAAAACCTCTGGCCACTTTGTTCTGGCGTCTACGATAACTAACCAGTGTAAACCATGCAAAGGCCCAGCAAAATCAATATGTAATTGGTTCCATGGCTTTGCTGGAAACTCCCATGGGTGGACAGGAGCTTAAGCTGCTTCTGATCATTGGTCTTGGCAATGCAGGCACTTACGAACAGTTTCCTCAATTTCTTGATCCATGTTTGGCCACCAAACTCTTGTATGGGCCAAGTTCTTCATGTTAAGAAATTCTTCTCAGGTAGACAACCAGGTTAGTTCTTCGGTGTAAACTGACGTTTCAGCAACGTCCTCTGTTGCCATCTTCAGGGATGTCGAGTGTGTGTGTTGCTGGGTATATATACTCATCCGGCGGCTCCCTCCTCCTCTTCTGATTGGTCAGAATATTTTCTCTTCTGATTGGCTGTTCTGGTTGTTCGAATTTTCCGTATTGTTGGATTCCATTTTTTACTTAGGAAAATTCCCTTGTCCTTATTCAAGTTATTTTCTTGAAGGCGAATTTCTATTGCCTCCTTGTAAATGCGGTCCCAGAACTAACCCAGTTGTCTACCCGAGAAGAATTTCTTGGCATCATACACCGGGAAAACATCAAACTCTTCAAGTTCTTCATTTTAGTCATACCAGGATGTCCTTCGTGCAATTCGTATAGCACAGCTGATTGTAATTCTTTTGGGATGACCATCTTAGAGCCCCAGAAAATACAGCCATTCTCGATAGTTAGCTCACTTTCATGCTTATGAAATGGTTCCAACTTTTTCTCAATTTTCTCAATCACTTATATGTCATTTTTTTAACGTCCTTGTTTTCAGAACTTTCATTATTTTCTGTATGTAATAATTTTTTCCCGAATTTATTACAATTATATATTTATTTTATTTCCCTCCTTTCAACAATTGTATGTTTCATCATTATACTATAAACTATGTGCATTTTAATATTTCTTTTTATTTTTAATATCTGTATTTACATTTGTATTTTTAAAATTTTTAATATTCGTACCAATACTTTTAATGATTGTATTTTTAGTATTTGTACCTTTAAAATTTGTATTTTAACATTTGTATTCACATAATTTTATNTTCAACATTTGTATTCACATTTTTTATTTTCAATGTCTTTATTTTTATTTATTAAGGTTGTATATTTCTGTTATTCTTCTTCATATTTTTCTCACTGGTTAAATGGGACTTCATAGTCTCAATTTTGCCAAATAAAGTCCCATGTATGTATCTTCTGTCCTTCTTAATGATCAACCAATCCCTCCTGCCATGTCTACAAAATTTCTTGGTTTTCACATAAATAATCATTTGTCCTGGACCAAAAGTATTAACAATAGCATTAATAAGGCGCAGTTCGCAAAATTCAAACTATTCCCACTCTTAAATAAATGTAGCCCTCTTTCCTCAAGTAACAAATTGCGACTGATTAACTCATTTATTGTCCCTCATCTAACTTATACCTCTATTTTATCCTTTAATTCATTGAATTATAACATTAAAAAAATTGAATCTTTCTATAACCGCTGCATAAGATCTGTTACTACAACCAATAGACTTGTACCATTGAAAGAAATTAAAACTTATCACCAGCTCACCTCTATCAGTAATTTAGTAACTAAAAGAATAGAAAAGTTTAACTTAAAACTTCAGAATATCGACAACCCCATTCTCAATACAATATGGGACTATTCAATTAGAAAAAGAAAGCCTAAAATTGCCAAAGCTATTAATTTATAAATTTGATTTCAACCTTACAAAACTGTACCAAAACATAAAAGGCAGACTACATAATCCATCATTCATCTATAGATCATCTCATTAATCATCAACCAAACATTTACATAACCTACACCTAAATTTTCAGTCATCACACTCATAGCATTTACTCACACCACAGGAGCATTACCAAATACTCATTCTTCTGAAGTCCAAGCAGCATAGCATTATCACTGCCAGTCTGTTTTAAAACTACTCTATCAACTTAACTCCCACCTCCACTATCTACCTTTAAGAAGTTGACCCTTTACCTCAAATACATCCTACCTTCTTGTTGTCTCTGCATAATCGTTGTCATTGTTCGATCCATTATTTCCCGCTTACCTTTATGCCACCTGTACTATCGCCCATATGAGTGCCATCAACGACATGGATTGGGCCAGACTTGACAAGTTGTACCGAACAATTCTCAACATCCTTGAAAATGGCAGCAGAGACAGTTGCCGAAACGCCGGAGCAATCCAGCTTTCTCACCTGGTTGGAACATGTGAAGCCTTCCTCAGCCAAATCCACCGGGAAAGCATCAGATCATTCTACATTTTAATTATATTCATTCTGCGCATTGTTTGTCATAAAATTCCAGTTAATAATGAACAATCTTTTATTGCATTTTACAATATAAGCCTTCATGTATAACAGAATGTTTTCTAAATGTAATTACATTCTAAGAATGTAATTACATTTAGAATTATTTAGATGGGAATTATTATAATTAAGAATGTAATTACATTTAGAATGTAATTACATAACAGAATGTAATCTAATCATAACAGTGTGTTATATTTTAACTCACCATATCTATAGGTAAAGAATGAAGGAGTGGCTATCTCAGAATGCTACTGTTATTTACATGTGATACTTCATTTCTGTTAGTGCAACAATAGTTTTGGAATGATATACAGGCTTCCACTCTAATACCATACGATGCAAATAAAACATTATGTAAACTTGAAGTAACTGCAACCTTTATAGCAATAGAGACATAATTGTCCATAAATATCTATACATGAGTTTGGAATAAAATTAAATAGAGTGAGATGATGGAAAGAAACAGATGTATGATTAATATTGCTATATACATCCAATGCAGCTAAATAATGGCACAGAAACAGGGGAAAATGCCTCAGTGACTGTGAAAAAGTGAACATACAGACCCAGAAATGAAGAAGTTAATCAGAGAAATTATACTTGATATTAATTAATTATTGATATTGTTATTAATTGACTGCAGGATGTACCATAGCAAACTTCAGACTGTGACAGAGCATGCAAGTGCCCAAGTCTCCTCAGATAGCTATCGATAGCGAAGTTTAAGGCACATAACGGAATAACTGTAGTAATTCTATAAAGGAATCATTATTAGTGCATATCATAAAAGTAATAACTCCTATATGAATTCATTAAGTGAGAATTAATGATGAAAATAAGAATGAATACCCTTTAGTAAATCAGAATTCCAGTATTGCAAATTGGCAGTCTCACGCAATGTGTAAAATATCAATCAAATATTTGACAACCTAAATATTCTCAGGAATTCCTCAGCCATAACTTCAGAAGGATTTAAAATAACCCTAAAATGTCTACAGGTGATATTTTCACCCCTCTTAATGTCTTCTGCATGGAAATAGGAAACTAAATGCTCTGCCATGTTTGTTAATTTCTGCTTGTTGACAGATTCATAAGTTTTCAAGTGCCAAATTTTTATTGACATAGTTATCTACATCAAGGAGGCAAGGATATCGATCTTAATTGACAATTTCGTTTATAGAATCACTTTGGTGGATTTCCATCAACAAATATCCAAAGATCTGACTTGTCGACTGATATCGAAAATCGACAAGTTACAAAATCAGTCCCCGGGCTCCAATTCCATCGGTTTGGTGTTCAACCCTTGTGTGGAGAAAAATTCAAGTTCTTCCGAATGTAAGAGGTCACATGCTTTATCTCCACCAACAGAAAGTGGAGGTACCCCGCACTGCACAGAGTTATTTCTAATTTTTTTTTCCATTATTCTCCCTAAGGGAGAATATGCATGCAATCATGGAGATGTTATTGCCAACAGCCTACAAACGGATATTCAGGTCATGTATTGACTGCCCTTAATAAGGAATAATCCTCAGATAAGAGCAATGACAAGTCTATAGAGCAGATCAGGATCCATCCCATCCAATCCAACCCATCTTATCGATAGAGGATTTAACTAAGATTGAGGAAGGCAAAGAAATAATAGAACACCAGGAGAAGATGGTATGACAGCAGAATTGATGAAAAATAGAGGCCTAATTAGGGTGCATCTGTATGGACAACTGATACACAAGATATATGGGATACGGAAGAATAACCCAAACATTACCAAATATTATATATCTCCATTTTTGGTGCGAAAATCAGCCTTCTAAAACCTAAAGAGGGAAAACAAAAGTGGGGAAAGTTTGAAATTAATATAGTATTGTGAGCACCAAAGCTGTGATATGAAGTTGAAGGGTAGGTATCTGAGAGTAGCAAGCTATGCCAGCTGATTGTAAGAAGTCATGAAATACCTGTTTATTTGAATGCAACAGTCACTAAATGTGAAAGATATGGAAATCAAGATGTTAAGGACTAAATATCTCTTTACTGGTAGGTTTTGTTTGGATTTCAACCATTTTTGAATTAGTATCCATACTTGAATTTCAAATGGTGAAATTATGCATATCAGTTCAATCATAATTAATTGTCAATATGTGATATATGCTATCAGGTAATATTTGTATCTTGTGAAAGTCTTGTAAATTATTGTGACAAAACCACTTTGTTTCCAATCAATTGCTTGTATAAATATGATGAAATATTTCAAATGTACCACATTTTTATTACAGAAAATGCAAAGAGCTTATTGTTTGATGTAAAACTTAAAAGACAATTTCATAGATGTAGACATGAACAAGAGTTAATAAGTTCTGTATTGCAAAGTGTTCAGAAAAAAGCTTAATAAGGAAACTTAAGGGCTTTCTTTAGTTCACAGAAAAAGCAGTTTTCAGGCCGTTGGATTTTTTATCTCCATAACAGCATACTGAGAGATTAATGAGGTTTATTTTCACCATTCGACACTTAAAAGATGTAGCTATGATGCAAATGTCTTTTTGTGTACATGTTATGAAAAACATTAGATAAAAAATAATTAGGAAACATATAAAAATATTGACAATTTTTGCTAAAGTGCTACTTGGCTGTAAGTTGCGACAGACAGTTAATATTTTGTTTACCTCATAGTTTTACCCTTCATCCTTGAATTCAAATATTACTCTTGTATGTATTATACATACATTATAACTAATCTCAACAAACGTAGAGGTATGTTCATAGCTTTCTTCGAAATCTTTTGGGAAAAGCCTCTGAGGGGAAGTGGTGTCTTTGCAGTTGTGCAGATTTTGTTTCCTTCCACTGCCTCTTTGCCCCATCACGGCGATTAGATATTGCCAGGGCAAGAACCGTGAGAAATGATAATGCAATAGCAGGCAAAATCAGTGATGTATATGAGATATGGAGAGGGAGATTTTGGCTTTCCTTCATCAGGGAATCTCTTCTTGCGCAAGTTGTTTCTTCCCTTACTTCTAGCAATTAGACATCTTTTTTTTCACGTGCTGCTATCTCATTTTGGAGCAACGTTGTTTTTTGATTACAGAATAGGGAAAGATGTTGGCATTTGTGGAAATCCATTTTCCATCCATTAACCAAATAACTGATATGAAGAAAATCTAGGTAATCATTACTTGAAATAGTGTTTCAAATAAATTACGTAATTGCATTGTTTCTTTTCCTCTTCTATTCACGGTCAATGGTATAACCCACAGGGGAATCCCTTGGAATATCTTATGACAACTGAGTTGCAGTTACTCAATAGAGGATCACAGCCTACCCTCAGGAACAATGTAAGGGAGGAAGTGATTGATATAACTCTGTGCACTAGCAACATAGGGCATAAAATTAAGGGATGGAGAGTTTCAGGGGAGACATCGCTGTCTGACCACTGCCACATTCTATTTACGCTAAGCGAAGAAGCGAGGCAAGCCATCGCATATAGGGATCCCAAAGCCACAAATTGGGATATATACTGTAGTGAACTAAAGAGTGATATTGAAGGTATCGCTCAGCACAAGTTCAGGAAGCAGGACGAAATAAAAGCTTCAGTGACATTTTTGCACTGGAGCATCATCTCGTTCTATGAGTAAAGCTCCTCCCTAAATGTTAAGAAAGAGGGCCAACAGCTCTCTTGGTGGGGAGCAGAGCTAGAAGGTCCCGTAAGCAAACAAGGAGACTTTTCAATAAGGCCAAGCAGATCAAAAACCACCAACATTGGGAAAGTTTCAAGGACGCCCAACGAAGGTACAAAGCAGCGATCAAACGATCGAAAAGGAAGTCTTGGAGGACCTTCTGCAGTAATGTGGAGGGGGTATCCGAACTCTCAAGGCTTAATAAAAGCTGATCAAAGGATCCAGGGGCCGGTGTGGGGGCTCTTCAGCTTCCCTTGGGTGACTCCACGACATCCAACAAGGAAGCACCAAAGTCGACAGGATGCATCAAAGGAGGACTCCCATCCACCTGTCTCAGGTAGAATGGAGATTGTCCTCCAGCATTGTTACTTATGAGAGCACTAGGTGGGCTATAATTAGCTTAAGCCCGTTTAAATCAGGTGGAGTAGATGGAGTCTTTCCTGCACTTTTGCAGGAAGGTATAGAATAGCTCCTACTTCCACTTATTAGGATTTATCGTTCTTGTATAGCATACTGCTATATTCCACATGCCTGGAGGCCAACCTAGGTAGTGTTTATGCCCAAACCAGGGAAAACAGACTATACCCAGGCTAATTCCTACAGAGGTATAAGTCTTATGTCTTTTCTACTTAAGACACTGGAAAAGATGGTGGATAGGTACATTAGGGATGGTCCACTTAAGGATTACCCCCTACACACCAATCAGCATGCTTACCAGAAAGGAAAGTCAGTGGAATCTGCTCTGCACAACCTTATCAGTAGAGTTGAGAGAGTAGTAGATCAGGGCATGTACGGCATGGGTGCATTCCTAGACATCGAAGGCGCATTCAATAATACTACCTTCGATCAAATCTGCTCAGCAGCTACCAAGCATGGTGTCCATGACCATTTAGTGAAATGGATTAGGAACATGTTAGAACTAAGGACTGCTGTAGCCTACCTGAGAGGTGACTCCATGACGGTTCAGGTTGTACGGGGATGTCCACAGGGAGGAGTACTTTCACCACTTCTCTGGAATTTGGTAGTCAATAGCCTTATTTCTAAGCTAAATGAGGCTGGCACCTACTCACAGGGGTACGCAGACGATTTAACTATCTTCATCCCTGGGAAATTTCTCGATACTGTTTCGGGGATTATGCAATCAGCTCTGAACATGGTGCAAAAATGGTGCAACAGTACGGGGCTAGCTGTCAACCCGGACAAAACTACAGTTGTTTTGTTCACAAGGAAAAGGAATATGGTGGGCTTGAGAGTTCCTTCCCTTAATGGGAGGGAATTGAGGCTCTCTGACACTGTCAGATATCTGGGTTTGACTCTGGACTCGAAGTTGTCTTGGAGTCAACATCTGGAGTCTAGAATCCGGAAAGCTTGCTCTACCCTTTGGGCATGCAGAAGAGCCTGCAGTAGAACCTGGGGATTACATCCTAGAGGCATGCAGTGGATTTATACCATGATAGTAAGACCTTACTTACTATACGGCTCAATTGTGTGGTGGAGAAGGTCCCGGCTGAAATGTGCCAGGATCAAGCTTAATCACATACAAAGAATGGCTTGTCTTGGTATCTCCGGGGCCATGAGGACTACCCCAACCCTGGCGTTAGAGACCTTGCTAAACCTCACACCACTTTATGTGGAGATAGAGAAGCAAGCAAAAACTACGGCCTTGCAATTGAAGCACTCTGGCCAATGGTATGAGATTGGATATATATCCGGTCACAGAAAGCTATGGTCTGACCTAAGTAATACAAGTCCCATCTTTGAGATGGGTCACGATAACCTGGTGGCAAGCTTTAACGCAAAGGCACCAGCCTTTAAAACCCACTATCCCTCTCGCGAAGAGTGGAGTAAAGGGAAACACATCCATCATGGATCCAGAGCTTTGTACACGGATGGATCAAACATCGATGGTAACTCTGGAGCGGGGGTCTACTGTGAATCACCCTTAATAAATATACCTATTTCATTAGGAAAGCATGTGACAGTCTTTCAGGCAGAAGTCTTTGCAATTCTGTCATGTCTGCATGTCATTAAAGGGATAGAGTCACCTGGACCTATTCACATATGCACCGATAGTAAAGCTGCCCTAATGGCACTCGACTCATCTTGGTGCAGATCTAAGCTGGTGCTAGAGTGTTGCAGAGAGCTCGATGCCCTTGCTAATCAGTGAAACATACATCTTTTCTTGGTACCAGGACATGCAGTTATTCCTGGAAATGAAAAAGCCAATGAGCTAGCCAAGAGAGGTGCTCTCAGTGATCCTTTTGGCCTAGAGCAAATTCTACCTATTTCACCTGCTGTTCTGAGTGCTGCAATTAGGGATTGGGCAAAATCCCAACACCTAAACATCTGGCAATCAACTCAGGGATTAAGACAAGCTAAGAGCTTTGGTGATGGTCCAAACTCCAGCTATGCCAAGAAACTCCTATCGCTTGATAGGAGGAATTTTAGAATGATAGTAGGCCTACTAACCGGACACTACCTTGTAAACAAACATCTCTTCAACATGGGAATTACTGATTCTCCAAGCTGCAGATGGTGTAACCAAGAAGAGGAATCTAGAATTCATCTTCTGTGTCAATGCTCGGCTATTGCCAGGACATGGCTCCGTCTCATGGGCACCCTCTTTCAGGAGCCCAGGGACATTAGGGACTTACCCATGGGGAGCATCTTGGCCTTTTGTAAAGCCATAGGACTCCATGGGTAATTTCGTATTATGTCGGATGGCACAATAGACCAAATAGGTCTAAATGCCTCTGGCCCTCTATGTAGGGACACCACCTTAACATCATCATCATCATCAAGAGAGACTTTAGCTGTAAGAATATATACTTTTTGTTTTCCGCTGAAGATGGCTGTATGATGAAATCAGTCGTAAATAAAAATTGTGCAAAAAATGTGAATTTGCTGTCTCATTTGCTGACCTGCTGGCCACATGCTGGCCCTCTATGTAGGGACACCGCCTCAACATCATCATCATCATGCAGCTCATTCTTCCGTATACCGGCATAAATACCATTTGCTGTTTCTGATAAATACAATGGAAAAGATTGATTGCGACATACTATCACAGAATGCCTACTTGCATGCTCATTTAGACAAACGTAGGAACATCATTGGATGCCAATAAATGGGGACATACATAAATAGAGAAAATATGACTATACAGTGGAACAGTGAAATATCTGCTAGAGAACATCTTTATAGAGTGCTATTACAGGAAAATTCATGAACTCAAATTCAACAATTGCGTTAGTTGTACCCCTGTATAACCATAAAAGTTTTTCAAATTCTGTTTCTTTAATAATGTACCTCACATTTTGAATTGAAACTATATTTTACAAAATGTAAATGTAGGAGCCAATTTTAGCATTGAGTGGGATATTCCCCATCAGTCTCTTCTAAGGGAAGAACTTTAAATAAAAAGTTGCTTGATTGTGTCCTTTATAAGCAAATTCACGTTAAAAACATATCAAATTATTTTATTAAATTATATTAAATTGGATAGATCGTACATTTTGTTGATGTTGATTGTTATAGTACATAGATTCATTGTTATAGTACATATATTCATTGTTATAGTACATATATTAACTATTATTATTACTTATTACAAACTTAATTATTATTTAATTTTGCATTCCTCTAAATAATACATTTGTCTACATAATTTTGCATAACTAAGAATAGTAATATAATATAAGGTTTTAAAATAGTGATCCCGTATGATGTAATATTTTTTCTGCTCCTGAAGCAGAGTAAAAGCGTGCTTCCTTCCGAAACCATTATATTAATTAATTACAAATTACATAAATCTTATGTTAAATTTATTTTTCCTAGGTAAATAAGAAAAATGTGTTTATTTATTTAAAATATTTGCTACTTCCCATAGAAAGTATGTCCATTACTATTAAATTACCTAAATTGTTTGTATGTTACATACATTTATTTCTCTTCAGCACTGATGAACGAAATAAATTTCCCAAAAATAAGCGTAGGGTGGTATTTGCACTTCTAAAATTGCTTAGACAGCTGAAGCTTTTCCACGCATATGTGCCACCGCTGGGCATCGAACCCGAGGCAGCTTTCAACAAAGGCAAGTGCCGTTCTTCTTTTTTGCTATTTGGTAGTTTAACTAGGCATCGCTAAGGGCGGTTTATTGAACTAAGGGGAAAAACCCGAAATCGTGCGTAGGACCAGAGAGAGAAGGGTTTATAGTTAAAAGAATGGTCAGAGAGTTGTATAGAGATATGGAGTGATAAAGGAAGTTCCCTGCAACCCATGGACACTGAGAGATATGAATAGCGGGTAAGAGGGGTCAAAGGGGAAGAAAGAATCAAGATAGAGTTAACAGGCTCTAAAGAGAGGTGGAGGAAAACAGTGGGGGTCAGGTCAAAGAGATGCGACAGTTACAAACTGTGCAGGTGGATTTCAAGTAATAATGTTTCCTAGTAGTAGTCAATGAATATGCATTCTCAAGGTAAATTTCTAAAAGTTGAAAGCTTTGATCAAACATATCATAAATTATTAGAGAACTATGTGATCATAGGGCAAGAACCCACGATAACGACATATGCTGGGAAGCCAAAATGATTGGGAAGTAGGAATCAAAGAAACGACTTTATTTGGTATCATACTTTGCAAACCGGCAGGGAGAAATCTTTCAAACGGAAAACAATAAGGATCGAATTTGATTCTAAATCATACTAAACGTTTCTTGACTGAGCTTCTGGGCTGAGCCAGTAAACACGGTGATAGTTCAGGTGTACTTGCCCACTAGCGAACATAGTGGTGATGAAGTAGAACTTGTTTATGAACAATTAGAAGAAGTAATGGGAAGGGTTAGAGGAAATAAAAACCTAACTGTAATGGGGGACTGGAATGCAGTAGTTGGGCAAGTCAAAGATGGAGAAGAAGTGGGAGGGTTCGGACTAGGAAATAGAAACGAAAGGGGACAGAAATTAGTAGACTTTTGTAAGAGGAATAACCTCTGTATTACCAAACACACTTTTTCAGCACCATAATAGGAGATACACATGGAAAAAGCCACTAAGACAAAAAGCTTTACGGCATACGATAGACATCCATCTATTATAACAACACCGTGTATTGCGACTTTCTATCTTAACAGGAAATACCCTAAGTGAATTCTTGAATTTTGGACATACGAAATTCCCTAGTATTGAACTAAGGACCCGCAGGTAAAAAACCTTTAAGAGAAAAATTGATTTCCAGTTGAAATGCATTGAGAAAATTTTCAAAAATTCGTTTAGCGTATTTTGCATAAAGATAGAACGTTGAAAATTACGGAGTGGTTAGAACCTATTGTTATCTTTCATTAGCCGGAAAAACTTTATCCCTAATGGCCCCAGGTTCGATGCTAGGTAAATTCTTAGTGCAAAATTTTCAAAAAATCATTTAGGGTATCCTCAGGTAAGATAGAACGTTGAAATTCACGTCATCGATAGAGAATAAGCACATCTTTTTTATGCCCTAAGGTTTTTCCTTAATTCGTTGCTAGGACAATTCGTATGTCCAAAGTTCAAGAATTCATTTAGGGTATTTCTTGTTAAGAAAGAAGGTCGCAATTCACGGTGTTGTAAGAATAGATGTCTATTCTATGCCGTAGAGGTTTTTGACTTAATGGCCCAGGTTCGATGCTACGACCATTCGAATAACCGAATTTTCAAAAATTCGTTATGGTATTTCCCGGTCCGGTAGAAGGTTGAAATTCGTAACATAGATAGAAGATGTGGATTTCTATCTTATGCCGTAAACATATTTGTCCTAATGGACCCAGGTTAGATGCTAGGACAATTCGCATGGACGTATTTTGAATAATTCGTTTAGGGTATTGCAATTAATGGATGGCAGTCCGTTTATGGCAGGCGGTGTATAATGCCTTAGTTAATCTATCTTATATTAAGCTTGCAGTATGCAAGCTGCTTTTACCCATACAATATAATACCGGGCCTTACTGTAAGAGTCAAGACAACACGGAAGAGGAAAAGCAATGAAAATAATGTCTTTATAGGTCAGAATCGTCGGTGATTTAAAATTAAAACTGACTATAAAATATATCGGAAATATTTTATCGATGTTCAGCTACTAAATATTATCAAAAAATTCCTTTAATGTCTATTTAAAACTTCAAGACCAGTGTAGTAAAACGCTGCTAATTTGTTAGGAGCGTAAGTGGCGGGATTTTGTAGAATATATCTTTCGTTGTTTTATTTCTGAATATGGCATCGTCAGCGTTTCATGAAACTATATCTCCAGCAGAACTGGAAGAGATTTTTTTGAAAACAAAAAATTCCGAAAATAATGTATTAATTTCTTCTATTCCTGATGTATGTAAGGAAACTCCATGCATCTTGGGAGTTGATGAGGCTGGCCGAGGTCCTGTTTTAGGTGAGTAGGAAGCGATTTCCACGTCAATTATGAGCTTAATTTGGTTAAAACCAATAAATTGAAATCAATACATTGACTTGTTTATGTTTTCAGGTCCAATGGTTTATGGTATTTGCTTTTGTCCAATTTCAAAGTCAAAGGATTTAGATAAATTGGGGTTTGCCGATTCGAAAACTTTGAACGAAAAACAACGGGAGGGACTTTTTGCTAAATTATGTGAAACCAAAGAGTATATAGCATGGGCTGTTGACGTCATATCACCCAATGTCATCTCAAACTCGATGCTTCGCAGGTGTCTAATTTTTGTCTTTTATCTTTGTAGCACTTCGGCCTCCGTTGACTAGAATTATCAGTAGTTTTTACTTTTATCGATATCCATTCGTTAGTTTCTTTATGTGAGCGAATTTCCTTTTTTTAAGTTGTGATCTTTCGAAGAAGGGAAGAGGTAATCTGACAATATTGATGTATGATTTCCGAAATATTTTAATTATAGAAGGAAGTACTCACTGAATCAAATTTCCCAAGATTCTGCTGTTGACTTAATTAAGTTAGCTGCCAAACAAGGTGTTTACATAGCGGAGGTTTACGTTGATACTGTTGGAATGCCAGATAAATATCAGGTAAACAATGAGAGTAAAGATTTATCATGAATCAGTGTTGTCCTTCCATATTTCTTATTTGTGGAACATTTTAAGAATTAACTAATTATTAACTTTGTACTATTTAAAACTGGGTGCGATGTCGAAGTGAAGGCATTAATAAATTATTTTCAGAAAGTAGGAAATAGAATGTTGGAGGAAAAAAGTACTAAAATTGCCATTAGGTTGGAAAGGAAGTAATTGCTATCGTAAGTTCTAACGTTCTCAAGATTTTTGGATAAATTTGTGGGTTAGCAATACTTTCGCTACGTTTTGCAACTTAAATAACTTGCAGAAATTACCTTTCTTCTAGAGGCTAGGGTAATATTTTAAAACAGTTGAATCCTATTTTAATTTTCCATGTATTTCTTACTTAGGAAAAGTTGTCTGCAATCTTTCCAGAGTACAAAATAACAGTGGCTAAGAAAGCTGACTCACTATATCCAATAGTTAGCGCTGCAAGTATTTGTGCAAAAGTCATAAGAGATTTTGCAATTCAGAACTGGACTTTCACTGAGGGCCTGGATGCAAAAAGTGAGGATTGGGGAAGCGGATATCCTAATGGTAAGACTGTTGACAACTGGTAGTTAAGGAAGTTAGCTTTAATTTACCACTTTCTCATCTATGGGTATCAGTATTTCCTTGAATCAGGGTTACCTAATTCCCCCTTTTACAGTTTAAAAAATTTCTGTTGTTTATTATTGGTTTAAAATTATTCACCAGTATATATAGAACAGAAATATTTTCTTCTTTTGAATTTATTAAGGATGATTCAACCTGTACCCCATCACTTTTAATCAGTGGCTGTATTAAACAAAATTATAGATGATTTTAAATTAATGAATTCCATGATTATTTTCATAACTTATGTTTGTAGAACGGAATATTAATGTAGTGTAATATTTTTGTAGTCGTAGTTATCACATGTCAAGTTTTGTACTTAATTACTTAAGGTTAAAATGCTTCACATGGCTAAAGAAAGTCTATTAATGAATGTTTAATTAGCTACATTACAAGCAATGAATCTTGTTCAACACAGAAGAAAGAATTTGGTTGTGTGCTCAAACTTGGTAGTTGTTCCCTTTGATTCAGAAATTATAACGATCCTCATCTTTAATCAGCTGTTTTCATTCTACCATTAATTTTATATGGACTTACAAGGAGCAGTTGTCAGACTAATGTTCAGAATTGTAATGGGGCCAACTTAATATAGAAGTAGACAGAGTGTATGTAAAAAGTGTGACAGGCTTCTCACCCATACACCTGGGTTCGAGAGAAAATTGACAAAAAGGAAATGAATGCTGCTGAATATTCGTTACTTTCACCATATTGCCAAAACCTATACTGGTGTTGTGGTAGCATCATTGGATTTGCGGGGTAGAGGTCCTGGGTTCGAATACGCTAGGTGTCAGATTTAAAAAAAATGTTTTTAAACTCTTGATATTGTTAATGGTTAATGTGATCTATTAAATATCCTGATTTATTGATATATATCCTGATATGATATATATATAATACGTGCATAAGAAATGTCCTAGCATCGAACCTGGGTCTATGAGGACAAATATTCTTACAGCATACCATAGAAATCCCTATCTTCTATAGATGTAGCGAATTTCAACCATCCACCTGACCGGGAAATCCCGTAACAAATTTTTGAAAATTCGGTAATTCGAATGGTCCTGGGATCGAACCTGAGCCTTTAGGGCAAAAAGCTTTACGGCATACGATAGACAATCATCTATTCTAATAACACCGTGATTTGCAAGTTTCTATCTTAACAGAAAATACACTAAATGATTTCATGAACTTCAGAATGAAAAACTACCCTAGCATCGAACTAAGGACCCTCAGGGTAAAAACCTCTAAGTATACTATAGAAGTCTTCGCGCTCTATCGACGATGTGAATTTGAACGTTCTATCTTACCTAGAAATACCCAAAATGATTTCTTGAAAGTTTTGCACTAAGACTACCTAGCATCAAACCTGGGACCATTAGGGATAAATCTTTTGCGGCAAACGGAAGATAAAATCATTTTCTAACGATTTCCTAAATTTCAACGTTCTATCTTTACGCTAAGTACGCTAAATGAATTTTTGATATTTGCGCTCAATGCATTCTTATGGGAAAATGGCCGTTTTTGGGGACTCCTATACTTGATTCACCATCATGAAGACACCATTTAAAATGCATTGGCCCATGTATTTTAAACGGGAGATGTTCGGGCGCTGTTGTGACATTTGCGTAAAAATGTAAAGTAAGTCAAATTGTTTGAATTATTTTCTGTATTGAATGGAATTGCTGCCGGATTTTACTGCGTGTTTAACTTATGGATCTTTACTACCATAATTGCATAAAAAACGAAAATGTTACATTTCAAAGAAATTCTGGATATTTTTCCCGTTCTGTTTGTAAG